>VWZF01004994.1:262696-491447 GCA_013396755.1 Sclerurus mexicanus
GGGTTTTTTTTGCGATGCTAATGAGGGTAAAACCCCCACCATCCTGTATTTTTACATACTAAGTTAACTAATAACCTTACAAGTATTAGCTTTGTCGTGGAGGTTTGATTGATAGGGCTACCAGGAGGCGGGAATCATTCCAGTGCACTCTGTGTGATCGTGGGTGTCTCAGGAATAGAGACGGTGGACTTTTCATACAGCAAACAGATGAAACAGTAGAAGACAAAGGTTAGAAGTTTGCTTTGTGAAGAAAGTTTGAAAAAAACCAAGGCGATTGTCCTAAATGCATATTCTTGATGGAATAAATATTTCATATGAAAATATCTGTAGAAAGGGGTTCTCATGATCTTCTGGTACTAGCTTTGGTGGGATTCTAGGTAAGAGAATAATTTTTAATATCTGGACCTTTGAGGGGTAGTCCCTCAGAATTAAGTCTGGATATACTCTCACAGAAGTGTAATTCCTGGATTCCATGTTTTGAGTCTAATAAGAATGAAGTATGTGCTGGTTTACTGCTTTGTGAATATTCATGTATAATCTGAAGGTTTGTGAATATTCTGTATTTTAAAGAAGATCATAGTTGCTTTTCTCCAGTGCCTAGGCCCTTCAGTCTGCCTAATAGCATGGAAATGTGGAAGACAAAGGAGAAGCAAGTGAAAGGGCTATTAAACTGCAGATCATTATGTTATAAAAAATTAAACTATAGTTTATCAAAAATTTAATTCAGTCTGATGAATGAACCGCACAAATCTAAAATGAATTCTTTGCTTTGATTAAATAAAATGGAGGGACTTAAGAATTCATTCCAGTACTGTAGAATAAAGTGCTTTTGGACTGTCATAATAAACTCAGAGCTCTCAGTCTTTCTGATGTAAGTGTATGGAGGGATATGCATGTTCTTCCTCTCTTTCTTGGATCAAATCAATTTAAATTAAAGCTGAAATCTGTCAGTGGAGGTCGTTGTTGCTATTCTTGTTTTCAAAAATAGCGACATTGATTGTTTGTAGTATTTGAAAAGCAGTATGGAAGAATTTAAATGATGATGCTTGGGGAGGGGCTATTACATGGAATTTAGAAGTGTTTTCATTTTAGAATATGTATTATTAAATTATCAAACACGTTAAAATTCAAGAACTGTTGATGCAATTGTTTTGTATACTGTTGTGTATGCATTTAATATTAGGTTAGCAAACTGTTGATTTAAGTGGAGTTAATTTCATGACAGTGGTGCGCTAACACCTGTATGAAGTGCGTAGTGAAACCTTTATCTCTTACCAGTGATATGGAAAAATAAAGCTGAGAACAGGATTTTAAATGGATAATTGCCTTATAAGGTATTTAAACAGTTAAATATAGATATTTTAAAAATTTAATCTAATGATTCAATGGATAATTTTAATCTAGCAGATATACCTTCAGAGAATATATAACCTGTCATACACTTTTGTATGACTTGTATGAAATGACTTGTTGCTGTACATCAAGTCCCATTTTAAAGCTGTCAGAACCACAGCTGTTGGTAGTAGAAATTTTCTCTGTTAATCCTTCTACCTCTATTTTTCATAGGCTAAGGTACATTTGAGAGCTGCTGAGAGCTGAACCTAGTTTACCTATAGGCTTATTAGACAAAAGTAGAGTGGAAGTTAGTGCCGGCTCCTTGGTGTTGACATACATGGAAATGGGACTGGGATCATGTTGTCTGACATGTTTTATCACTTTGAAAATTGCCTGCAGTGCAGAATGGGTAAGAAGCAAATGGCTAAGAGGTCAGGCTCTGGTAACACACCCAATTGCTTTAAAAGGAGAAAATGGATGATATTCACGCGGTAGTGTTTTCAGAACAGGTACTAGAGGCCATTGAGAATCTGGGCTCTTGGAAGCAGCATGGCTGCACCTTTTTTTTCCTGCCTTATCCAGTGGTGTATTTGTCAGATATGTCTGGTTACCAATTCTATCTACTTATCAGTTGACTGAAATAATGTTGTTTTATGTTTCTTTTTTTTTCTTTTTAAATGAAGATAACAAACAGACATAGCATAAAACCTTTGCAGTATTATAGATGTCATTTCTGTCCATTTTGTTTTTCTGTTACATAAATGAGGATTTCTGAATGCCGTTTGCTTCTAGTGAAAAAAACAAAGGAAAACATTCTGGTAGCACTATGTGGCTTTGCATTGTGAACTGTGAAGCAAACTCTTGAATTTGTAATCATCTACAGCACTGGTCTCCTTTGGAGGATGATGTTTATTAATTACTGATTAATTAAGCAGTCCATTGCACTCCAGGTGATACCAACAAGTTCAGAATTGTAGGTTATCTCATGTAGTCCTGCTATCGGCAGAATTCTATTGTGTTGTCTGTAGTAGCACATGAATTTTCCACATTGCTAAAGAGAACCGTAACCTACTAAAGTAATCTCTAGATTATCAGTATGATAAATAAAAATTAATTTCATCAATACATCACTATAGATAACAACGGGGCAGAAAAAGAAACGTACATCAGTGCTTGGAATGGGATGACAATCAGGCCTTACAGAGGAAAAGCTTGCTCCTGGGAAATAGCAGCCTCTGAGGAACGAAATGGGATCAAAAAGGTGAATCAAATGGCCTTCAGTATCTGGAGGCAAGGGTTTAGGATTATGAAGCAGACAAGCGCTGGAAATGTAATGAGAAAAAGCTTTTCCTAGATAGATGAGAAATGCTGATGACAACAGCTGAGTTGAAAAATGCTAGTGCAGTTATTTTTCCTACCTTATTTTCTAGCACACTGCTATACCCCTTGATGTGTGATTAAAATAATTATTAAAAAACCTAATTATGACTGTTTCAGTTGCAGTTATACATATAGGGGCTACGTGGTCTGAACGACATAAACCGACTTTTCTGCTGAGTGTTGTTGGTGATAAGCTCTTAGCGTACCTTCAATACTTTTGATCTAGTTCCAGAACATCTTTCTTTAAACTACAGAGTGTAGTTATCTTTTAGGGCTAACCTGAGGAGCAATCTGCATGGCAGGAGAAGCATTTTATACTAACAGAATATTTGTGTTTAGAAAGAGCAAGTCCAAACTATTAATTTCACAGGCTGCCTTTGGGTTGCCCATTGTTGGATCTTGATCTGCCTTTCTAAACAACAGTTCTGCTACATTTGGTGATGAAAATTAAGAACTGAGAAAGCTTTTAGGAAGTTTTCTTATGATTTTTTGTTTGTTTGTTTCTTCCGCACTCACTTCTAGGATTTGATGCCTTTTAGATAGATCAGTGTGGAAGTTTCAGTCTTAATATGCTGGTTCTGGACACTATGACAGCCCATAAAATCTGCATAAATTTCTCAGGGGTGAGAGACTTCAGATGTCTTGAGCAATATTTAAATATACAAAAAATAAAACCATGACAGCCTTGTATGTTTTACTGTATACTGGATATAAATTTATTTTTTAACAAAGAAACAAAAAAACTGGAAGAATTTTATGACATAATTACTACAAATCAAGTGCCATTTGACAACTATTTCAATAATTTGTTGAATCTATCAATCACACTTTGCAATCTTTGTGTCCACATGCACAGAAGTTATTTGAATTCTGATCTTAGCAGAATAATTCCAGTTATGTCCCTTGCCAGAGACAAATTACTCTAATCCAAGATGAATTATTGTGCTTGACAGCAGCTCACTTCCACCCCATACCTAAAAGCATAATTTGAGACTTCTGATCTAAATTGAATCCTTAATAGCTTGTCACACTTGCTATAAATAAATCTCCTTAAAGGCCAGCTAATATAATTATTTTAATTAGGAAATAGTTCTGGTATGATTGCAGTCCCTTGTTCTATTAATTGCTCATCACTGGCAGAGCTGACTTCATTTTTCCATAGTCCTTAGTACTGTCACTTTTCCGCTTTTCTTTTCTCGCTCTGTCAACTGCCTTCTCAAACTTACAGGCAAATGGAAATGATGAACTTGTAGCCATGTTGGCTGCATAGTTTGTGGGGGTTTGTTTGTTTGTTCTTCCCTCAGATGTCAGCTCTTAGGAGTGGATTTTCAGCTGTTGGTTTCTTTTTTTCTTACTAGTTTCTTACTTCTTTATCATTCTCTTCTGTGGTTGCAATTTTGGTTAGAAAAACAGACAGACAAAAATAAACTGTCTCCCCTTCCCTTCAACCTGTCTGTTACTGCTCTTCAGGTGGGCCTGCCTCATGTGCCTTCCTTTTGTAGTTCTTGGTCATCTCAGGAGAGGCCATAGGATGAGCTGATCTTCACCCTTCAAGAACTATGCCTAAACCCCCGTGAATTATTTTTATGGTATATTTTGTTCATGGTGTATTATTGCTTCATATACTGTCAAACTGTGTCCAGCCTAAAGGGCTCATAAATGAGTGGCCTGAATGTCTGTTGGTGCTTTAGATGTGGCAGCAGAGTAGTTGTTACAGAGGGGGCAATATTAGTTATCACCTGGGTCTTTCTGAGCCTGGCAGCTGCACTGCTGGTGTCCACCCTTGTTAGAATATATGTACTTCAGGACAAAGGGTTCTATCAAGATCTGCACCTACACAGGTACTTTATCCTGACTATGCACATGAAATGTCACATTTCTAGTGGAAGATTGGGGTGCAGAATGGACCAAAAGGAAATTGTCTTCCATGGAAGTTCATGACAGTTGATAGCGTAGATTATTTTTGTCCAAGTTTATTAGTAAGGCAATCAGTGACAATGTAGTGAGTATAGATAAGTTAGCATTGTAGTTTCTGTCCTGAAAGTCCATATGGATTTTTGTTTGATGTTTAAGAAGAAGGTGTTTGATTTGTCTCCTACTTGATTCCGATCCCTTTGATGTTTCCAGAGGCAGTCCTCGTATTGCTGTAATACTTTTTCTCAAGCTTTGCTTATTGGAATTTATTTTAAATTAAGGTAATTAATGCTAGTAAATTATGTATTGGGGGGGAGGGGATGGGGGGCAGGGCATGAAGGTGACCCAATTCTGTGAAGGGAGAATCTGAAAATATCCTTAAGGCTTTAAGAAGGAAAAGTTTAATCAGTTTTTATAATTAATGAATGTTCATGCTCCAGCAGTATTTCCCACAGGGTCCTTCTAGTTCAGATTTTGGAGTTCTGTTTGCATCTTGTATAAGAGTGATATGCGTTCTGTGGTTTTTATTTAATGCCTGTGAAAAATAAATTTCAGGACATAAAAAGATGCAGAAATTTTTGGGCTGTCTATGTGAAAGTTTGAGCACATGCAGAAGGATCAAGGATTCTGGTGTGCATTTTGAAGAGGTTATTGTCATCAACCCCCTTGTGCTGTGTAGTCTCTGCAGAGAAGCACTAAAAGAGCTCACTGCCTGACCTGTGTGCTCCAAGAGCTTTCTCCTCTAAGTGTGGAAAGTGAGTGAAATTGGTGTCAGCAATAAAGCAGACATTAAAGTCTGTATTTATGGAGTTTAGCTCATTTTTTTTGTAGTTCTATAAGACTCATCTGGAGCTGCTTGTCTTTTAGGCTATGGACCAAAGACAGAAAAATGAATGGAACTGCAGAATTAACACGTTGGGTCATACTGAACATCATTTACTCACTGTGTCATACTCATCAGCACTTTTTGCATGAATTTCTGTGTCTGAATTTTCTTTAAATGTGCAACCTGGATATTATTTGACTGAAATGTGATTACAGTGTTTCCTGCTTGTTTGACTTTTTCTACCTGCTGGAGTTTGAGAGAGGATTATATTTGAAATAGTCCCAGTTGCTTAGTATTTCTGAATCAAGGAAGTGTTCTTTTTCCCTAATCGTATATCTCTATTACTTACACAAATTAAATGGTTTTTCAGCTTTTAGTATTTTATTCTTGTAGAAAACAAAAGATGAGAGATGACAAAGTCTAGTAGTTACAGTATGGTATTGAACATGAGAAACCTCAGTTAAAACTTCTGTGATGTCACGGTCTTCTTGGTTGACAGTGAGGACATCTCCATGGCTTGGTGGCTCCTTTGTAGTTGAATAATACTTGGGTCTTGTTGCAGTTCTGTAAGAAAGTTGTGAGGAATTGTAGAGTCACACTGTAATAGAGTCCTTCCTAATGGCCCCCCAAAATAGAATTTATCTGATATTAGGGCAAGTAATTGATAGTGGAAACAGTGCTTCCAATTTGCTCCTGCTTGTTATCTGATAAGAACTCCTTAGTACAAGTTAATTTGCATCTACAGTAGACTCCATGAATGGCATTTCTGCAGGAGAATTTTTATATCCCTGATGTGAAATGTAAACTTGAATAAAGCTCTTCATCTGCTTGTAACAGTAGACTGTCCTGTGCTTTCAGTAAGTTTGAAAGATGATGTTAATTACCACCAATTGACCTCTTGAGGTAGTTGTATCTCCCTGGGTGGTATTTTTTTCTTTTTTGGTGTAATTTAAATCACTGATAGGCTTATCTGGGTTTCTACATCATGATGCTTGATGTTCCCATTCTCTCCTTGACTGGCAGCTAAAGATAAGATTGATGACAAAGATACTGAATGTCTGCAGTAATGAAGTTATGATTACTGTCTTGTCAGAAGCCAGAACTGAGGAAGGAACACGGTTGATTCACTGTGGGCAAATCTGGACACAACTTAAAGGAAAAAAAAAAAAGGGAGGAAGAGGGAGTGGATTTTCTTTCTAATGAGCCTGAAAATAATTAACACATTGTAAATAATGCATAGATTATGGTTTGTTTATTTGGCTTGCATGTTTTAATTTATTTGCTGTAATCAAGAAATACTATGATGAGTATTTTTAAAATCCCCTAATGCAGGGAAGTTTCTGAAAGCTAGATGCTTGCTAGGAGGGGACAGATATTGATCACAAAGGAAAAAAGATAATTCTTAGGCTTGGCCTAATTCTCATTTTATTACCAGTAACCATGTCTTGTCTTTACTGAAATAGATAGGCTATGCTAGTAGCCTATTATTTCATCATCTGTTTTTAGGGTTTTTTTCCTGTTAACAGTGGTTTAATTAAGTGCTCCACAAGAGCACAAGTCCTATTTTAAAAGTGACCCAATACCTGAATAGTGTCATACCAAACCATTTTCTGCATCTCCACTGTGTGGTTTCAGTAAACATCGCCTCACTTTGTGTGATGGTCCTGTAGGAAGGCGCTGTGTTTCCGACAGCCGTGGTGATGGCTGTCGGCAGCTGGGGAGTCTGCCAGCGGCCCTTCCTGCTCAGGTACTCACAGGTGTTCTCAGCATGCACCCGCTCTCCCGGTCCTTCTGGGGACACTGCCAATATATTTCAATTGCTCTGCTCCTTTTTCCTTATTTCATTTCCTTTTCCGTTGCTCTTTTTTTCTTCTGCCTCTGTACTGTAATGATGACAGTGTGATAACTTTTGTAAGGGATGATTTTAGGAAGGAGCAGGTCAGTGGCCGCTCATGCTGGGCCAGATCTATGAAATTAAATGTGGGAAAAGAATCAGAATGTTTTCTTGTTCAGCAAGTCTGTGATTTACCACTTAGTCGATAATAAAGAAATTGTTTTCCTTTGATATTGCTAACTTGTAAACTCCCCCTTTGCTTAAGAGTATGTGAAAACTTCACATATGAAAAATAAGGTATTTTATAACGTCCACATTGTTATGTCATTCCCTTTTTGGATCAGGATGCTCACAATGTGCAATGCTAGTCACACATTTTCAGGATATATTCCAATTTTCGCATTTTTTTTTCCTGAAGTACTGTGTTAAATAAAAAGAGTAGCAATTGATTTTTTTTTTTTCTACAAAGAGGAAGCAATGGTTGAATCTTGTCTATGGTTTTAAATTTCCATGTGAAGTCAAATAAAGCCATAATGAAATGCTTGGAATTTTTTTTTTTTTTAAGAAAATGAAAGAAACTTCAGAAAAAATAGAGTCTAAAACAGTTCTACTAAAAAACTGGTAGTAAGTAACTGGAAAGAATTGTTATGATCCCTAAAGAGCTGGTGTACTAAACAAATTGAGATTTGTAATGATATTAAGACAGTAGAAATGGTAATAAGAAGATAGGAAGGCTGGGAAAATAAGTCTGATTTTTAGGGAGGGAACTATCTTGCTTTTATCATTAGCCAAATTAAACTTCCTTGTAGCATCATTAGTAGTATTTGTATTTTAGCATAAACATGCTTCATCTGTACTATCCCTTAGAGCTTGATTTTTAGTCCAGTCAATCCATGAACATCATAAGAAGAGAGAAAGACACAGAGAATCTGGATATCTCACTTTCATTTGCTTACTTACACTATCATTACTTCTGTGAGATGCTTCTTTTGTTCCATTCCAGCCTCGTTAGAAGCTTTCCCGTTAGTTAGAATTTCTCTTCACTGCCTCCTTTGCTATAGCAATAGTTCGGTACTTGGGCAAAAACAATAGATTATGTCTTCTTTTTTTAAGCTCAGTCACAAAATTCCGAGTCAGTTTTGTCTTTGACCTCAGTCTCCAGGCAACTTTTTCACATAAAACTGGTATCTAGTGGGACATGGACTCGTAGGGAAGATAAACTCACCTTGGTTGTTTAAGGTTGACACTGTAAGGGATTCTCAATACTTACCCTTAATCATCTTGGCATCTTTGATTTACTGAACTTTTGGAACAAGAATATTTTCATATAGTTTTCAGTTTGGTGTAATCAAAGTGTTTTCTGAACACTAAGGGTAGCCTTGGTCCCATTTACTTTCTATAACTGACCTCCTGCAAGTCAAAACTACCATTTGAGATTATTTGGAGATATTAAGTATTGCAGTCTTTAAGGGCTATTGCCTGACAGTGTTGACTGTTGCTGGAGAACACTACAACTTTTTGCTGGCCATAAATGGCTCAGCATTAAGAAAAGATCTGAACATACACAGGAAAGAGGGATTTGGCCACTATGAAGTTACGTAGTGTTTCAATTCCTGCATGGAGGTGCCATAAAATAAATGTGCTTTTATAGGCATAGTGACAGTGCTTTAGCAATGTAAATTGCAATTATGAATGTAACAGTACTTATTTACAGCAGAATTAATTTCAAATATTGTTTCATTTAGACAAACTATAGGAAGCTCATCTGATTTTTCTAGATAGTTTATTTTGTCATTCTAGTTTATAAAATCTATTGCTTCCTTTAACCCTCATAAAGTCTATACTGTTGTGCACTTCCTCTGTGCTCACTGACTTGAAAAGGCATTTTCAAAATCAATGTATAAGTATTATTTTTAAAATTAGATGCAGCTAATCTGAGTAAGTAAATGATGCATATCATGCTAACACTCATACGACATGGCATGAAAAGCTGTAAGCATACTAGTACTAAGAAATTAATGCCTGCATTTCCCCCTTTCTGTAGTAATAAATTATCTCTACTGTTAATTGACCTCAGATTTAGTGAATTGGTCTCAGTTCCATATGAACTTTATTGAGAGTTGAAGAAATCAAAATACCTCCTTCTTTTTACATTATCAGTGCAATTATTCCAATGTAAAAAACCCTACAAATATAACAGGAAAGAGATAAGGCTTTTATGATTGCACAGGCAGCCATGGCATAGACAAATGGGTTTGCAATATTCATAGAGTTATTCCACTCATCACGAATGTGTGCTTTCCAGCATTCTGTATTGATCTACATGTGCTGGCAACGCAAAAAACAAAAAAAAGCTCAAATACAGGTGATCATGACTGCCTTTCTAAGGCACAGAAAGTGCTGGTCGTCATAACCAGTTTGACCATCTTTCTTTTTCCTATTTTTTCCTCTTTGAAAAATTGCTTATAATCTGATAATTTTCTGTCATGCTTGTTCAACAAAACCCAACTTGTTCTAATGCTTCTGCAGGGATCTTGCTGTTTGAACTGAAATTGAATTGACAAAATACATGCACATTAAATCAGAGAGTCTGTATATTCATCCAGTTGTATTACTGATTCTTAACTTTCTGAAAAAGTTAGCAAGTGAAGCTACTTCTGCCTGCTAAGCAGGCAGTATGTCACAGAAGCAGTCTATCTGTGGTGAAGAATTACGCACAAATAGAGTACAAGAGTTGCTAATGAACTAAGGAACACAAAAAAATGGATATAGCCATGGATATATCTACATGGTATGCTCAGTGGAAAGGCAATATTCCACATCCTTTCTTGTTTAAGGACGGGAGTTTTGCAAGAACCTTTATCTGGAAATTCCTAGATGAGTTTAGTCTGACGGGGCAGGGAGCTAGAGAAGACTGAGATACTGAGTACTTGCCATTTGCGGTCTTACTTTAACATCTGAGTCTCTAAAAATACATGTTTCTCTGTTTTGAATCCTAATTTGTCTCTGCTGGATGTTTGCCACTTTGGATGGCTTTCTGGAGTGTGCCTGTTATATCACCAGGTGACTCCAATTGAATTATTCTGGCTGCCATTTCAGAATATAGTTTCTATCTATTTTTATATTTAGTTTGTATGAAAGCTGTAAGATACCTGCGAAATGGAGGGGACTTTGATCCTGTCTCTCTTGAAATATTTATATGGAAGTGAAAATGTTTTTTAGAGCTTCTGAATCACAGATGCCAGGATCTCAGTGGGATGCCAATTAAATCTCTCCTGACTTGCTTTCCTGTTTGCCATTTGCCCTTGTTTATGTGGACAATACAGGTACACATGCTGCTTGGTGAATAAGCAGTGTTATTTTATTTATTGTGGAACATAGATAAATTATTCTGTAGTTAGAAGTATCAGAGTAAGGTGACCAAAAATTGACTTCCATAAAACTTGTGATTGTATTTTTCAACCTGAATACATTCTCACTGCTGCTAATAACAATTTCTTCTGTGACTTTTAATATGTGAAATTAACCTTTAATTCTAGGTTAATGCCCATGCTTAGAAATTTGGCAGTGAGTTTCATTTATCACTTTATAAGCTTGCATACTATTTCAAGATTTTAGAAAGCTTAATTACATTTTTAGTTATTTAACTGCTGTGGTGCACATTGATTCTGCATTAAGTGTTGTAGATTTTTTTGTTTAGGACTTTTCCATCTGTGTCATCCTGCAAAATTGTAGGAAGGTTAATTTCTGTGTTCTGTTTTTATAACATTCTGTCAGGCTAGTTCTAGAAGATTAATTTCCACTCAATCACTGAGACAACTGTTTCGTCTTAGTCCCTGTATCACGCTGTCAGAAAGTCTGCCATGATAGCTAGAGGATTATTCAGTTTTGCTTTCGCCTTGTTACTTCTCCTTTTGAAATCTTTAGATGCTTCAGACAAAACAACTGCAAACATAAACTGGTGATCTTTTTGTCTGAGTTCTTAAGTAATTCTTTCAACCAATTGATAGTGTTGAACATTTTTCTCTAAAGGTGCTGAGAGGTGAAGTATTTGCAACTTAAAACACCAAAACCAAAACAAACCAACACCTTCCCCCAACCACCACCACCAAACAGCCTCATAAATGATTAACAATTTTCTAATGTGACAAACTTCTTTTTATACCAGAAGGTCTGTGCTTAGCTGTTTCCCCTTCTGGAAAAAATCTAGGCCATTTAAGGCAGTGCAGATTAAAACCTCAAAACTTTAATGTACTTCTAATAGTAATTGTTTCAAAAATGTTAACTAAAGTTGCTTTTATGGCATTAAAATAGTAGAACTCCGACCAAGTCTATCATCTTTGGAATTCTCTGAATTTCAGTTCTGTAATCTTCAAGTTTTATTAGGTAACAATGTGATCTTAGCTAAAGAAAAGGAAGTTTTTAATTCCTTTGAAAGTGTCAAAGCACTAATGGTGCTGCCAAACACTTAAGTGTGCTTCATCCAGCATTAGTTCTGAGCTTCCTGTGAGTTAGATTCATGCTCTATGCAGTGTTAGTTTTACTTGGTAATAAAATAACTATACTTTTGAAGACGAGTCTTCAGGTAGTTCCACTAGAAATGGTTGGGAAATGCCCTACAGCCTGGAAACCAGGTCCTTCTGATACAGCAGTAAATGACAGTTTTGAAACTGGAAAACTCCTCAAACATAATTCTCTTGTGTAAAAGATACAGTCTTTACTTGTGTAAGCTGATGTGTTAATACAGGTTGGAGTAAAATTCCAGTGAAGGTAATGCAGTTGATAGGATTTAAATGTGTGAACAGTTAAAGGCAAAGATTATGTTGCATCCTTTCCTAGTAATTATTTTTAAAATTAATAAATGCTTTGAGGGTGTTCTATTGATTACTCGAAATCCTGAAATAACAATTTATTTTTCTTCCAGTGGAGAGCAAGCTTATGTTAGAAAAATAAGCAGGGGAATAAAAACCCCTCAGCCCCATAAGGCTGATAAACAATGATCTAGTGAAAGAATTTTTATAATATTGCCCTTCTGTAATATTCTGCACTTTGCGCAGGACTTCTGATCCAAAATATAAAGCTATTTGTAATTTGTTTGTGAAGTATTAAGAAAAATGCATGCCATATTGATCCTTTAGAGGAGGGCAGTTGCCAAAAGCAAATTGTGTTCTAAATCAAATATTAGGCTGTGAAAACACATGGTTGGAAGCTGGGTGTGTGAAGTTGGGTGTGAGTGGGTTTTTTGGTAGGTTTTTATTTTTGGCCTGTCTAGCAGCAACACAACCACCTTTCAGAGAACTTTGTTTAGAAACAGTTGCATTTCAGGCTACCAAATTTGAAAAGCCAGAAGTGTTAAATGGAGTTTTTATTTTGTGAGAGATGACCGATGTAACATTCAGTAGTGTTTGTCTTTAGTTGTATCATTTATTTAAATATGCAATAGGTGTTCATTAATGAAACCTCATCTAATACGAGTTTTAGTTGCATTTCTGAATTGAGTGGTAATTTATATCTATCTGAACTACGAAAAACTGTAATGAACATTTTAATTTCTGCTGTGCTCTGCAAATTAAATTGCATTTACCGTGAAAGGGACATAATAGTTTACATTTATTTCATATCCAGGGATCTTTTTTTGGCCAGTAGACATAAATCAAGATAATAGCGAGAACATGGTCAAAGTTAACTGTAAAAGATGATGCTGTGCTCTAACTCTCCATAGGGAAGCAGTTTTGATTTTTTTTAAATTTCTTTTCAAATCTTGAAACACCAATCAACAAATATTATTTATTACACATTCTCCTGATGGAAAGCTCTGATTTATGAAGATATTGCTACCAAAGAGAACCTTAGATCTTTATTCTTATTCAGAAACTTGTATATACTATGTACCTTATCTTGCATCCATTAGGCTTAAGTTGACTTGTTCTTAAGCCAGTTATAGAGTTTAAAAAAACAAGTCAAACAGCAGTTCAGATTTATTCCTTGAAGTAATGTTTCCTTGGGTTGAAGCCACAAAAGAATGAAAACTGAATGGATAGACAAAAACAGAATTACATGAATGAGATTACATGCCTGACCTAGTTTTCATAGACTGCACAGGCTTGAATGACTGAGGTAATAGCATTTAAAAAATACTTTAAAATGTGTAGATATTATTTAATCTTTAAATTATTTGGTAATAATTTCAAATGCAATAATTGTATAATGTTTGGTTTATTTATTATATGTTGAAGCCATTAATTTTTAATATCCTATTTATCAAATAGTCCTCTTGCTTCATTGGAGAACATCTCTGTGTTCTTTTAATAGCCAGAATTAAGAATGATATATGACTAAATGTATTGGTCAATACTGTAGCCTAGGACTTTACACGCCTTGATATTAGCAGTGAAGAATGAAATTAGCATTTCATTGCCTAGCCAGACTGGAATGGACATCACTCCAAAGAGTAACATAGGAGTACCAGAAAAAAAATTAATGAAACCCTCAACAAATAATGCAGTTAGTCCTTGTTAATGGTGTGATGCTATTATTTTTAAAGGTTAAGATTGTCGAGGCCAGAAGGTTTATAGACCTGTTGAACTCTCTTTTTTTTTTTTTTTTTATTTTACTCACTTGCCTTGTAAAGACTGCTTTATATGCAAAACCAGGACTGTATGTGCTGATTCTTTGTTTCTTTAAAAATTTTATTGACATTACTCCTCATTTGCACTGCTATTACCACATAAAATCATGTTCTAGAAAATATATGTAAAGCCAGAACTCTAAACTTGAGTAAACTGAAAACTGGGACATATCTTTGGTAGATAATGATGTGGTTTGAGGACATTTTATCTTTTTTTGGTGACTGTTGGAAGAATGAACCTAATATAAGAGGTAATAATTTACCCTTATAGTAATACCCAGAGCTGCAAAAGCAAACCTTTATGTTAGGAGGCATTCCATAACCACCAAGCATTTGAGCCAGGAAAAAACTTTGTTATATCATTAGACTTCTATGCCTCTGTTTGTGTGGGATGTGAAGTTTCAAATGTTCTCAATATACATATATATATATATGTACCTGTATGAATGGCATTGTTTTAAGATTTGAACCTTATGACATGAATAAAAAAAAAAAAAAAGAGAAGCAAGTGGTGTAATAGTAGACTAATTAATAAATCTTTCAGGCTTTCCAGGATAATTTTGCTAATAAGCAATATAGAAAAGCAAAAGCTGGCGGAAATAACATAGGCTAGTGAATGGATAATGTTTAGATGTCAATTACTTGACGGTTGTGATACTTTTTTTCCCTGAAGGGGTTTACACTTTGAGTCTGTCACTTTTTTGCGTGTCTGGTGTTTTTAAAGCTCTTAAGTTCTTAAGAGACAGGTATTATATGTCATAATATACTTCTAAATTATCTCTGTTTTCAAAAGCTCTGATCATGTTTGGAGATCTCAGGCACAGTTAGTATACATAATGTTTGATAGCTTTTCAATTTAGGAAAGAAAATCCAGTGCTACCTGCTGTCTAACATGGGACATTGATCTTGCCTATGTCAACTGAAATGCTAAGTAGAATTTGTCTGTGTTCTTTGGCTTCTTGTTATAGTCTTTGAATTATATTTCTGTGCTCTTTTTATGGCTGATTTTTATATAGCCCTCAGGAATACATATTTTTATACCATTTACCTTTTGTAGAGAAAGCTGTGTTAATATTCACTAGGGGCATCAAGGCTAGCATTGACCCACCATACTGGAGGACAGAAATGAACATTTAAAGGATCATATTATACTCTCATTTTATACCTGTATATAGATTCATACTTTTTTTTTCCCCCTAAGGAGTTCAAATTTATTTCCTGAAATGTGACTGAACATGGTTCTTAGGCTTCAGCTATGTTTTCCATCAAACAGCACTTACCTGGAAATGCCATTAAAATTTCAAAAAGAACAGCTGAGAAAGAGCTACCTTATCTAAACCTATTTCTGGGAGAACCTCTATAGAAGAAAGCAGCATTACAGACTTCTGTAGTATTTAAATAAGAAAAGATCTGGAGTTTATTTTCTTTGTAATGACTACTTGGTGTGTTTCATAGCTAAGCAACAATTGCAGATGCCTTTTGATTTATCTCCAAGAATATGGGAATTGTTTACTGAAAAGAAAGAAATCAGTTGTTAAGTTATTATCAGTCAAATTCTCCTGATTCCATTCTGTGCTATCTTCTAATCACTCACAATTTTGAAATGTAGCACATCTTAAACTAATTTAGGTAGTTTCCCCTCTTGGAACCCACCCCTGAAATTCACTGTTTCCCTAAAGTCAGTGTCATTGGGGGAAGTATCTGAACTCCCTTGTGTTCCAGTTTTCTTGTTTCTAAAAGAGGAATAATACATATCTGAGAGGAATCTCTAACTTTTTAATGAGGTAGTCTTCATATCCTTACCTGAGGACAGTGTATAAGGTGGTTGTACACTGTGACCAAAGCATATTATTTGATGGGAAATGACAATGTTGGCAGGAGAATGTTTTGTGTAAGTTTATGTAGGTTTCTTGCTTTTGTGTATTATTTGTGCAAAATTGTATATAAAGGTTGTATTTTGGTTCACCTTCTTTCGGGGATTTCGATCTTGTGCGTTTTCAGATTATAATGTTAACAACCCTCGTTATTTTTCATCAGAATTGCCATAGAGACATCGTTTTACCTTCTGGTGCTATGTGAGTGCATCAGTATGTCATCTTTCACTTAGAATAAAAACATGTGTTTCTAGTCTTTTTGAATCTGATTTTTCTAAAAGTAAACCATATAACATGCTAAAAAAATATAAAAATCTGTGTTTTGATGTGCAAGAAGAAATTGAGTATTATCTTAATAATAGCCCAAGCAGTTTGAATATGCAGGACCAAGTCTTTTAATACCTCATCTCTCCTATCTTCTTATATACTTTAAAGGATGGTATTTTCCCATATCTAGCATTTTCTGTTGCAAGAAACAGGCTTTGAATTTGGGAAAGCAGTGTATGTGGGTTTTGGCTTCAAACTCCCATCTCATCCTTCATCATATTTTTGTTATAATTCTTGTAAGGGAATTTCAGTTTCAGTTAACTTGATATGCTAAATCCCAGGATAATAATATTCATTTATTTCTTCTAGTGAATTTTGTGATTCAAATGCAATACAGCAGTTTTGTTGTGTTAAATGCAACAATATGCAGTAAAATGCTTTTTATGTCAGAAACTATACTGCTATGACATGCTTAGCCTTTAAAACAAGAACCAGTTGTGCTACACATTATTACACAGTATTAGCTGCACAGACCTTTCATGATTGCATCAGAACCTATAGAGAGTTCTGAAAATAAGAAATGTAAATTACAGTAAACTGTACCCATACATGGAATGAAAGGAGCTGAATAGTGTCCTTTTCTGTCACTCAGAATTTGCCTCCAACTTGTGCTTTATATGGTGATGTTGTCCTAACTTGACTTCTGTGAAGGAGCAATTTTTGGTTTTGAAAAGTTCAAATGTCAGAGTATTGGAGGGACAAATGGGAAGAGATTGGATTTAAGTGATCTCCCCACCCCCCAAATCTCAATGAAGATAGCTGAAATGTTCAATTATTACAGTTTGAAATAAAAATAGCTCTGGTTGCTAGGCAATGATGAAGATTTGTTCTATAGGAAACCAGATATGTGTTGCCCAGGATCTAAAATTGTATGCTGGGCATGTGTGTGTCTGTTTATTTTTATGTATAGGAATGCATGCGTGTGTTTGTATGTACATATATATATATTTGCTAAATTCACAAATAAGTATGAACTTGAAAGCTTGCATGCACTAGGGTTTGGGGGTTTTTGTTGTTCTTGGTTTCTTTTATTCCCCTTCTCCTCCTCCCCCTGGTTCTTAGATTTCATATGTGAGTATAGCAATGATGTACTCATTCCAATTCCTGTAATTCTTGGCATGTATGGAATACCTCAGTTCTAATTTTTGTTTCTTATTTGCGCCTACTGTTTACTGTCTGACCTTTCAGTTTGCTTCTTAATTATGCAAAAATCTTTCCTTTTCAAAAATAAAACAATCTGAAGAAAAAACAAGATAAAAAGGGAGCCATTTCCCTTTAAAAATATTGGAGTGCGACAGTTAAGGGTTCCTTCATAGCTACATTATTATAGATAGTTGCTGGTATATCAGTGATGTAAGAACATAGAATCTTTTTACAATGTTTCAGTGGAAATGAAGACATATTTGAATTAGATCAGCAGGATTTGTCCCTTAGACTTGCTTTTCGGTTTCATTCAGTTTGTTCTTGATTTTGCAACCATCCATTTTTTTATTGTTGTTTTTATATGATCCAGTATTATGTAATTACCATGAATTTGATAGATTTCAATATTCTTCGTCTCCTTTGACTCCCCTTAAAGGAAACATTAGAACCTTTTCTCTCACTTCACTGTGTTCAAATAATTCAAGGACCAGCCAAAGCTTCAGTTTTTTCAGCCACCCTCTTACACTATTCTACAGTGCTCTGTCTTCATCTGAGACAGTCCTTAGAGCCAGTTAGGTCTAAATTAACTACAATAGCAATACTTGCTGTTCCTAGAAGGAATCCGAATCACAGCTTGAATTGGTGAGCTCAGTTGTGCGCATGGAACAGTGTCGTTTCTCTTCAGTGTTGAGTTCTCTGTCTGCCGAGAAATGTGCTGCTGTTATTCTCTTTCAGTTTTTCAGAAGTGCACAGCCCTGTGAACCCCTACTTCCAACACAAATATTCTACATATACAACAAATTATGAAAGGATTTCTGTAAACAGGAAATTAAAATTACTTTTGACATACTGAATAAGCCAAGAGCATATATAAATTTCATTTGTCAATGGTAAGAATAAGAGCTAAAATAGGGAAATGTTTTAGACTTGAAGAAAGGGTAGCATAACAATGGATGAGGAGTGTGTCAAACATTGCAAAGGGGTGGAATACATATTTATCAGCCTACTTGAACAGAGTACTAGAGCTTCAGTTTCATCTGCTGCTAAAAAGAAGCAGTATCGGAGCGTGAAATTAGCAGTCAAGTAATACATATGCCATAGCCAAAAGCAAAACAATTAGCTGCACGAATCCACAGTTTATCTACTGATTCTATTGCATTTTGAGCTCCAAACTTGATGCTTTTTCACTCACTGAGCAGCAACGGCAGTAAACAAAACTCATTTGCTGAAAAAGAAGTATTATTCTAGCCTGCAGCAGCAACTCAGCCTTGTAACTTTAGTGGGCAATATGGTGCATGTAGCATCTGTAGTGAATGGCAATCTTGTAGTTCTGTACTGCAGACTAAAACAGGTGAGCTCCTGTTAAAATCAGTTGGAACTCGGTACTCCAATATGGATATGCGTTTGTGCATGTGTTAGAGGAAACCATTCAGAAACTTGCCTTCTGTATTTAAGACCAAAGCTCATGAGCACTGCATTTCGGTCAGGATTGGATTTTGTTGTCTTTAAGATGTACGAAAAGTATAGTTTATGATAATTTACACTGTGAACTATAAATATACTCTTCTTGTGCACTGTTGGTTTTTGTAAAGGATCAACCTATGTTAAAAACCCAATTTCAGTCCATTATCATTTCTGTGCCTCCTGATAAATTAACAGAAAATTGTGATAATGAGTAAAGAAAATACCTTTTTTTTTGCTTGCAAAAACTCTGTTATGCAGTAATACTTACAAAAACAAATTATTTAAGGTCAGTGGCAAAAAAATTGCCTAAGAAAGCTTTGTGTTGCTCAAATGTTATATATTAAGTAAGGAACTCAAGGCTTTTGGCATTTTTGCAGGCACAGTCATTTTGCTAGACTGTAATAAGGTGCACAGCATGCACTGGATCTCGGTTAATAACCATTTTTGGTTTAAAGATGTTCCCTGTAGCTGTGTTTTTGTGCTGTTTGTCTGCTCTTGTGAACAGTTACCAAGTAGCATCCACTGTCTGTGAGAGCAGGCACATATGGAAGAAAACTCTTAAGCTCTGCCTTTCAAATCCTTATGAATGAGATTTTAATTCTGGGAATTTAACCTATAATCAGTAGTGGCAACAAATTCCAGTGGAAGGGATCTTCATTTGGCATATCATGGTAACAGCCAGCTGTCCCTCAATTACAGAATTACGCTTTCTATTTTAGCCTTTTAAAAACGAAGTTAGAGAATGTTTCTGCTAATGTTTATCGAAAGACAATTTTAAAAAGAAGCATGGCAAAAAGAATGGCAAATGAGAAAAAGGAGCACCAGATTCAATGCAGTTCTCCCGTGACTTTTTAAAGCAACCAGGCATAGGTATTTTCATTCTGTATCTTTTTTTCCCCAGGATGTGACAATGAAGCAAACATTAGGACAATCAAAACACAAATGTGTACAGGCTAGATTTTGTTCATAGACTTTAAGTCAGCAGATTTATTCTTATGTTTTCTCTTTCTTTTTGTCTTTAGCTGGTTTTGCTTCCACCTCTAAGTTAGCTAATAGAAGAAGAATACTTCTTGACACAGCCATGAGTGTAACTTGCAATTTTTGACACAAAACTTGTATTTGTGTGTTGTGGCAAGTGACTGTAATCCTTTTAGCTGTACTGATTCCAGCATTTGCCTTCTTTTATGAGTGTTATTTGCCCTGATTTCTTCCTTTTGAATAGTTAAACCAAAGCAAGACATTGTCAGTAATCTAAGTAAATAATTCCCTTTTATTAAGAACATAATAAACAGCTTTGTTTCAAAGATCCATATAGCCAACTATTCTTTTGCAAATAGTAGCCAAGAATGGAAGCCAGCAGATGAATATTTAGGCAAGGCTGGCATATATAACTGTCCCTTCTTTTCCCCTCCAAACCTTCAGCTGTTTCCAACTTGAGTGATTTTTCTGAGACCTACATAGTTGGTATGCAGTAAACAACTCATGGTTCATCTTTCTTCTATAAGTTTTTTCAGTTGCTTATTGAATCTAAAGAAATCTATAGCATCTACAGCATCAAACTTCAGTTTTTTCAACTGAATCTAGGGGACTGACCAAAACAATTTAATTTTTATAACTTATCTACTGGATGTGAAGATTGATACAAATCCAAAAAATTAGCCAATATGACGTTCTGGGCAAAGATAAGTGGTATTAACATCTCCGAAAACAAAATTTCAAGTGCTTCTCAAAAATTTTATCTTACAGGTTTATAGATTTATAGACACATTTCTAGGTATTTTTGCTTTTCCTTTGTTGAGATTGTGGAGTTGCAGAAACTTTATCAGTGATACTAAACTACTTAAGACTTGCAGATCAAAATTTTCTTTATTACACAAATTGAATCCCCAAGAGTTCAGTCAGACTGAGTAGGATATCACTTGTTTCTTACCCTTTTCCACACATGTGTCTATATTCAGATATCCCAGAACATCTGCTATCTAAGGAAATTAAAACTGGATGGAAGATGTGGTATTGCATGATTAATAAAATCCAACTGTTCTAGTCTTGGGGTTTTCACTCATACAACATGAAGGATTTTCATATTTTCTTTATGTAAAACTAAATAAGAATTAAATATTTCTCTTTTGGTACATAAGTATTTATCACATCACTGTAGTATACTTCCACTTCAAGTACTTATTTTTCAGGTAAAGCTTTGTGTGACCTTTAGCTTATTTTCCTTTTGGTATGAATTCTGAACATACCTTGTTCATGGAGATTAGAATTGTTCTGGTAAATTTGTAAGCACTTAAGTGATTGTTTAGTAACTCTAGCTACATTGTATTATGTAGTAATTTGCAACAATTGTTGGGACAATTTAAAATGTAAACAAAAAAATTATAAAGACATATTTTACTATGAAAGTAATCCTTGTGAAAATATGTTCAGAAGGAAGTCAAGGTACAGCTAATTATAGAAGAGGGAACTTTCAAGAATAGATGCAGTTGAGTGGAGGTTTTTTTTGCTTGTTTCCTAGTAGGTTGCCAACTTGCTCATCAGAGAGAAAATTAAGTAGAATCATTATCACTGTTCTGTTTATTTAGTAAATTTATTTATTAAATGACTCCTAGTTATTTAATAGTTTCCAAATAGCATAATTTCTTCTTCCA
Organism: Sclerurus mexicanus; assembly: GCA_013396755.1. NCBI lineage: Eukaryota > Metazoa > Chordata > Aves > Passeriformes > Furnariidae > Sclerurus > Sclerurus mexicanus. The sequence goes on from VWZF01004994.1 coordinate 284,073, forward strand.
GTATATATTAAAAAAGGAAAATAAAAAGGCTGAAGAATTAATATTCCTTGATTTTTATGATCTGAGCCCTGTGTTATTGCCATGAAGTATAACTCAGAAGTGTGTTTTGAAAATGCTAAAAGAATATAAAACTAATCTGGGAGAGAATTCTGTATTTTGTGGAAATCTAGTGTCATTTTAAAGAATGAAATTCAATCAAATTGTTTAGTGTCTAAAATTAAATGTATTGAAACAGTTTCTCATTGTTTCTATATATTAAGACATACTTCCCCCCCCCGCAGATCCAAGTTTTTTTTTTTTTTATAACAAAGTAGCTATCTTAAAGTGGGACAGCAATGCTAGCTACAAAGGAAAAGGAAATTAACAAAAACAACAACCACAAACCCCCAACAAACAAAACCCCAAATAAAACCCTGCCTTTCATTAACTTTTTAAATACTGGATGAGACTCTTGGAGTTCAGTCGGCCAAATCTGTGTTTGAAGTTCAGTGTGATATAGATACATTGTATTCTTAATTTAATCAGAAGGGGGAAAAACCCACCAAACAACCTGAAAAAATCCCCCTGAAGCCCCTAATAAGCAAAAAAAAACCAAAAAACCAAACCAAACCAACAAACAAAAAAAACCCAACTAAAAAAATCCCAACTAAGAAAAATCCGTAGTCCCCAAAGAACTAGAAGAAATAAAAAGATTATTTGAATATAATTTAAAAGAACTTGAGTCCTTATAGGCACAGTAAGACTTTAAAGACATATATGTAATCTGATGTTCATAGGGTTGCAGTACTGCTTAATATAGTGATAGTTTAGGTTGTTGAATTCTGGATATTAGTAAAGCTGAGGCATGAGTTTGGGTCTTAATATTCAGGAGTCATAGCAGTCTGTTCCTGGTTATCTGTAGTCTAATGTTCACTGCTTACTTTCTAGGATACCAAAAAGGATAAAAGACAAACTATTTTTGTGTAGTTCTCAGCCAGGGAGTTAGCTTCCCTTAAATTTAGAGATGCTGCTTTTGTAAACACCACAAGTGTCTGCAGTTTTGCAGTACTCTGTATTTAATTTTAAATTATTGACTTTTGCATTCTAAACTTCTACATGGAAAAATAAAATTCTGTTTGGAATGCAAAGTTTTTTATTCTGTCATGCATAAGGCTGAGTTTATCTTCTTCACAGACTGTAGTAACAAGATTAGAAACTATAGTCCTTGGCATGGCGGGCAGGAATCCAGATTGATTTCAACTACTGTATGCAGGAGTTTCGTAAACGTGGGCTGAAGTAGCAATTTCACTTTTTGACTGAGAATCCTTTCATTTATCTCAAAAAATGTTATTTATGTAAAATGGATCTCCTCATAACAAGGACAATGTTTTCTTGGGCTTAGTAGACTAGGATGTGTGGATGAAGCTATGTTACTGTTTGCACAGTCTTTGTGTCTGGGAGCTTTCCATCTGCTCTTCTTTTATTACATTCCAAGATTGATTAATTCCTTGTGTCTGCTACCGGCAACTCAATGAATTAACTTAGTAATCTGTCTTCTAAATGACAGATTTGTTGCAAGGTTTCTTGTGATGAGACAAGGTCTTAGAAAAACAGTGTCAAAACTTGGTTAGGAGCTAGCTTGGATTTTATGACGACCTTTTCATTTAATGAACGGGAAAAAAAATGAGGACATGGGCTAAATTTACAGTCCTGGGAAGTATTATGTTTTCTAGCCCAATGGAAAGTAATTAGAATAGGAAATTATCAGAGGATCCAGGCTATAAGGAATGCATTCTATGTATACACCAAGTAACATGAGGTTATTTCAAAAAATGACCTCAAGGACTCACAAAAGATTTCTCAGAAGTAAGTTTAAGTCTGTGTATGGTTTAGTTAGCAAGGTGAAGGATTCTGCTTACATACACCACATGAGAGAGGAAGATTAGTCCTTTCATTAGTCCTATGGCTTAAAATATGTAATCTAATTTCAGATCTCTATTTCCTTACAGGCTTTCTGCATGCCTTTCAGTTTCCTGTACCTGCTTTTTCACATTGGAAAAAGGGGTCAAATAGCACTTCCTTACTTTGTCTAAATAGTCTGAAAGCAGATATTTCAAGGCCACTGGTGTTCTAAGTGAATCCTGAAGTCTGTGATATGATTTGATACTATATTAAAAAGAGTGAGAAATATATATATAAGAAAAATTAGGTATTTATGTTATCTTCATGCTCAATATATTCTACAAATGATGATGATTGTACTATGAAAACTTTTTACTTTGGGACAAAATAACTAATCACCCTCAAGTGTGCAAATGATATAGTTGAGGCTGTCAAATTACCGTCTTAAATTCTTCCTAAAAATCTGCTTCCCTTTTAAGGAGGGAACGTTGTTAGAGCTTGAAGTCTCTCTCCTGTCCCTCAGCTATTTAACTTTCTGGTTGCCAAATGTTCCTTGGTGGTAGATTTGAGTAAAAGTCCAAAATTTTTTTGTGTGTTAGTAAGTTGCTGTGTGTAAAAAGTAGATACAGTTTTACAGATTCAGTGCTTTGAGAGAAGCAAGTGTGTGAAAATGAGGGACTTTTTGGATTGAGTTAATAGTAGTGGTGTTAATGTAGGTCATGTTTACTCACAGGATTAGTGCAGTGATTCAGTTTGAGGGGAAATACTGTAATATGGAGATACTTTGATGTTTATTGCTTGTCTGGCAGTATCCAGATCTGATTCTCTGAATGAACTCTTGTTAGTTTCAGGGTGTTGCTACAGATTAGCAAAAGTAAACCATTTATTTTTAAAAATCTGGTTTTTCTTACGTAGTACTATAGTTTCGCTTTGCCCTTGCTCAGTGTATATGAGGAAATTGTCAGTTTTATTTCTCTTTGTGTTGTTTTCACTAGTGCATTCTCCTTTACAAGGTGTTATTATAATTTGGATTTTTTCCACATCAAGGAAACATTTGTAGTATTTTTTATTCCTAGGTAAGGATGAGTGCATATACATACATCTTTATTGACAAAATAAAATCAGGCTTCCAAGTGTTTATCATGTTGTATTTTGTTGTTTTTTCTTTATAGAAAAGGAAATCTAAAATTTAATCTTATTTCTTTTGTGCAGTTATGTGACCTATGATGAATTAGTAATCTTGGCTACTTTTATTTCATCTGGATACAACGTATTGCATAGAGGAAACTGAAGTTTAATTGAAACACAATAGTATGTCTTTAAGCGTCTTTTGCCTCCAGATGTACTCTGTTTTCTATTTTTAGAAAAGCTAACTGAATTTAGCACATACAAAAATTAGTCAGATCAGATCAGTGCAAACTGTCCTAAGAGGTTGGTGAAAGTAGTCTGCACTGGTTAATACGTATGTTTTCTGGATCCCAAGGCTACTGTTCCCATTCTTGTTAATGACATTACAGAATCCTAAGAATCTTGTTTTTTCTCATCCATCTTGCACAAAAAAATTACATTACTTGCTTAGACAGATTTCGGTTTGTTGTAACTGCTTCCCAAGTGTCAGCTTCTTGGTAGCTGCTTACCCTGAGTCTAATATCCTGCTTCCAAACCTGACCACGCACCGGCTGATGGCAACCAGTAGCGGTTGGGTGACTGTGCTGTAACAATGGGTGGTATTGACAGTCACTGCTTTCAAGTATCCATTGATGCTGCCAGGAGGGTGTGTCCTTATGTAGGCATAAAGTAGTGTTCTGAAAGAGTGAGCACTTTACTTTCACATATCCAAAAATCAAATGAAAGATCAGATTTATCGCAACAAAGTGTGCAGTTCTTCTGATTACCTGCTTCTGGCTAGGGCAGGGAATTATACAAAGTTGAGAGCTAATTGGAAAACTACTTAATACTGTAAAATGTCTTCCCTTATTTTCACTCGGTTTTGGTGTTCAACCTGTCTCTAAAGAAATAATTAGATGATATAATGTAGTAAAATTGGTATTTGCTAGGAAAGAAAAATTTTCCCCATTGCATTTATCATGCTAAAGACTTCTTTGTTTTAATACAGATTTTTAAAGCTTTTCCTTTGGTTTGTTGATTGAATGTGGTTTGGGTTTAATTGTTCAAAATACCAAGTCATATAACAGATTCTGTCAATGTTTTAGGTCACAATTACCTGTTGCTGGCCTTTTTGTATAGTATATTATATTTTTATAGTATATGTTATCAATCTTAAGAGAATATTTAGCAAGTAGGCAATGAATAATGCTTCTGATTACAAATTGATGAGCTGCTACCTGCTGGATAACTTTATTCCCTCCCTTTAACTCAGAGATCTAAGTGTCAATAATGTGATAATTTGTTTGCTTTGCTCATGGCTAGTTGAATTTAGTAGAAGTCTTAAATTGTTACCTATTTTGATTGTACTGTCATTTCTCTTCTGAAATAACTTGTTCATAGAATCACAGAATGGTTTGGGTTGTGACTTTAACCTGAATGAGATTTATGTTAATGCTAGAAACAAATAAAAATAGGCAAACCTATTCCAATTTCCTCAGTATTGCAAAAAGAAAAAAAAAATGTTAAAACTAGTTATCATATTTGCAGTCCTGTTATAGTGAGCAGAAACTTGTTAATAATAATCATTGCTAATTAGAATCTTATAGAATATATATCTTTTTAAATTTTAAGTATCTGTTTATTTGTGGTAAAACCAGATGTAAAACTTTACATAGAATAATCTTAAAGACTGGTTTTTTTTAACATTATTCTTACGTAATAGATCACTTGACATTAATACTGCATGGTAAAAATGTTTATAAGGTCCTACAGTGTGAATTAGTGATACAGTTGATGCTTGTAGTTTTAGATTGCTGAAAAGTCACTGCACGATAGTCAAGATACAGGGTGAATCATGGGGACTGGAGCTGAAAGGGAAACAGATTTACCCATAGTAAGACAAAGAAGATTCCTTTTACTTCTGCTAGAGAAAGAGCAGAGAAGTATACGTCCTTAACTCATCTTTCCTTTAACTCCTAGTCATGTGGGTATTTTGTCAGTTTATTTGTATCCAAAAAGCATACTGTAAACATACTTGTCCTTTCACTGTACTTTCCAACTTTAACAAACATTAAGCAATGAGAAAAAAAACAACAAACAACCAAAACCAAACCAACCAACCAAAAAAAAAAAAATCCAAACCAACCCCCCACCAAGAAATCCACCACCATATGGAGTAATTTATATATAGAGCCCATATGCTTTATCCTGTTCCTGGAGGAATTTGTCTTTATGGTTTCTGGCCCAACTTCCTAGTTCTTATGAATCAATACACCTTTATTATCTCTGTCACTGACTTGGAATTCCTTTAGTTTTAAAAAACCAAACAACCAAACCAACCAAGTGAAACCCTCTTGGTTTTTTTTCTGCTAGTAACTAGGTTGCTACCCTGTATATTCTAATAATCAGGACTATAACTTCACTTAGACCACCTGGAACTTATTTGATGGCATACTCTATCATCATATTTTAAAGAAAGTGGATATTTTAGCAAGCTGCATTTTGATTGTACAGAAACATAGGAAAAGGGAGAAATATTGGCGCTATGCTTTAGAGATATGTCTGCATGAAAACTTTATTTTTTTCATCTTTAGGGACCTCTGCAGATTTTATAGATTCAGAGGAGTTTGTGAAAGATTCAGTTATCAGGGGTAACATTGTTTGTATGTCTGAATAGATTTGTGAAAAAATACTGATAGCATGAACAAAGCTGTTTTCTAAGATAGTTTTGTTGCAATGTGGATATCAATGTAGGCCTGTAATGGGAGAGACTCCCAAACAGCTCTTGGGTCTCTCAAGCAGTTCAGATCTAGTTGTGTAAATCTATGCTAGAATCTGTCTAAATCTGAGCGAGTATCTTGGAGAGAGTGCGTGTATGTGAGAGAGTGAATTAATTGTGTTGAGGGGAAAAACAAAACAAAAGAACCCCAGGAAAACATACAACCCTGAACTTCCAAAAAGCAATGAGGGAAGAATTTTGTTACAGTGACTCAGGATTTGCATGCAAGTTCTATGTCATTCTAATCTTACCTTTTCTCTATTAACTATTCAATTTATTGTTATACTTCTGTACTGTTCTGCTTCAGCCACCTCATAAACAGCCCTACCTAACAGCAGTTTGAATCTGACACCCAACAGGGCTGATATTCTCATAATTGATATGACCGTGTTGATGAAAAATTTCCCACACTTAGGTTCCAGAAGAACTTGCTGATTACAGGGAGCGTAGACCACAGCAGAAAATCATACATTTTAAAAAATGTAATTTTTTAATGACTGATCATTTTATTCCATATTATTGTTGCTAGATCTCTGAGTAATGAAATAAAACATTTTTCAGAGCTCCACGGTCTGGAGCACAGGAAGGCAGCAGTGCCACCATCACTGGGCTGTTGGGTGTCTTAAGATGTCAGGAAGCAAACTAAAACTGGTATTCTAATAACTTAGAATTAGTTGTTAAAAGGTCTGTATAATCTTTGCAAGAAATTGGCCTTTTTTTTGATATGAGTTAGTTGTCGGTGTGGCCTTTGCAGTAATCTGGTAGCCAGGAACAAGGATTTGTATTCATTCCTTTCATACCCCTCTTCCTACAAGGTGAAGTGATCATATAAAGCAGTTAGGAATGCCAGTTGTGAGGGGAAACTTGCTCTGCTTGTCACGGAATGCTATCATGGGAGAATCCCTAATGTTCCCTTTTGTGACAGAATTTGAATTTTGATTTTACTAGCCCAGAGGATATCTTGACTGTTAATATGAATCTTGAGTTGCCTATGGAATTTTCAACTTTTATGTGTAAATTTTCCAAGCAATGTTATTTTTTCCAGAAGTAATAGTGGAGCAGACTCCAAAAAAATTTCTATTTTAGATAAAAATCTAAATTTGAATTTATATATTTTCATAAATTCCATTTTGCTCCTTAATTCCTAAAACCTGTAAATCAGCAAACTACGTCTGCATATTTGTTTCAGCAATTCCCATATGCTTGCTTTTACAGTTAAATAGTCAAACCAGTGAACTCTCATTTTCCTTCTGGGGCTTGATTACTATATCTGGTAGCTTTTTTTTTTCCCAGTGTTCCAATTACTGTAGCCTCGCCACACACATTACTGCGTTTAGACCCAGCCTAATGGTATTTTTTCATTACAATTGTGTTTTTATTTTGTTATAGCAAAAAATCTTTCCAGCAAGCTGAAAGGCTGTGTCAGCATTGGGCTAATTTGGTGTGTGTACTCCCATGATGCCCTATTTAGTTGAATGGTGGCCTTAGTGCCCATTGGACCATTCCAGCTGTCAGTCTTGCTTTCAGTTTTTGACTCTTTCCCTGGGTTAGTACTGGCTCCTACAAGACATAAGAACTAACAAAAACATCTGTTGTAGCCCAGGAGGTTGGCAGAGTTGCATCCAGAGTATGTGTGCTGGGGTTGATCATATTTTCGATTCTCAGTGCCACCACAATCAATGACAATAGTAGAAGATGCTCAGAAAGAAAGTCGAGGCTTTGAGCCAAATTTACAGACAGGAAATGGCAAACTTATATTTGAAGGGAGAGGTGGGAAGGGAAGAAAAACCTCAAAACCCCCATTCCTAAGACAAGCAAATAGAAAGTAAAAAATTAACAAGGATGAGACGTCCCTATCTCCTGAATAAATTGCTTAGACAATAAAATGTGTCTCTTAGTCTTTGTGACTAGACACCTTCTGCTGACCTCTATCCCTACAGCTTTAGGCTAAACATCTGCACAGGGCCAGAGGTCATGGGTATATAGGGAGAGCAGGATTAGAAAGGTTTAACAAAGGCAGGGTTTGACTGAAGGTTAGGAGATTAGATGTGAAATCATAGAATGATAGAATATGTCAAGTTGGAAGGGTCCCATGAGGATTATTGGGTCCAACTCCCTGCTCCTTGCAGGACTATCTAAATCATATGACTAAGAGGATTTTCTGGATATTCCTCAAACTCTGACAGGCCAGTGCTGTGACTGTTTCCCTGCGGAGCCTGTCCCTTTGGCTGCCATGGCACATTGTTGAATCACATTCAGCTTGCCGTCAACTCAAAGCTAGTCAGTGGAACTGCTGGCTTTGTATCTGTACTGCCATAGTTCTGGGCAGACGTGCTACCAGGGAGAACTTAGTTTTGCATGGTGCTCCACAACATTTACAGTGCCTGTTTCTAGGTTATAATCCCTTATGAGATGGTAGTATCCAGAGAGATGGCTAGTAGAATCATCGACTTGCATCATAGTATCATAGAATGGTTTGAGTTGGGAGGGGCTGTAAAGATAATCACATTCCAACCTCCCTACCATGGACAGGGACTCTTTCCAGTAGAACAGCTTGCTCAAAGTCCCATCAAACCTGATCTTGAACACTTCCAGGGATGGGAAGTAAAAATGGAAGTAGAGCTTGGAAAGCTTTCTTAGTTTATATTTTTCTATTACTCCTGTGGTTATCTGCCTGAATGGAAATCAGTACAGAAGAAGATTTCCGTGGATCTGAGGGATTCCAACTCAATTTCATATGGCAATAGTGGTGGGGTTTTAGAGGAAAAAACCCTCTTTTTTGTTTGATGATTTTTTGTTGATGATTTGATTCATTATTTTTGAATCCTGTAAAAAATGAAAACTGAATGAAGATAACACTTTCTTTTGAATTTTTACAGATCTTTCTATTGATTCAATCAGTAACAAGGAGACTTTTTTCCATGTAGAGCCCTTTAAAATAGTCCTTGAAGTAAAATTTTATTTAAACAGCACAGTACAAAAACTTGATATATGACTTAGTCTTAAGGAAGAAGCTTCCTTCTCAGAAAGTTCATTTTATTCAGCAGAAATCTTTTGCAGCCTAGGGTGAGGAGCATTAGGTGCTTCTCAGCAGTAGTGATTGCCAACATGGGCATCCAGTAAAAGTACTTAAGTATTGCACATCACTTTTAGTGTATTGAGCACTTTACAAGTGTTAATAAAATGAAGCATTTGAATTATGCGCAGTGCATCCGTTGATGCCATTGAGGATTTAGAAAGTGACCAGGAAGAAAAATATCCTTGAATATTCTTTCTTAGAGTTGTATATCTGTGGACGAAATGGGAAGCATGCTACATATGACTTCTGCTTTTGTAACCCATAGATCCCATTTTCCCTGTTAAATTAGTTTATGAGGATAAAAATCATACTTTTAAATGGGAAAAAAATCTGATCTTACAGCTCGTGCCTTTAGTTTTTTCCTGATTTCCATCAGCTGAATGTGAAATGCAGAGATAGATTTATTTCTCACGTGCATGCCCCAGTTATATGAATTACCTCAGCGTCTTGTTGCTGAATAAGCTAGAGGCAGGTATTTGGAAGATGTGAATTACTGATGTATGAATCATTACTTTTATTTTTTTTTTGAACTAGGTATTAATTAAGTTCTTTCTTTTAAGAAGTAGTTAAGGTAAAATTTTTAATGTTGTGTGATACTTGTATGGGATTGTCAATGAATCTCATTCACAGATAAAAAAATTATGGGGGGCACCTGCATCTTAGAAAGCTGTGTGAGGTAATTATGCAGCACTGTAAATGGAGAAAGTCTCTTAAGCTTCAAGCTGATGAGTAGGTTCTGTAAAATACAGCTTGTGAATAGTGTGGAGTTTGATGCCTGCTTTGATGAACTGTTCAATCTTTATGCCGCAGCAAATTCTTTATCAGAATAATTCATATAAAATTTAAAAGAAAAAAAATAGGAGTTCTAGGCCCTGTAGTGAAGTTATCACTTTTATAACAAAATTGTGACATGTAAACAAAGGGAGTTCAGGATGGGAATTTCCATAGTAGCATTAACTTCATTATTCGTCAACATCTACTTCTGTTCCCGTGAAGGTCTATCAAATTAAAACTCAGTATTTAACAGTAGTTATGCTTTAATTTCTTCAAACTATTTTTTAATTTTAGAAAAACAGCTAAAAATTTAAGTTGACCTGTTCTGTCACATCTGTTCATTATCTTTCCTGGTCAGGTGACAATAACTACTTGCTGTATCATGCATAATTTATAGGCAGAGAGAATATTAGGAAGTAACATATTTTTTTACATATGCTGCATTTGCTGGTTTGATAACTTTTGAAACCAAAAACTGCCGACTCATGAGACAGAGCAATGACTGCCTTTAAGCACCTCACCTGCCCTGTGCTACTAATGCAACTCTGCCAGTGCTGCTTCGAAGCATTCAGGCCTCTGAGGAACTTCCAAGTGTTGGTGTTCTCATTTAGAAAATGACCTGTCAGAATAGCGGCTTTATCTATAAGTTTTGGTACAGGCAGATTCAATCCTGCCATGAGCAGGATGTGTTATGAGAGCCAAGAATGGACACCATGTATCTTTATTTTCCAGTAGTCCAACTTCTGATTGCTTAAAAAGGCTATGTTCAATGTCACAGTCATGCATCAATTCCTGGCAGTGCATCACTGGTATGCCCACAAAGAGCAGGAGATGATCTCTATGTCAGTTTGTTATTCCTGTTATTTAAAGTGATGAGGTTCAGAAAGTGAAAGAGAATTCCCTGAGCTTGTTCTCATTCTATATAGCATGAATAAAATTTGTTGGAGCTGTAATATGCAAGTCAAACAGAAATTTAGCTTTCATCTCTTTTCTGCCTTCGATTTCAGTCAGTATCCATAAATTTGCAGGAACGATGTATGTTTCCTTACATCATAAATGTACCAGATGAAGTTTTTGTAGTCCACAAGTGTTGATATTGGATAATTTGAATGCTGATACTTAGCGTCTACGAAGTTAACCAAAGTAATATATGCTACCTAAAAGAAATTTAACCTGAAAGAAGAAAAACTTCTTGTAGATGAAAAGCTTCTGTCTACCATTTATGGGATGGTCATGAGGTTCAGATTACACAAAACTGTTTCCATAGCAGTGGGTAATAAATGAGGCCATAGCTACTTAATTAAATAATAGCACTTGCACATTTCTTACAGTGTGATGTAACTGGTCAATTAGGGGGAAATGCCCAGTTTAATATAAATATTTCAAAGTAATCATTAGAATAGTTACTTTGTACATAAATCTGCTTTCTCCATATTTTGACAAGTAGAACTGTATATCTTTTCTCCAGATTCCTGAACGTTTGGGTGCTCTCTTACTTTGCACCACACCGTGTTCTTTCAGTCAGAAAGCTGCATTGCACTCTGTAATTTGAGTGAGAAGTGTTGCAAGCTAGTAAATATTTTTAATTACTTATTGGCTGACCTGCTGCTCTTCAAATATTTATGTACTGCATACTGGAACTTAATTTCCTATGTCAGTAAAGGCTTAGATATCGCTTTATATCCCACAGAGAGCTGCCTTTAATTCATTGTGCTTTCCTTTATGATTTTATTACAATGAGAATAAATGTGATATACTACCCTTGAATCAAAAAACGCCCTAGAGATGACTGTTTTGTCAAATTTGGCAGATAATAAAATGATTCTGTGGCATTCTTGAAATTATTATTATACATGTTTTTTGTGATATTACCATCTAGTTATATTCCTGAGTCTCTCAGTTATTTTTGTCCTACTGCCTCTCTCCATCTTTTATCCTGTTACTTGTAAAACCTTGTGAAAGCTCATAAATCTCTTTGTAAAAATATAAATGCAAATAAAATCTATTTGATAGCCTTAGTATTTAAGTTGCCTATATTCCCATAAAATATCAATAATTTGCTATTTCACGTAAAATAGAAAACACAAGTGTTTAAGTCCATCCCTTCCATGTGAAAATGCTTGATTGGAGTCAAATGAAGACCTAAAATTCCTGTCACCAAGTTTTTGAGGTGGAAAACTTTTCGATTAAGGAAGGGAGTATTTAATTCCTTTTGCTAAGGAGCAAGATTGCAGTTTTGGAGTAGTTACAGTACCTTGTGTCTAGACACTCTGTCTCTTAAGTTGGGTACTGCCTTTTCTAATCCATGGATTCTTTATCATTTTTGGGCATTAGAGAGGTGATTTTGAGCATGTGCTTTAGTCACTGGTGCTGGCTGCCTTGCTATTCTGTAATTTACAGAAGAGGGCAAGAATTTCCTTCTGCAGTTCAGTCTGCATCTCCGTCTCTTGGATACCTCTGATAGAAAAGCAAGAAAGCATTATGAAATTAACGCAGTGAAAGAAAGCGTACTGTTTGCTAATAGATAAAACCCTCGCCTCCGTGATTGAGCAGCATGGGGAAAAGAATGCAACTGAAGAGATTCAATGAAGTTAAACTTCAGTGACGAAACAGTTTGATATTTAGTTTGTACATAGTATTTGTGAATATCTCTTAGTGCAATAAACCTTCTGTTTTTGGAACCTTTTAATGACCTGTTTTTAATATTGACTATTCCTGGCAGTGAATAATTATCTCAGCAGTTTTCTTATTTCACCTTCTACCAGATCATTTTTTTGTAAAAACTACTTTCATAATCTACATCATATAGATCACAAAAGATTTACTAATAATACTTCTCTTAAAATTAGGAGAAATCAACTTTTTGTGGTTTCTTTCAATGTATTTTTCATCCTTTCATGGTACCAAAAAATGTGGCGAGAAGTGATGATTGAAAAACCTGGAGTTGTGTACTACTTAATGTTAACAACAACAAAATTACAAGCAATCAACTAGAGTACTTCCTGTAATCAGGATAAACAAGTTAGGTAATTTTCCTACTGTTTCTTTCTTTCTTTCTTTTTTTTTTTCCCTCTCATTTTTAAGACTTTTTTCTTGCTTTTTTGAAGCACTCTGACTTTTGGATTAATGATATTTAAAATTTATCATCTATGACAGAAAGAAATTTCTCCTGGATTAATTATTTAATAGGATATAGGTAATTTGGCAGTTTTCATTTCATGGCAATTTCAGAATCAATTTTACTTTCAATTGTATTATTTCCTTGATTTGCCTTCTGTTAGGTGGGAAGAAAAATGGGAGTATAACAGAAAATGCGTGCTTTTCCACTAAGGAACTCTTCTATAGTTTCAATAACAGTCCCATCTGTTATTGCTTAATATATTTTTACAAGTTGAGTTTCCATCATATTTAAGGCTATTCTACTGTAAACGGTTTTTTTTAAATATATTTTGAAAGTGTGATCTCAGTGTCGGGCTGAAACCACAGAAAATACAGTTGAAGACTAATATTGTCTTACCTGGTAATTGCCTAATATGCCTAATGCACCTATTTCTGTCATAGGTAGGGACCAAAAAATAATGATGTATGCGATTTAATGTCCCCAGTAATAAAATGAAATGGTTTTATCTGCTACTTTATAATTGAAAGGGCCTTCAGAGAATATTTTAATGCAGTAATAATTTGATCTTTGTAGAGGAAATTAATTAAAGAAATGGTCTAGTAACTATAAAAGAGGAAAATGAATTCATGGGCTAAGTGTTAGTTTGATTTGTGAAATCTTTTCAATGAATGTTTTTAAACTGTGTATCACAGAGTTGTCCTATTTTTTTTAATTTATTTATTACACACACTAAGTTCACTTGTTATGTAGTCTTACAACAAGGTCGCGGGTTGTTTATTTCTATAAATGTGGTCTGATACATAATCAGAAACAGAAAAGGAAACTGAATAAATATAAATGAAATTATTCTCACAAACTTCTTAGCTTAAGTTTATGTAAGTATTGATATCAACTCCTGCTAACTTGAACCAATCATGTTGTTAAAAAAGCACCCTGTTTTTCTATTTGAATGCATGTAAGTTTGTAATGACTTTGTCCTATTTTATTTCACTGTAATGCCTGGAGTTATTAATAGCTTCCTTTTTACACATCTGTCTTAATATGTTGATTTGTCTTAGATAACTAGTCTAACAATCTTTACCAATTTTTAGTGTCTTATTTTATGATTCCCTACACTATGCTTGCATTGTCTCCCATTTGTATAATACTTAAACACTGAAAATCCTGAATATATTTATAGGAACCCTATGCAACAGAAACTACTGTTACTCTTGTTTTGTAGCTGTAGGGTGAAGACCCTACACAGTGTGACTGAGCACTTCCAAAATGCGGTGGCAGAACAGGGACTTCCAGCATGTCTCTCTATTCTTAGGCTGGTGTGGAAATCTGTCAGCCAGCTTTCCAGTGGTTTGGAAATACTGTTTCACAGCAATGGAAGTGTAACGTTAAAACACTTCTATTAAAATGTAGAAATTTTTACTATTTGAACTGAATCTTTTTGTACTTTCTTCAGATTTCAAATAACGTAGGTGTGTGCTGTTTCATATTCTGAAGTGAGAACCATACTCAGGAACCTTTCATTTGACAGACTGTTGTACTATTTGTGGGATCATGTGTGGAACACTATATATTACTAATCTAGTTTACCTTGCCTCTCAGGTCAAGGTTTTAGAATTAATTCCTGTACTGCAGCAATTTTTGTCAGTGAAAGCAATGACATGAAAAGGGGATTTTATACAAGTAACCCATACCGGAAATATGAAGGGCACAGAAAAAAAATCTGTCAGGATTACTGAAGGCCTGCACAAATGCAACAGAGAAGCTGGTTACTGGAAAAAGAAAAAAAAAAAAGAAAAAAGGAGGTTTTATTGGTCAGTACAGAAAGTAAGGCTCTGCTTGTAATTAAGGACTGGTACGATGCTTCTCAGAATTCTTGCAGGAATGAAGAAAACAAAAGGAACAGTCTCACCGGAGTTTAACTTCTCAGTCTCAAACTAATAACAAAACTTTTGTACTCTGTTTTTGACTTAATTTTCTTAACCTACCAAATTTGCAAAACCCAAATTATATAGCTTGTGAATGTTTTATGAGAGCAAAATGCTTGATTATCTTATCAGCCATGTTTTCCACAGATCATTTTGGTTCCTTTGTTTAATGAAAGGAATAATGTTTGTATGGGTATCAATAATTAATTCTTTGAAACTAGTCAAACCATAGCTACAGTATGATAACTGACGTCAACGTAACTTAATATTGACTGGGAACCTAATATTCAAGGAGATGCTGTGGATGGGCCAGTTTATAAGGAGTACCTCAGCTCACTTTTACGTACTTTACGTACTGCTTTCTCTTTCCTATAAGACTTACTCTTTTCCAGAGAAGTAAGTGTCCATACAGCTATAAATTTCTCACATTCCCATTTGTTTTGTTTATATTCCAGTGAAAACCTGTGTTTCCTAAACTGCCTTAGAAGAGGTGAACTGCTTCAGGGTTTTTGTTTTGCTTGTTTTTACCAGTGGATGAACTGGTAGTAGTAACTATGAAGATGAAGACTACAGATGGTAACTATATCTGATGGAAAGCATCTGTCATGGCCATGTATTCAGGAGGTACTGACGTCTTAACATGCACTGTACATAGCCCTCAGAATTGCTTCTCAGAATGCAGCATAGTATGATGGTTTTATATGAATTTAAGACCCCTATTTGGAGTTATCAAAATAGCGAGTGAATGTATCTAAGGACATGGAATTAAATTATTGGTAGAGGTCTAATAATTTTAAACTCAGTGTTTTTAGAGGTTTACCTAACAGAAAGGAGAAATAGTCTCTCATGCGAAATTATCCCTGTTCACATAGCACCTGTTGGTAGCTTTGGGGAAATTGATGAATGAAAAGGAAAGGAACATAAACAGAGATTCCTAATGTGTAAGAATAGCCACTGTGAAGGTGTTATTGATCTAAAACCTCTTAAAATGTAGGCTCTAGGAATGTAATGCAGTTAATAAGGGTAGTTAATGGAAATAATGATGCCAGCAACTTTCAATTTTATCTAAAGTAGCCCTTTCCTGACTTCACTAAACTCTAAACTAGGTGCAACTGTGATTCTGATAGGCCTTTTGTGATCTTGTGTTACCTAGGATGAAATTCAAAGGCTCCTAGTGGGCTTGCTACGTTGGCACTACTGTTCTTTGAACATCTGCTTAAATTGAGCATGCTGTTTTGTCTTGAGTGATGTGGGCATGACTCAATGCCCTATATTCTCATTACAGGTGATACTTCATGATTTTTATGTGATTTTCAAATAGTTAAGTGTTAGATAAATGGGAATGTCAAGTTCTTTTTATTTTTTCACCAGACTTTAATCCAGTTCTTTTCCCTCATGTTACCTGCCTGCTTCTTATGTTTTCTAACATTTTAACAAGTCATCAAGTCTTTTCAGTACCATACTTCAGAGAGTGCTTGTGAAGTTGTCTTTGTGGTATGCTGTGTTTTTAGGGCTTCTAAAATGCCTTAAAATTATTTTTTTAGATGATGTTTTAAGGTTTTGTAATAGTCTTCTGATTTTATTTCCTGTTGTCCTGGGTTGAACGGAGTGTTTATGGAGTGGTTCTGTGTTGGTACAGGTGTCCTAGAGAGGTGAAATGAAGCAGGCAGGACTACATTTTCAAAACCATTAAGTGTTTTTGAGTGTCTTTTCCCTTTTTGTGTTCTTCTTCCTTGAAGTAACTGTGTTTAAGTATCTCAGAAGTTGTATAATCTAAATCAATATTTATTGTTGAAAATGGGAGGCAAAGCATTGAACTTTATGGTCCAGGTTGTTGTCAAACCATTGGTAGAACAGTGAGTCCTGATTCCTGTATGCCCATTCTCAGCACTCTCTCTTCCATTTTGTCATCAAGTTCAGGAAATATGTTTCACAAAATAGGTTGCTTCTCACTTCATTTACCTGAGTTCAAGTTCCTGTCCTCAGGTAATTAAAATAAGGAACACAAGTAAGCAGAGTGGATAAAAATACCTTACTTGTAATACTGAACTTGTAAATAATTCAACAATTTTTGTCACTGTCAGGTCATTATTTTAAGCACCTTTTTCATGTTTTGGTGTTGGTTACTCAATGCTTTGAGGTGAAGAACTAGCAGTGGAACACACTATACACTTTATAGCCAGCCTGATTTGTACTCAGTGTAGATAAAAGCAGCCTTTAAAACTCCTTCAGTGATTTCTGCACAATTGCATAATGACTGAAGGATAAACTTTTCTTAATGCTTAACAGCCAATTAAGTAAGATAAGGAGCTAGCCATGTAGATGAAAAATATAAAATATCCAAGCTGAACACAAATATTACATAACAGCAACTAATCTGCATATTAATTACAGCTACAATAATGGCAAGAGCTCATCTGATCATGAGAGTCTGCTCCAAGTGGTACTTGGCAGGGGATGATTGTTTTACTTACATTCCAATTAAGAAATAATATGGGTGGGAGATTTTAATAGAGGTGGAATAAGTGGTATAAATATAGAAATACAGCCATTCAAATGTATTACAGACTTTAATACCTTCAGAGAATCAAATACTGAATAGGCCTGTCATGCCTTACTGCTTTATTTTATTGGCAAACAGAAGTCAATACAGCAAAAAGCACTGCAGGCTATGAAAACCCTGTTAAAATATAAAAATCTACCTTTCTCCTTCAATTAAGTAAATTGCCGACTATTGAGTGTTAGAAAGTTTTTAATAATTTTTATAGTCTTCTGAGTAAGCACATCTATTGACAAAAAGGTTGAGAGTATGGAAGGAACATGTACGCAATAACAGAATTTTCCAATCTGTAGTTCTGGGACTTTGTATATCAAGTTCCGTAGCTGTCAATGTTTTTGGTAAGGTATGCATCCCTGTGATTTTCAACAGAGATTGCTAGGTGGAAAGATCGAGAAAGATTGTGGTTTCATCCTTGCTCTGCCAATGACTGCTCTAGTGACTGAGTTAGGCACCTAATCACCACCTCAGTTTCTTATCTGAGAGGAAGACATAATTGCACCTCCTTTACTATGAAAATCACATTAATTCATTCAGTATAAACTTGTACAGGGGAGGACCATGCAGCAAAATGTGCTGTGTGAAGTTTACGTTCTGAAAGACAAGCTCTAGCAGTTACAAAAGGCAGAGAAGCTGGTGGGAAGAGAGAAATAAGTGGAATGTGTAGTCTTTTAACCATCCAGTAGCTGTCACAGCACTGGAGCCTCCCTGTGGGCCAGGAGCCTGCCCCAGCTCCCAGGCTGCAGGGCTGGGACGAGGCCCTGGCTGCCAGGAGCCTCCTGGGGGCCAGCCTGGGATGGGAGCCCGTGGATCAGCCGTGCAAGGGGAACTGGCCATGGCTTGGCTGAGCTGTTTGGACCTGGCTCACCAAGGGTGGATAGGACAGTGCTGTGCAAGGGGGTGGCCCTGGACAGGGCTGAAATGGCATCCTGGGCCACAGAGTGGGGTCAGGGAAGACCCTGGAGGAGAATGGCCAGGGCCAGTAATGCCTGTCAGTGCTTCCAGGGCCTTGGAGATGTGTCTGACTTTGGTATTTTATTACAATGTCTGCTATATTGAGCCTAGTTCTAGTTTATAACCGAAACTGATGGATGTCAAGGGATTTCTTTGGGACTGATCTATATGGATTGGTGATGATATGGGTCACCAATTGTCTCCAGCCAAGTTAGTCTGCTGGAAGGACCTTATGCTGCACTGTACATCACTGTCCTCTGCTGTAAGCTCATTCCTGTAGGTTGTGCTCTCTGCGTGTGCAGTGCAGGATATGTCTTTCAATGCTGAATGCAAGGCGTATGATTCACTGTGTTCAGATTTGTTCAGAAGGAGGTCCAGTTATGCAAATACAAAGCACTTTTTATCTTCTATCTGGTTATTTGCTTGGAAAGTGTACTGAATTACTGTTGTAACTCTGAATAATTTGTTATTATTAATACAGCCACATCATGCACTGTGCTCTAATTGCTAGTAAGAACAGAGAGCCTGCTTTTTGGGAGGGGAAACTAACAGAGAAGAAAGAGTCTGATTAGGTAATTAAGTTGCAATGCTGAGATTCTCTACATTTTTAGTGTTGCTCTATTGTTCTTTGCTGACAGATTCACTGCAACTGTTTATTAGTTCAGTACTGCTCTCAGGAAATGCCTGTACCCTTATGTCCAGCTGTGTCCTCAAGGCCATCTCACAGCTATGTGTTTTGGCCATCACCGTGTAGCATTCCTTCTGTTGTAATAATGATCACATAACCAGTGTCAAGCATTTTTGCTTGTATAACAGATATCTCAAAGGGGATTAATGGCAATTAAGGGATTAAAGTGGCCTACAGACAAGTCATCTATAAACAAGATGTTTCAAGTTGTTGGTCTGTTCAGAGTGCTTGAAGCACTAATGTAGATATATGTGTGAAGTTCAAGTGCTTGGTACTTTCTTCAGCACTGGATTTTGCTGCCTCCCCTATGCTTGTTTAGCATAACTTGTCAAGTATTCAGGAAGTCATTAGTATTATGCTGTCACCAAAGGCATGCTCATAGCACAGTCTGATACTTTGCATATGATATGTTTTAAACTCTGTACAATCCAGGCTGGCTTTTCCTGTCATTTCCCTTGATTTTTGGGCAGCATCTATGACTGTAGCACATAGCAGGCAGCTACAGAGCACAACATCCTTGCTGCAGCATCCGTGAGAGACTGATACTAATTCCAGTGCATGTGACTCATCAGTCAGCTTGGTGCAGCTGAGGCTCCTCTTTAATTTCTAGCTCTGCGTTCTGTGAGAGCCACTTACTGACAGAATAATTCCTGTGATATGTTAAACACTTTCATTGAAAAACTGGTTCACTGATAGCATGGCAGCTCCCTGCAGATTTTCTATGGTGTATTTTGTTCCCCTTACACTTGATAATTACTGTCTTGTTACATCATGCCTCTTAGTGAAGGTTTACTTGGATAATTAATTCTACTGATATTAAATTAACGTTGTGCATAAATTATGTTCACACCTAGTAGGCATTGTTTTGAACTAATACATCAGAAGGTCTTTCAGTGTATGTGTGACAAACTTATTTATAGGTAGCTCTGTAATTGCATACAGAGCTCTAGTCAGTTATGCTGCTTATAAGGAAGGAACACAGCATATTTGATGCCAAGTATATGTTTTTCAGAAGTAATGTCAAGGAGAATATTATTGTCTAGTTGTTAGTCTGGCACCCTATAGAACATTGCTATTTCTATTATTTCTAAAGAGATATATCCAATTAGATTCTTAATTTCATCTATCAGGAATCCAGGAAGATGGATTTTCTGTTTTTCAAAGCATTTCTTAGACATAGCTTTGCCCTGGCTTTCCTTGTCACATTGTTAAACATTGACTAACCCAAATACTTATTTTGCAGGAGGCCCAGAAGATCAATGGTGGTGGAGACACACAGGCAGATGGAGCCTGCAAACCAACAGATGAAAAAGAGGAGAATGTGGCAGCAGAAGTGGGATGGATGACGTCTGTGAAGGATTGGGCAGGAGTCATGATATCTGCCCAGACATTAACTGGCAGAGTACTTGTAAGTTTTCTATGATTTTTTTATGTTTTTGTTTTAAAGAACATTTTTTTTAAGAAGCACTGCGTCCCAGAATTGCTGGAGGATTTTTGATTGGTTTGTTGCATCAGCACTGAGTCAATCTCAATTTTCTCTTTTGAAAGTAAAAATAGCAGACTATTTCCCACTGCAGGAGAGGGGCAGAAACAGTAAGTAAGGAAAACTGACTTCCAGACCACTCCCCAGCCTATTTCAGTATTCTGGCACCATGATGTTGAACTGTGCTACAAACAGTGAGTTTAGTAATTTCGTATTAGTGTAAAAGTATAGGCTTATTTTATCTGGAAGTATAATTGTGTTGGGAAAAATGGAGGCCAACTGGGAAAATAAGCACAGTGTTACAAATGTATATAGTAGTCAGAACCATAAAGCAAAGACAACTAGCTGTGCAATGAGATTTGTGATATTTTCATTAGTAATAATTTTATATTCTCTTGACCTTTTTCTTCATTAGCTTAGGAAATCCTTCAAACATGTGAACAGTTATGTATCAAATAGATCCATGTATTGATAACGTGGTTTAAAGTTCCACTGAAAAAAGCTCTGTAATTACATTACAGCCTTATTAAATACTAAATTGCCAAGGGTTTTCTGTGGAGTTTAGTGCAGTAAATGCATCTACTTATAAACTAACAACTAAAGTGATTTAAATTCCATTTAAAACTTCTGAGAATCCCAGTGAGACTTTGTGATTAGTTTGGGTAAAACTGAAAAAGGATTTGTATCTTTGTTTATTTTGGTTAAGGGATATTTTATGGTGAGTCAGTTTGGGTCTATAGAGTAATTATTTGGATAGGGGAGGGCAGGGAGAAAAAGAAAAGAAATTCCACTTCTCAATAAAGTCTTTTACAGTAAAAAGTTGAGGTGATGCAATTGCCACTGTATTGTTTGGTTCTGCAAGAATATTATTTTGATTATTTTTTCTTAAAAATATCTTCTCCCCATTTGCTTGTGTTAATTGCTGAGTCTTATCGATGCCTTGAAAGATTTTATAGTGCTTTGAGCACTATATGTCTTTCATGTGAAACTTGCATATTGATATATCATCTTATGAAAAGTGGCACTTTGCATGGTTTCCTGACACCTTCAGCATCAAAAATGAAAAATCTTGAAGTCATGCATCTTGTTCCAGTTTAAGTATCAAGGCTAGAAATCACCCAAAACCGGAGTCCTCTGCTCCTAGCAATGCAGTGAGAAATTGGGCTGTGATGTTTTTACTGAGCTATATGTGAGCACAAATACAAACCAACAATCAAAACGTGACACAAATAATATAAAATACATTGTACTATGTATTTTTTTCAATATACTGGAAGAACTTATTCAATTCTTTTGATGCCTTAGTTTACCATTGTATTTTATATGGGACTAGCTGGCCAATGCTGTTGGGTTAGATTGTTTCTGAGAGCGTATTTGTAGTCTTGTAAAGCTCTAGCAGCAGGTATTGTGCTCCTCTGGGTTTATCACTATGACTAACCATCTGAGAAATAAGTAGTGATGTATGGAATCTCTTAGTTAATTGTGTTCAGTTTAGAAAACAAGATGTGTTTATTTTAACATAGCACACTCATCAGATTCAGTATTTGAACTGACAAGATGCAATTCATGGAGGACCATTTCCAATATGAACATTAGCTGTTCATTTAAATTTTACTTCCTGGGTATATTATTAAAGGTTAACTGCTTCAGTGAACATTTGTGCTAGAGGTAATATTCACATTATTTGTAGATACAGGATGTAGCCAAATGGTTTAAAAATATTAGGGCTTACTCATGAATTCCTACTAGTTTAATACAGCCTCTTCCTGCCAGCTATATTTCTGAATCAAAGTGTGGAATTTTTCTTTTTCCCTGAAGAAGGAAGAACTGTTGATTTCACAATTCTATGAAATCAAAATTGTGTGATATATTTGCAGCTAAAGAAAATTCTAGTACACTTTTACACTCTGAGAGTTTAAATTAAAATCAATCTTATACATCAGTTCAGCATGATGACCTTAGGGCAGTTGTGTAACTGCTGCCTAGTTTTATGTGAGGAAAGAAGGAGACAAGTGAGCTCAGTGTTGAACACACATCAGTGTGAAGTAAAAGCTTATTTGTGGTTTTTTTTGCTCATGGAGAAACCTCCCATAATGATTCTTACCTGGACAGTCATTTTCTGCACAGTGAATCTCAGTGGAGTGTCAAGTACGGTTTGTGGAATCGAAACAGACTACTTTTTGGATTTCTTTCTACTGCAATCTGTCACTGTATCTTTGGTACATCTGATCTAGCTTTTATTTCTTCCCTAGTAGCCTTAAAAAAGAACTTTCTAATGTGTCCAATCAGTTTGTCCCGGTGCTTTGTGAATGTTGAAACAAATATTTATATAGTGGGTGCGCCTATAATGACCTCTGATATATAACCTTTATGGCTACCCATTGTGAAGAAAATAAAGGCCAACAGTATGGAAAACACAGGACAAAGATTTGTGTTTAAAGGTCATAGCTTTATAGTACAGTACAAAATTGGACATTTACATCAACATTGGACCATTTGCACAATTTTCTAGTGAAATGAAATGGTTCTGTTAAGACAACAGAAGAAAATCAGTACACAATCTTTAAAATATAGACTGGAGGGCCTTTGTCAACATTGTAACTGTAGAATTAGTTGAAAACTTAACTTTTTATAGTTTTATTCAGTAAAAAATATTTTTTTCCAAAATCATTTATGAATTCATGTTTCAATGAATCTGCTGGAAAGTAAGGGGTATTACTTTTTATTCATGATCTGGGTCATTGGAGACAGTGGATGAGGGAGGAGTTCACAAACTGAAATGCAAGTTGACAAATCCCAACAATATTCCTAATCTCTTCCTCTCCCATCCCATTGATTTAGAGGAATTAAGTTGAAAGACTAAACAAAGAGAGGAGAAATTAAATTTTTCTTATACCTTGGAATATTTTGGTTTTGAGATCAGCTAAGTTTTTTTTGTTTCAAATAAAGTTAAATCAATCTTTTTAAGTATCTGAAGCTCTTTGTAAAATTTGTAAAGAATGTGTGGGCCTGCCAGCAGTGTTTGCTGTGAGTTGTGGAAAAAATACCCCTGACTTGTAATTTAAATTTTTATGGTATTTGTAGTTGTGCATGTTAGAGTTAACTAGGTGAAGCCAAAGATACAGGTATCGTGCAAATTAATCTCAAAATGCAGAAAAACTTTCTCACATTCCCTGTGGAAGTGATTTGGAACACCGGCAGAATTAACTGTCTCCCTGGCACAAAAGCTTCTCATACTGGTGCTCTTAGGTAAAACTTGTTGTTTGCGCCTATTCTTTCTTAGTTTTTCAGAGCACAGAAGAACTGATGCTACCAGTTTCATGTGTTCCTTCACAAAAGGAGTCAGTTCTTCAGTATGAAATGCTTGTATATGCTACTCCCTTGCCATGGGACTATTTGAGAGCAGGTTTACTGGAAAACATAGTGTCTCAAATATATTCTGTTAATATATTCATTTGTGTCCCTTGCTCATGGTTACATGAGGTAGGACTTGCCCCTCTTTCCTGTCCCTCAGAGTGTTTTTCGTATTAATTACAGTGGAAAACCATTAGGACACAGATTTCTGTGCTTAGGGTCTCTAGGAGTAGTTTTCATTTTGTTAAAAAGAGGGTTTTCTTTTTCTTATTGTTGAGAGCATGATAAGTAATGATAATGGGACAACTGGAACATAGTGGTCTTGGTGACACCACCTTTGATAATGTGACTTTTGCTCTTAAACAGTGTAGATGAGAATTTAACACATGGTTTAAAAATGTGTCCATATTAAATTGCATAAGTGCATGATTTAAGAAAATGCTAATTGACCCCATGCAGTTCTGTTTGCAGTTCATGTTGAGTGGCATAAATATAAATAATAGTAAAAGGTAACAGTTTAGTTAAAATCTGTTCAGGGAAATATTGATTTACTTTGAAGTGCCATATCATGCTGTAGATGATGGAAGTATCAGATAAAAATTCCTGAGATGGGTTTCTCGAAGAAGAATCAGAAACATTCATAATTAATCTGAAGATGCAGGAAATTAAAGGTATTTATGAACTGATTTTTCTTCCTGAAATTATTTTTTTAATCATTTGAGTAAGAAGAAAAATACTTCCTTAATTAGGTCGAGTGTCTGATATACAAGAGAAAGTCATACATATTGTTAAAGTTGACACGGTTCAATCTAGGACCCAGTTGAATTTGGACTCTCCTTTAAACTGATAAAGAAAAATCATTATTTCAGTTGCAAATCTGGGAGATAAAATGGTGGAGAAAGTTATTGTTTGTTCCATTTTTAACTTGTGACCCATAAGCACATAATAGATATGAGCTTGAGGTTGTGTGGAGCACCATGTGGTAGCTTTGGTTACTGCCTTGACTCTCGCTACCTAAAGGACAGGATNATTTAAATAGTTACGTCTGTATTTTAGATTATATACTATTACATCTGTATAAAAGTTCGTGTTTGCTCATATTGGTCAACAAGTAAGAGAAATGACATAAGAATGAAAGGGCAGAGTCTTACCAAGTTAGGGTGTTTGTATAAACACAGTGCACAAAGCTTCGGAGAATGTACCTGCCAGTGTGTTAATTTAACTGTACAGATCTGTTCATTGAAGTTGTTCTTGGATTATAAACTTCTTGTCAATGTTTGTTACTTACCTACTGTTCATAGAGGATAGTTTAGATTCTGCTCTACTGAGAAATGAACTTTGCCCGTTTAGTTATTTTTAATCTTTCATAGCCCTTAGTGGCATGTAAATGAATCCAAGAGATGAGTTCTAGATTGCCTTAATCTCCTGTGACAATGATGTGGGCTATTTAGAGGGTTTCCATAGGAATAGGAACAGTGTTCTCCATTTGAGTTCATGAGATAATGATTATGGAATAGAGTAGGAAGTGTTGAGTAAGTCTTGCTTGTTTCCATGGTAACTCCAGCTAGATTAAGTTCCATTTATGCATTTTCTTTTTCTGAATATTTGTTTATTATTGACAGTAGCAAGGATTGTTTTGCAGGGTTTTTTTTTTTCTTTGGTTAAAAGGGTGGGCTTCTGCCCACAGAGTTATGGGCAAGTTCTTCTACTGTGCATATTTCTTTAACGTTGAATTATTCAATTCTGCATGTAGATGCTACATGTAGATGTAGCATTTTTGATTGCCACTATATCTTTAAGATAGCCACCTTGTATTTTTGGAAAAGTGCTGCAATTTCAGGGGATGTTGTATTTAAAAAAATTTAGTGGTTAAACTAAAATAATAAAAATAAGAGCATGCTAACTTCTTCGTATGAAGTGATACCTAGGATGAAGAAGTAATTTCATGATCAGTTAAAACACTGTAATATAGGAATAAAGGTAGCAGATTGCAATTCTTTCACCACTAGCTTGCTCTTAATATATTTTTTTACTATAGTTTGGACAATGCTCTCAGGCCCATGGTGATTCTTGGGGTGTCCTGTGCAGGGCCAGGTATTGGACTCAATGATCCTGATGGGGCCCTTCCAACTCAGCATATTCTATGATTTTATGATTAATATATGCCAATCTTTGGTTTTGTAAATTCACCATGAAGTGTATGGCTAGTCAAACATAAACAGCATTTTTTCTCCTTAATTTTACTAGTTTTAAGTACTGCTATGTGGAAAATGAGTCAGGTTAGTGTAAGGTAGATGTACATGGTAAAATCAAATCAAGAAAAGGATAAAGAGTACGTTTCATAAAGGCATAACTTGAACTATCCTGAGAATTGGACTTAAACCCTTGCATTTGAGTTCTTAGCTCAGAAGGTGGAGAAATACAAAATTAGTGTATACATCACACATGCAACCATAAATATTTATCCTAATTAAAATTGCTTATTTTTTTAAAACTTCTTTTTGTAAGCCAGATCTCAGTGTAGCCTAATCTATCTTATTTATGTGGTGTTTCAGTCAGTTTATAGCTGCTGCTATGGAAGCTACCTCCTGTAAAGTTATCTCCAAACTTTGTGCCATGCTGCAGTGACTTCTGTGATCTCTAGATAGATGACCATGCTTGCAGAATCCATACTGGACACTGTTATAAAGCATGAGGCTTTTCCTACAGTGGGAATAAATGTATTCTTCTAACATTTTTGGCATCTACCATTTTCCTTCTTGTCTAAATTAAGATATCTGTGGCATTCCATTACTAAAATGAAAAAAAAGCAAGCATGTTTCCAAATCATGTGTCAAGTTTTAAATGGTTTGGTTATTTGGAGAAGGTAATTTCTTACATAGTTACTCTTCAGGCAGAGCAAAACTGATTTGGCTAAACTACTATTGTTTCTGCTATACAGGTTTTCATTGTTGAAAAATTATTGTAGCTCTGTATCACTCTGTGAGTGTCCTGTATCACTGTACATGTATATTAAACAGAAGTTAGGAAAAGTCCTTGCTACTTCTTTCTTACATATAGCTAGGATGGAAGTGTGTAAATAGAGAAGTGTTCCTTTTGATAACACTGTGTTATATCCTCATGATAAGTGTGTGGTCCAGAGAAAATTTGCCTTTCACCTTATGGGCCATTGACAATAGTCAGGTATTGAACGAAAGATACAAACACAACTGTTGCAAATGAAGCGTGTTTACAAAGCTCACTAGAGGAGACAGATGGTTTCCCCTAAGGCATTTCTGCCTTTTTCATGCAAAGGGCTGCTCTCATGGTGCAGCTGATAATACTGAATTTTTTAATGGATTTTTGTTTTTCCTCTTTGCATTTAGTGCATTTGATAAAATTGTGCTTGTAATTAAAACACTGTATGATAATGCATATTTTTAAAGATAATTCTGTATATGCTTTTTTAGAGCTCTACCATCAATTATTTGTTCTGGGGGTGGAGTAAATGGAACAAACTGCTAGGCTTGTGGCTAAAAAAAAATAAATCTCCATTTTGGAGTTCAGCAAAAATTAATAATTATTTTTTACCCAAAATATTGTCTATCAAAATCAGTTTCCTTTCCTTCTTGTATAATCTTTCTTTTTTCCTATTTTAAACTGTTGTTTGATATTTACTTGAATGTACACAAGTTCCCTGAGAATGGTTCTCAGTGTATTCTTCATGGTTTCAGTAGTTTTATGTGGCTCCTTAAATGTGCATTGCTTCGGCACAGAAGGTTCTTCTCTGTTGTAATTAATGCTTCTTTCAGCTTCAAACACGGCAGCAGAGACAACTTCAAAGCTTACTACTACAGCTGCTCAAAGCCCCACTTTTCCTGTGAAGTCTGATGTCTGTATTGGTAGGGTTTGGAAGGCTTGGTTCTGCCTGAAGTAACAGTAAACAATGTATTTGTCTTTCTGAACAGAGAGCAGGAAAACTGATGGTAGAAACTAAGATGGAGAAGTTGTCAATTCAAAGTAAAAATCAGGGAATATCAACTGCCTGTTCCATGTGTTTTACCTAGAAGCTGAAAGTTCTCAGGCTCTTCCATGTCTACAGCAGGATGCCCTGAATTTAAAGGAGAAACTTGCATGTCTGCTCTGAATGGTCCTGGTCCTCCTCCCTTGTCATAGAGGTTTTTATCTTGCAGATACCTTCCTTCATTTTAGGAGCTTGGAGAAGTGGGATAAAGCTAGGAAAGACAGGAGAAAAAGGGAAAGGGATGGAATTTTTCAGAAGTCTGAAGCAGTCCTGCTGGTTCTTTCAGTCTTGCGAAGATTGCTTCTGTTCAGCATAGCTGTCTAGAATAGGTGAGTGAACAGGCAATTTCTGCAATGTAATTCCTTGCCTTCTTATGAGTTATAGAACCACTGACTGGTCCTGAACAGTGGCTCACAAAACTAACTTAATTGAGGCAGTGTAAGTATAGAATGGAAAAGGAAGCATAATCTGATCCTTCCTCTATTTCTAGACCAAACTATTTCAAACACAGTGTACTTGTTACTGCTTAGAATGGTGACACCACTTCGGAACTGAAGTGAAATGTGGAACCTGGTCCTTTCTTGCATAGACAGATACTCTTCACTGCATGCAAACTAAGCCATCCAGTTCTGTCAGATGCCCACAGTCCCCTCTTTGAAAAACATGCAACTCCTACATACTGTTAAAAAACCCACTTTGTGCCTGTCAGGGTAAAATATTGAAAAAATTACTTCAGTAGAGATGAGTAGATTTTAGTGAGCCATCTGATTGTTGTGATATACAAAATGTGATACTGTCATGAGCCTGCTGCAAAGGATAGGAGAATGCTAAGTTTTTGCATAGAGAGGAACTATTTTATTTGTTACTGTCAGCCATTATATTTAATCCTATAACATTCTGAAGGTGCTAAATGTACCTTGAGAAAATCTGGCCATCTAGCTTGGTAACAAGGAAGAGTATATTGTCTGCAGTTTAGTGTCAACGCAAAATGTTTGTAATATCCCTGTGAGTGGCTTAATTTTATAATTTTTCCTTACATTTTAATCTCTTCCTCATAAGGAGGAAGGAAGTCTGGTCTTGTGACTTTGGATGCCTTGTTTTGGATTTTTAAATCTATCCTACCCACACACTGTAAGGTTTAATTTAACCTTAGATAGAGAATTTAGAATTAGAAGAATTCAGAGTGCACCATTAGGGCGGTTGATCTGTATGTGCTTTGGGTGTCATTAGACTGTGAGGACAGTGTTGCATGCTGCCATTGCTCTTCCATGCTACAGTTCAGCAACCATGCATATGTAAAGCAGGACCTGGAACAGTCACTTCTATTCTTTTAGCTAAATCACAGAATTTTGCATTCTGCTCTAAGCAATGTAAACTAAGCTCATCTGTCACAGTCTCCTACCCCTCAAAAGCCTGGCATGGTATTATGTATGGAAACTCAGCACAGGTGTGAAAAGATCAGCAGGATCTTTCTTGACTATTGTAGCAGTTTGCTCAGAATTTTTTTCCAAGGCTGTGTTTTTGGTTTGGGTTTGTTGTTGTTTATTTTTGTTTTGTTTGTTTGGGGTTTTTTCCCCCTCAACAAAGGCTGAACAAATTTTGCTCTTGGTGCTTTTGTCTAAGGATTTAATGAATGTGATCAAGCTGCACACTCTGAAAGATGATTTTAAAGTCCTTTTCTACTATACTTAAAGGATTGTAAAATATTGTCAAAAATAATACAGTAAATGCAAATCAGAGGGGTTTTCCACATTACAAAACAGAAACATAAATCAGCATGTAGAACATAAAAGGCTTGCATGTCCTGCTAATGCAAGATATTTGAGAAACCTGTAGATATTTTTCTATCAAACTGTAGAAAAGTGTTGCAATACTTTTCCCTATATATTACATTTTCAGATTTACCTTGTTTTTCTCATGGTAAATGTTACAAAGTCCTTTTGGGTAACTTGTTTGATGTTTTTCAATTTGCTGTTAGAGCAGGCTGTGAGAAGTAACAAAGAAAACCAAGCCAACAAATTATATGTTTACAGTTGCTCTTTGGTGTTTGTAAGTATGCTAGAAAATTTTTAAGGGTTTCCAGACTGGAAAAGATTGTCAGCCCGTGGCTTAAATCAATTGGAGGAGTTGGTTGGGCAGAAAACTCTCCTGTCTTTGAAGTATCAGCTAGAGGGAGTACAATAGATGGCATAGTCCATAACAGTAACTCTTAATTTCTTAAGCATTTTCTGTCACTCTTGAAAAATTAGGGGAGCAGTGTGAATTCACTAACTGCAGCATGGGTTTGGAAGTTTGACATGTTTTCTGTTCTTACGTATAACAGTAACTTTCTTGATTTTGAATGTACAGCTAAACTTATTACTCTTGCTTTGTTTCTGTGCAAGCTAGTATTAAAATAATTTATCCATGCTTGTAAAAAGTATTGAAATCAGCTTTTATCAAGTACTGAAATCAGGAATTTAAATATTTGGTTATTTTTTTCTTCTTCCAATACACATTTTCCAGTCCAAAATATATTTCTGTCCTATATAGTTAAATCCACCTGGTGTTGGGAAATATATATTATGTCCTCTTTATATAAAGAATTTTGTATAGCTAGGCACGCATATATTTATCTATGCATTATTTTTACTTCCATATTATGCAGTGGAAGATTGCATACTCATGCATCAAAATATTTTTTACTATACAGGCTCTTTTTCTTAGTGTTTTTGTTCTGTACTTCTGTTTTTTTAAAAATCTCTTTTGGCCTGATAGGTGCAGACAGATAAACAATCTGAATTTTTCCTTGCCATTCAGTCCATTAGACTTATTATGTGTTCTCTTTTGGAAAGCGCCTCGGGCATCAACACTAGTTGCTCATGGTCTCTTTATAGCTGATGGCTCTTGATATGAAAGACCTATTTTTTAATGATGCCATTCCATTGCTTATCCAACCCCACTGTTTCATTTCTACAAATAAAAAGCCTGCCTGTGTGAGATCTTTTCTTATTTCTCTTGACAAAATGTATCTTGTGGTTAAAAAACTAAAAAAGTTAAATCTGGTTTTATGAAACTTAATTATATAACTAGTTGAGAATTAATTATGGGAGTTAATTCGTTGATATGAAATTACAGGAATAAGCATAAGCTGAAGCTTGAAAACTTTTGGGTTGCCATGAAGTAAGAATTGTATTGAGAAAGATGTCAGCTTTGTCTTACCTAGTGTAGCTGAGTATACTGACGTCAGATGGTTTTACTTCTAAGGGAAATTTCTCCCTGTCTTTTTGATTATTCGAGTAATAGGAATGTGTGAAAAGGCTTGAAAAATACATGTTCATTTTTGTTTCACTTTAATAATTAGCATGCTAACTGTAAACAGCTTTATTGCCTATACTATAAGATCTTGTTTACAGGTACAATGATATGTATATAGGAATTCTCTTTCCCATTTTGTTTTAAAAAAGTTTTAATAGTACAGTAATTTCTGACTTGGCATAAGTAGTGGGATTTCAGTGTTTTTTAGGTGTTTATATGAATTTATCTCTATATATATACTTTGAAAATATATTCTGTAATTAATAGAAAATGTCTTATCTGCAAGTTTGGCATCAAATTTGATCTGATATGCAAAGGTTAGGATATCAAGGATAGCAAGATATTTTTAAAAAAACAAACAGTATCAGTGTTACAGAAAATACAGTACAAGTAGAGCTCAGATAGTTGATGTATCTGATTGGCTGATAGTGTTCAGATTCCCATTGGGTAAACCCTTATGACTGTGATAAACATGAACCTGTTACCAAACTGCTAGATATGAAAATGATTGTAAAAACGGATGAAGTTAATTAGTGAACTACATCTAGTCACTAGAAGGTTCAAATCATGTTTCCGTTTTTGTTTGGTTTTTTTTATGTGAAACTCCTATTTTAACCCTCAAACTTGTTACACAATTCAGGGTCCTCATTTATTCCTTAGTGAGTTCAGCGTGACTGCAGTTACAGTCAGGAAGTTCCATTGATTTTGTCAGTAATACAGAAAGCATAAGAAGAAACAGTTTTAAGATGTGTCTGAAATGCAGATTTGTATGACCAGTAGAATTTTGAGAACATTGTGAGGTTAAAATGAACAGATTCCAACAGTTTTAATACTGTGATGTATTACAGTGGCATGCTGGGCATTTGCAAAGTCCTGTGTTTGCCTCATGAGAGCTCGGGGTGTTGGTACTGGCGATACCATATTTTTCTAGGCTTTTACATTACTCCTAATGAATATTTCAATCAGTTCACTAAAATAAGGTGTGCTCTTTTATTCCTTTTGGTGTGATAGCACTTGATACAAACTTAAATACTGTAAGATTTACTGACCAATTCTCTGCTAGTTAATCATATAATTTATTGCAATTGAAGGACTTAGTGGTTTTGGTTATCAATGCAACAGGCTTATTCTTAAACATTCAGAGTGCTTGGTCTGAAGTTAGTTCAGTCAATCCACATTGACAATGATTTAATTGAGGACACATGTCATTTGCTATATTTGAGGATGGACATAACATATTTGGAAGAGCATGTTTCTGTCAGAGAGCTATATGAAACTTTATCAGAACTGAAGACACCTGTCTTCCTACAAGAAATTTAAAGACTAATATATATGCAGGCATATTGTTAATGAAAAAGTAATAATGGATTATTTCTTAAAGGAAGGTGAATAGTCTTTAGAATTAAAGAAAACAAAGCAGAAGAACTTGCCTGCCACAGTCCTCCAGGGAATTTTTTTAGGCTCAAGGTCAGATGCTATTAAATAGAAATGAAATTCTGTCAAAACTCCATCTGTCAGGCCTTTTCCTTGGAAGAACCAGATATGCACATACAATTCTAATTTAATGGTAGTAACAGTTATGTGTTAAGCAATAATTTGGCTGAAGCAGCTTTGTATGTATTTGGAGACATTCTGGTTTTGGTATGGTTCTCTATGGCACTTCCAAACAAACAGATATCTTTTCACTGTTGGTATAGCATGCTCTTTCTTATAGTTTGAGTCTGTGAGTTTTGAGATGGGAAACTGATGATGGAAATGTTAGTGAAAATTTTCGGACTTAATAGTGAGTTCTTTTTTCTTGTTTGACTGGGAAATTATATTTTCATTTCCAAGCTCTAATTGTATGTTACTATGGAAGCCCTGCCATTTTATTTCCTTGGCAAAATGATATTAAATAAGTAGTAAATGGGGTTCTTTTCCCATTTTTGTAGGATGATAATGTGAACCAGTAAGTTTCAGCAAAAAATTGTTTCTTGTAACAGTTTCATAAGAGTGAACTTTGTGCTGAACTGAAGGTCCATTAAGTGTGCACATCTGCCTATATGGAAATATATCAGTGTGATAGTTATTCCCAAGCACACAAGTATGTATGTTGTACTTCAGTATGTATACATGTTGTACTTCAGTATTTCTCAAAGAACAGCAAAGGAAATGCAAACTCCTGATTGTGTGTATCTTCTGCTGATTGCAGTGGGAGCAGGGATTAGCCATAATACTAAGTTATTTAAACTGCATGCATAGGTTTTAAAGTATAAAGATCGAATTTAGTTAGTGGGTTTGTTGGTGTTTTGCAGCCATACTTACTCATTTGCACTACAGTGAGGCAGACACCGGCTTTAAATGCAGAACTGGGTAACTTGATTTCTTCTTTGACCTTAAGTAAGGATGTTTCTATTTCTTCCTGTACTGATTTCCTTTAATGCAGTATGAATAAATCAATATTCAATAATAAATAAATGAAGATGAATTTTAATCTTGCAATTTAAATGACAAAAATTATTAGACCTGTTGACAGATTCGGTGTTATATGGAAAGTTTTTGTATGAAATAGTGCCTACTTTCCTACTACTGCATGGCATATTATCTATTGCTTCTTAGATAAGATTTTTCCAGAACATATTTTAACACAGCCGTGTACAGACTTTCATACTGCTGTCCAATAAAGCAAGGTCAAGGGAAGTTGCAATGCAAAGGTTAATGCTTGGATTTTTTCCTTTCCTCAAAATATTTTCTTTTCGTAGTTATACAAAACAATGTTTGTAGCGTGACTATAGTAGCAATGAAGTCTCATAGTATTTCTCTGAATGAAGACGTGAGTTAAAAGTAAAAAGACTCTTGCATGGGAGGCATATTTCAGCTCAATTAATGGTAGCTGGAAAGTGAAAATGGAAATGATAGGTTTTTTTCTTGTCCTACTGTGCTAAAGTCCCCCATATTTATCTGGGTTGAACCAGTCTTCTGAGAAAGATAATACATTTTATAAGGAAAGCATTATACTAGTGTCAACATTTTCTTTTAAAATCAATAGATCTGGCAATGTTTTAATAAGAATAGGAAATTGCAAAGCATTTCTTTTGAGAAGTACTTTGAAATAGTAACATGAAAAGACTATCAATTCAGTGTTAATGTTATGAAATATCTTGACAACATAATGATTTCAATTAACTCTGATTGGAAATTTAACTTGCACTCATGTAAAATGCCACAGAAGAGAAGTGGCATAACTTAACAATCTGGCAGGTATGTAGCACTACTTATCTGAGTTATGTGTATGTAAGACATGACCTGGAAAATGACTCCTAGATTGAGCCATCAACATTTGGCTTTTTAAAGTCACATTTTATGTGGCTACCTGCCACCATCTATGGAACACAGTAATCCACTGTATCTTGTTCAGTTGCATGATGAGCATGATGAACCTTCAGTTGAGAATCACTGACTTTATTATCCTTTTCTTCCCCCCATCCTCTGGTATGGTAGTCAAGAGCATAATGGCTAAAATGTTTGTGCTTACATATGTCCTACTACAGGGGCAGTTACTTTGACAAAAGTTTTCTTCCCAGGAGAGTCTGTATCAAATAGCAAAAGCAGTTACCTAGTACAAACGCCTTTTTAACCGTCAAGATATGCTAATGTATGACTTGTTCATTATGGTAAAAATGATTCATTACTTTTGAATATTAACATGGAAAAAGTAATAATTTTCTGTTGCTTCCTTCAGTGTTAACACAAATGCTCAGGTTAGCTTTTAATTCGAAGGAATGTACGATGTGCAAAACTAGCAATAAAATCCTTTTTATTTTTCTTAAAAGACAGAACTATGTGAGAACTATGATGTATAGGCTGAGAAAGTTCATATAAGGGGCAGAAATCTCTACCAGCAGAAGAAAAAAAGAAAAAGCTCAAGACTAAAGGTCCTCAATTAGTTCAATTCTTCCCCCATATATTTCTTTTCATATGTGTTCAGAATGTAAAGGCTATACTTATTACTTCTGTTTTCAAATTTATTTATTATATAACTGCTCATTTTTCATATCAGTCTTACCTAACAAATGTATAATTGGGTTTTATTATAACAGAAAGCTTTAAGCTCTTAGTATTTTACTAATACCCTGTGGGGAAAAAAAAGGTCAGTAAAAAACCCTTTGTTTTGGTTTAGGAAGCAAATTCATAAAAAAACTGTAAGATTTTCCTCATGTCTCCTAAATAAGAACTAGGCTTTGCTAAGCACTGCAAAGATAGAAGAACATGAGCAGATGCTTTCCTAGACTTTCTGTTTGATTAAGTTGGAAAGTGGACAAGAGGCCCAAACTCAAATTCCATATGGAATGTTTACCCAGGAAGTCAATACCAATATTCAGAAGTGAATATTAATTCAGTACTCTACCTGATCATTAAACAAAGATGATATCTTTATGATATTATGCTACACCATTTCCAGAAACTAATGACTGTGTTTAGCTGGTAAGACTGCTTACCCGAATTGTCCTAATTGGAAGAAATACTGCATACTTCTAACATTCTGCTGTTTGTCTTGTAGTGCTAAGGAAAAGGGTGTTTTGAATTCCTCTCATTTTGAAGGAGACCTAGCTCTGAAAAAACAACATCTGTGATACCCCTTTGTCTTTGCATGGCAGCAGGATAGTTTTGGGGTAATTAATATTGCCTTAGTTTACATCTCAGATGGTGACTTTATGATTGTCTTCACATGAAGTTGACTTGGATGAGGGGAAATACCTTGGGATATATAGCCTGGTCATATTATTATAGAGGCTTTCCCCTAGCCCGTTCAGATAAGGTAACCTGCCTTCAAATATTGTTCCCTTTAAATAGTATGCCTGGCCAGTCCTGTCAGATTGTATCAGGAAACTCTTTTTTTACTTTTGTTTGGAATAGTGATATTATTGCATAACAGTAGAAGTAGTTCCTTTTATGTATGTGTGTAAAAAAAAAAAAAACCCAAAAAACAAACCAAGAAAACTCAAACCAGTAAGTTTAGTAAATATATTGTTATTCTCACTGTGCTTAAGTAATTTCTTAGGCTTTGAAATATAAAAAATTACTTACACCCTAAAAAGTAGTAAAAAAAATAAGCCTACCAAAATCCAAAATCAAACCAAAAAAAGGCAACCCCAAAACACCAAACCAAAAATACTTCAGAATAGGAGTCAGTAAAGAAATCAATATGAAGGTAGATTACTGAATTTTCTGCATCATTCTGCTGAATGCTTTAAGACGACAACTTGAAGTGAACATAATGCTATCTGTAAATAATGTGGTTGTTTGGTAAGGGTTTTAAGCAGTAGTTGTTATCACGATGAAGTGTTGAAATTCCAAGGTTATGTCTGGTTTTCAAATCTACCGTTGCACGACTAATTTTGTGCTGTCTTGTAGCAAGCTCACCACAGGATGAACAGAGGTGCTGTACAGTGAGTTTGAGCATGGTGATGGAAGACTGGGATTTTTGTAATGCTTGCTTTACAGTTATCTTGGGTTTCTTTCCCTAGTTTTCTTGTTATGGTAATGGTCCCTTTTTTATTCTTTTGTATGCTATTTTTTAGCAGATTATTTTTTTAATGTTGAATTTTTTAATGTTGAATTAAACACTGTGGAAGTGGAAAAAGCTGTACGTGGATATGGAGACTGTGGACCTGACTCTGACCTTGCCTAGAATTCCAGAACATGAGACTTCAATTTCTGGACTTGATGTTGAAATCTACTTTTAATATGAAGAGAGATGTTCTTTTGATAAATTAGCATTCTTCATTGTGTACGAAATATTTTATTCTATTACAATGCCTGTTTACTAGAAAGATTTGCAAGGTGTGTTTTGAAGAAGGTCGAAAACAATGTGATTTGACTTCTGCTGACTGTGCTTAAAAGGAAAACTGAATCAAGGGTGATCTAGGGAATTTTCTTCTCCTGACCCGGTAAAGAAAGAAGAGATTTTGAGACTTACTACCTGGTGTTTCTGTTATTGTTTAGCTGTGATTGAAGATGATGACAGAAATGTTAGTTTCTTTTCCCACCTGTTGGAACCACTTACCAACTTCAATAAGAACTTGTAACTGTTCTCTAAAAATAAGTATTATTTTAATAAGTATATTACTCTACATACGAACAGAATTAATTAGATTTTTATACCCAGCTTTTAAATTATTTTAGTATGGAAAGATCCACATGAATTTGTGTAGTCATCTCTAAATAAGACTAATGGGTAAAGCACTGGAACAGAGAAGTTGTGGATGCCCCATCCTTGCACGTGTTTAAGGTCAGGCTGGATGGGGCTGGTGAAAAGCGTTTAGTAAAACTGTCCCTTCCCTAGGTTGGAACTAGATGATCTTCAAGGTCTTTTCCAGCCCAAACCATTCTATGATTTTATTATTCACTTTTTTATTTATTGCAACAACAGGTAATTCCTGAAAGCCGTAGGTATAATATAATCATTCTTTTGGAAGAAATCCTCGCTTTCTTGGAAAAAGTTTAATGATAATTAAATTTCTTCAGTTTCTTCTTTCTACAGAACAAATCTTTTTACTGATCTTATCATTAAACAAAATTCTTTTTCTGCAGGGTAATGGTTAATATTGTACAGAACTCTGTTAGTCAGATGCTTAATTCTTCGTTTGTTCCTTGACAGGGTTTTGTTCTCATTTGTGTTTCCAATTTGTTGGCATATAATAAGGAGAATTCTGTGGGGATTTTTTTTCCCCCTCATATGTGAAAATTTCACTTGGAGAACACTTAAGTAACTTTTTATCATAAAAAGGCATTTTTAGTGTCTTTTTTAGCTTTGCCATCCTGTGTTGCAAGAAAAACCAATCCTCATAAAACAGATTGTTTAGGGCACATAATTAACTCATTTGTTTCTTTGATATAGACATATGGATAGCCATCAAGAGCATCACTCTGTGCTGTTATACCTGTCTGTGTTTTCTATACTGGCTTATCTAGCCCAGTTCAAGTCATCCAGATGATCAAGCATCTGCACTTCTTTAGGGAGATAATTTTCTAATTTAATAGTTTGCAGCAGAGTCTGTAATCCTCATACTCTGGATATCATCCACTGGCTAAGAAATTTATGTATTACCTATACCTTGTTGCTAAGCAGATTCAGGGATTTTACATCTTTTTACCTTTTCATTCCTTCTATGGTGTTGAACGCTGGCAGGGAGCTAAAGCATTGATCATATCACAAATTGTATGTGTGCAAAAATATTCTAAAAGTCTTTAGGTAAAACCACTTTTTGAAATAAAAGTCACTTCCAATTTGTTTAAAATCTGGGGATACTGACAGTTTGAACTGAGTTTTTCTCTGGAGAACTTCTGCTGTGTTTGTCACCCAACCTTAAAGTTTTAATAACAGGCGAAGCATGAACGCAGGCTTTCGTTATGTGGTGTTTCTGCAGCACACTAATGAACTCCTGAACACAGAGACAATTTGGAGAAGATAATACATGGGTTTTAAGCAAGTGAAATATTTTAATGCATAAATGCAAAAGAAAAATTGAGAATGTAAAAGCAATATAATAGTAAATGTTATGGAACGTGATATTTATGTATTTTGTTGCAATTTTTACCATGTTTAATGTTGAACTATTGTTCAGCAGTAGTTCTGTTATCATTCTGTGTGGCAGGATGATAATTTGTGCAATATGCAGAAATTTGTGACAAGACATCTATTTTAAACAAGTAAGAAAAACCCCAAACTTGTCAACTTGTTGCTTATTTTTTCAGCAGCCTAGTATTATCTCCAAAGGATATCCAATGTGCTTAGTCTGAAACATTGACAGAAGAGCTGGGAGGAACGTCCTAGTTTTACAAGGAGGGACCATGATAAGGAGTTTTTCCATTTCAGTGGCTAAAAATTACAATGAAGTATATTTCAAAATTGTCCTTTATATGCAAATACTAAATGTAATGTAGTCTAATAATAAGGAATTTGAAAGAATAAATTTTAACTATGGCATTTGGATTCCAGTGAAGTAATTAAATAATTTTAGCAGTATGTTTAGGACAATGCATAATTAGAAAACCTGTCTACCTACACCAAGGTTTATTTTATTTATATTCTGTTATTTTCATTTGTACAGAATTAATTTTGAATGGCAAGGTATGGAAATTTTGAAATTACTTTTAATACGGCTTAGATGTTTATAAACTCCTTATGTGCTTAGATATTTTTCTCAACATTTGATTTGGTAGTCCATTCAGATGACCAAAAGTGGAAGAATTCTTCTATTGTAAATCCTAGGCTCTAAGGACTTTAATGATGGTACCTGGTACTATACCAGCATTATTTGTTTAACTGCATACTCAATTCTTTCATTGTACGCAGAGAGTAATGTTAGAATCTCTAAAAGCAAAATGGTCTGAACTCTGACAGAAATATTGCATTGCAGAGGTATTGCATAATTGTGCTCAAAACAAGTTCTTGAGCCATCAAGACCTACTGTCTTGAATGAGCACAGTTATTTCCTTTCAAGTATTCTAAGTTCCCATGACAGTACTTCCCTGGTCGCGCTTTCCAGGTTTTCCAACACCACATTTACTTTGCCGCAAGAAGCGTAATTCCAACATTGCATTCTTTTGCTTTTATCTATTCATACTTTTTGTAGTTTTTTTACTGTCGGGGAGTCCTCATTTTCTTTGATTGTATTTGCTTTGATATTCTATTTCTTTAAGCCGCACTACACAATTTTGATATTGTTTCTCTTTTGTTCTTTTTTCCCCTTTAAAAAAAAACACTTTTTTTTTTTTTTTTTAAATTGCATGTAGAAGCCCTGGGACTGAAATGTGGTAAAAAGTGCTAGCTGTGAAGCTGGATAACTTCCTTCTAGGCTGAAAAGCAAGTTTGGACACCTTTAAACATTTGCAATACTGTTCTTTGCCTTGGATGGATATGGACATGGGGAAGATGTAATGAGGAAAAGTGGTTGTTTGAACTTGCTAGGGTGGCAATACTTGTTGACTTAGTAAAGTCTAATAAGTGATGGTTACAGGAAGAAAAGCCTGAGCTTATTTCACTGGGCTTTTTCATGTGCCTCCTCACTGTGCTCAGTTGACAGGGCCGCCACCAATATCAATGAGGCCCATTGATCCTGCGATGTTTGCAAGGCTCATGACCAATTCCACAAGAAAACTTGTCACATTTGGCTCCTATTGGTTTTTGAACCAGTCAACTTGTCAGGGGTAAAGGAAAATAATTTATTGAAAAACGGCAGATAAAATCTCTTTTCTAATTCCATGGTGATTTTCTTGGACTGTGTACAGGTGATGCGACAAGCATGTAAACACATGTATTTCTTCCTGTTTGGACTAATTAACAGAATCCTGTGCAATTTCTAGAATATGCTGCTTTATAGTCTTTCCAGTCTAATTTCACATCTTCAGTGAAACTCATTTAAATATTGCAGCTTATTTATTTTCCAGTTTGTGAACAGCTGGAGCATCATATCAGTTCCAGTTCCTACATTCCACCTTTTTTCTAGCTTGTCAAATTTTAAAATATTTTCAGCCTGTTTACTTGGCATTCTTAATATTAGAGGAAGAAAGCAGAATTAGAAGCAAGCCCTTAATAAGATACTTAAAATTAAAAGCTTATATTATCACATGGTGGTTTCAAATCCTGATTAGCATTAAAGTTTTATTGTTTCTGAGTTGGCAGAAACTTCTTCCATTATGTTGAGTTCATCTGGATCTTACTGCTTGCCGCAGTGAAACTAAATTGGGCTTTATTCTTTGCTTTTCAGAGCTGAGGTAATTTCTTTGAGGTGCAAATGCAAGTAATGGAAAGTCCTGAGCATCAAAGTACATCATCAAGATAGAATGTGTTAGCGGCTCACTGAGAGAATATGTATATATGTGTGTGCATGTGTATGTGTTTCTGTATATAAACATCTTAGAAGAATATCTGTGTGTATATGTATATATTACATATACAAAGAATGTATCTGTAGCATAAGACTGCAAATCAGGATGGACTCTGGCACTGATGAGCTGTGCAATGTCAAACACTGATCTTCCTTATCCTTAGTTTCCCATTTGTAAGTGGAAATTATGGCTGATAACCATCCACTGTATGTTGAAATGGATATTTTATCCTAGTCCCTTCATTGGCTAAAAGAACGTTTTTGGATAGAAATAAAAACTAAATATCTCCCATATGAAAGAATATGTTTAGTGGCTGACGCCATTTTACTCTGCATTTGAACATGGTGCCATATGGGAAATTGGTTGTTTTTCCATTCCTTCTTAAATAAGTTCAACTGATAAAAATCTTATTCTTGTCATCGTGTGCCTGAAAATATGTCTAAAAGTTTTGGAGATATTGTCCCCTGAAGTATAGATAGATTAATGGCAAAACCCATTTGCACCTTACTTTGTAACTGTGTCTGAGCATACCCAAATATTCACAAGAATCTCAGCTCATCTAAATGATATAAATTATTTTAGAATTTTTCCTGGAAATCAGAAGGAACACCACCTATCTAATATAATTTCAAGCAAAATGTAAGATGTGATGATATGAAGGGGATAGACTGATTCTATATACCTGGCAATATCCCTCGTCTTTAGTCTTCAATACATTATATTCCTGTTAAATATCTTTCATCAATGTGAATAGACTCCAACTAAGCTGTAGTTTAGTTTCATTGAAGTATTTCAGAGGTGGTTGGCAAAGAAGGAAAGAAGAAAAACCCCAAGTTTTCCTGTGCAATAAAACCCCTATTTTTGTCCATTGTGTTTGAAAAAAATGTTGTAAGGAAACATCACTATCCTTTGACACCTTCATGAGACAAGTCAAAGATGCATGGGAAAAGTATAACCAGCCATACAGCTTGTGCTGGGATTTATACAGGAGTCCTGTTAAAATCATTTTGGCTGTAGTCTGAATGGTCTTGTGTACATCTCTAATGCCCACATCCACCACTTTCCACAAAATATTATATATTATATGTAATAGCAATAAGTCTTAATTGTAATTAGGTATATCCCTGGTTCCAAGGAATTGATGTTGATTTAACTTACTTGACATTTAGTTTAATATAATTATGGGAAGTCTCTGTTGGTCACTATCTGAGAATGTACATGATTGCCTCATTATCTTGCTGTCATAGTATGTGGCTGTTGTATTTGCTTATTCTCTTGATGCTTGTTTACTCATGGCTCTCAGGGAAAAACATATTAAATATTTCTGCAATCATTTTTCCAGAAGTTAAAAAAAAATGTGGCATTTTCCTGTTTTCTGTGCTGACAAAAACCAGTTTGCACGACTTCAACAAGCTGAAATATATTGGTTTGGATTTGGAAATCCCACTATAACTTCATATGAAACAAGGATTTCTAGAAACAACATCCAACTGGAAGCTGGTGTTTTCATGTGATATGTTAAACAGCATTAGAAGCTTTTTTGGCAGTCACTAAATCATGGTGCTTTAGTGTTCCATGGGGAAGCTGCAGCACTGTGCACCAGCCACATGTGGGTGGCATGATGTGGGAACAGAAAGCTATAGCTAATAGAAAAGCTAATGCTGCATTAGTTCCCACATAAGAAATCTGTACCAGTGTACCTCTCTAAGATTCTGTTAGCCTACTGTAACTGCTGTCATTCCTGTTATTTCTCTTGGGTTGCAGCACAGCACAAAACCTTTCAACAACTGGAAGATGGTTGCCTGGTATTTCAAGGTGATTCAGGAACTGATTAAACAGAGACAGAGAGGGCTGTTCTATGGGCACAATAATTTGTGTTTCCAGTTACCGCACCTAAAGCTCACATCAGTCTCATGAAGCACATGTGTAGCATGATGTCATTATAGAACAATTAGAGGCATGCAACCCTCAGCATTTGTTACACACACATCTATATTGCATGAAGTAATCTCTTCTCTTTTTGCTTACTCTAATGTTACTATTATGATGCTCTACTTATATTCATGGATTGTGAAGTTCTTACTTTTAATGGTGACTTATGTCTGGGGAAGGGCATCCATGGCATGTTTGAGACATATATTTCTAGGAAACAACATTCTGATGGATTTAGTATGGGAATATGACCTGTAACGTCTCTGTCAGTACTTAATTGTCAATAAGCTTAGTGGGGATCACATCTATGCAAAATTTAATTTGTTGGAAGAGAGCTTGGCCTATATGTACACAAATAAGAGATGAGTAAAATTGTTCCTTATACCTGTGCACCTCAACTTTGAGTGCAGTGAGTTGAGTCACGTACAAAGCCTAGGTGAAGGAACTGTAAGTAATTCTATCTATCCCACATTTCTATCTGAAAAATGAAAAGAGACTGAAATGTTAAGGGGCTTATGAGGTCTCATTGGTGGACGCACCCTTTGCCATCCCTTAAAGAAAAATAAAATCAAGTTCAGGGCAAGTACTGTTCTGTTTCACCTGGGCGTGTTTTTTTATAGACCTTTCCCTCATTGTAGAACTTTTACCTTGGCATGCCCAGGACCAGAATAACAAGAGAGAGTCTCCAGCTGAGAGGGATATTTTGACAGATGTCTCATCTAAAATTGTGCTTTTATTATTAGTGCTAGCTTTTCTATTAGTGGAGAAAGCAAAGATTCAGGGAAAAAAGCAGGGAATTCATACTGTATTGTTTAAACTACAACAATATGACCA
Source organism: Sclerurus mexicanus (assembly GCA_013396755.1). Classification (NCBI taxonomy): domain Eukaryota; kingdom Metazoa; phylum Chordata; class Aves; order Passeriformes; family Furnariidae; genus Sclerurus; species Sclerurus mexicanus. Next base: position 327,714 of record VWZF01004994.1, read on the forward strand.
GATTTCATGAGGTGTCCCTTTCAGTAACTGTAAAAAAAAACAAAACCAAAACAACAAAACCCACCAATAAAACTTTCAAAGCAACTGCCATAAGCAATTAGCAATGTAGATCACTACTGCTGTGATCTCTTAAGTTTTTCTTGGTCAAAGAGGAATTCTGTGTAAAACCTGTTTAGAGTGAGATAAAGCAGAAATAAAAAAGCATATGAAAGAAACCAGCAAAAAACATAGGCTAAAAGGACTAACAGATTATTTCTTGCCCACAGACTATCTGAACAATAGGTGTGATCATTTCTACTGCTTTTTACAGGGGGATGATTTTGTGATTACTGTGCAGCTGAGATTGATACTGAGAAGAAGGATCTATGAGAACAGGAGGGTTTAAAGGGATCCCTTTTACTTTTCAAAGCTAGCACAAGACAGTTTTTGAGGACTGACTGACAGTGTTGCCCAGCTCTTTGTATTTTACTATGTTTTGTTTGTTGGGTTTTTTTTTAAGCATTTTGCCCTAATTAGTTGACAGTATCTAAATCCTATAGCTCAGTTTTAGGAATTGTTTGTTTGCAACTCGTGCATCAACAGGACAAAAGCCATTGTGTTCTCATTTTCAGATTGTTTATAAAAGAAACAATTCCATATTGCTATAATTTCAGGACTTTTCTGGCTTATATTATGAAGGACTGTCAATTGTTCATTTTCGTTTGACGTTTTATACCACCATCACTTTGCAGATCCCTAAAAATAAATCAATTGCTTCTATATAGTCTGAAAATGTCCCTCATTACTTTTTAGTGTGAGATTGTCTTCTAACATCATCCTACCAGGAGCACTTTGCACATTCTGTAGTAGTCCACAGTGTAATGTGCTAAACAGCATATTAAAAAGTCACAGCATAAATGGTAGTTGGAAGCAGTATTTCATTGTTTTAGAAGAAATTCAGTTTGGTATTGTCACTGAGCGAGTGCCATAATTTGATCCCTACTTCATTAGTCCTCCATCACTGGCACTGCTGACAGTGATTTACACAAATCAAAGAGATGGTTGTGCATATTTCATCGAAACACTGAAGCACGTCTGAGTTCAGGAAATGCAGTTCTCTGAAGTGCACATATGCTCTCTCTCTGAAGGCTAACCACCTTTTCAGTATGGTGTTCTCCAAATGTTTGTCTTGTATTTCTGATACTAAAAAGTAATTTTATTTAATTCAGCATTATGGCTTTTTTATTTCTAAGAGAGCAGTGGTTCCACTTCTGCCACACCGATATACATGTGCAGACAATCAGATGTCATAATTAGCTTGGGGAGGGTGAGGCAGTGCTAATACTGCTCTTCTTTCTGAAGATGTCAGACAGGGAATGAAAATTTTAACTGCTCAAAACTTTTTTAGGAGGGAATGCTTTGGGACTGCTGCACAGCATTGAGCATACTGGCCAGATGAGATTCATCAAAAACCCTGTGATAGTAAAGCAGGCTTCCTCAAATATTCAATCTTCCACTTCTATTTCATCATTAGATTAAAGCAAATGTGTTGTTGCTTGTGGACAGCCAGATAAGCAAAATATATTTGTTAAGCTGCATACTAACAAGGATTTTGTATTTGTAACATTGCAATGAATTATTATCTACCTACGGGTCAGCACTTGCTTACCCTTTATATTAATTTTAGAGTCAGTCAGGGCAATGTCCTGCTAATAAGAGCTGGAAATTTTAGATAATACCCCTTACGAAGCATAAAAAAAGTCAAAACAGTAAAATGAATAGGGACACATTTTAGAACCACCCTTGATAAGAAGCCTTTTGTATATAAAATTCTCAGAAACTGGGCTGGGTTTTGAACTCCTGTCTCTAATCACATGAAGATTAGAGCCCATGGCATGAGCAAACCTGTTTTGATTAATGTAACCTCTTCTGGACTGATTCAGTGTAGAAGGTTTGAAGGAAAAATACAGCAATTCCATCAGGAAGCCTTCAAAAAACCTTTCCTGTGTATAACATAAGGGCTTAGTTAAACTGTGCCAGCCTGGATACTATAAATATTGGTGTTGTGCTCTCAGTGTACTATGAATAGTACTGATCACATCACCTATAAAAAAGATTTAGCAGTAAAGTAAAGCATGTGGAAACAAAATTAAAAAAAAGGCAAACAAAACATAACATAGAAAACAGCTGCCAGCTGCCTGAGGTATAAAAAAGAAATATTTTTGATGGTTAGGTATCCCTCTGATATTTTTAAAATTCCTTCTGAAGGCTTTGATATTGTCAGACATAAAATCACTGGGTGAAGATATGACACTGCCCACTAACCCAATCTGATGTATGATGTGGTCCTTTCCTTCTTTAGTAGACCTCTGATTTTGCCTGCTAGTTAAACGGAGGTTACAGTGTATGTGGATAGTGCAATGGAAATGTAAAGTTATTGTTATTAAATAATACTTAAAGTGTCAGCAAAGAGTTAACTGTGGCAATTCTCTGTTGAAAATTCAAGTGAACAAAAAATTTCACTGAGTAGGAAGACAGACATTTTGACTAGAAGGTTATTGTTCTATTATTAAGGAATTAATAGGTTTTCCAAGTCAATGACTTGTATTTTCAATTTGAGGAGAGGTGAGAGTACGAGGTGATGGAACTGAGGGTGAATTGAGAGTTTAATCTATGTATCAAGAACCTTTGTCACTGAAAAGATAGTGAATAGATGAATTCATTTACAAAGTGTAATGAATTCCTATTGAGAATTAATTATCTTGGGACTTAGTTCTTAAACTGGAAACATATTTGCCCCTTGAAATCAATCTTTTTTTTCCCTCATACATCAGAAACTAGATAAAACTTCCTAAATTCAACATGTTTAAACTTAGAATTTATGTTTTTTCTTTTAAAATTAACACATTGTAGTACAAGCATGAATGATGTTCCTATTCATGTTTTTAGTTTTAGCACACATCTGAATTCTGACTGCACTTCTTTCTGACTATTGCTGTCTTTTGGTTAAGTAAATGTATGTGATGGTTTATACTTTTAAGAGATGGAAAGCATTGTTACACCTTAACGTGGTTGAACACCGGGAGATGTAAAGGGAAAAGTCAAGGATTATCTTGGAAGTTAAGGTGGAGGACAACACTGAAAGGATAAAAGCTTTGAGCATACTGACAGGAAGAGGAGGAGAATCACGGGAGAACCAGTGTGTGTCATGGAGAGAAACATTCAGAATAACAGACTAAGTGGCAAGGGAGATTGTATAGCTTGTATGTTTCATTTCAAAAACATGTGAATGCAAGAGTAACTTTGTTGTCCATGACATACATTGCATAAACAGACAAGATCTTTAGTATCAATTTTACCTCTACCTTTTAATCTCTAATTCTACACTTACCGTATGTTATAGAATAAATCTGACCTTCTCTAGAAGTTGTTGATGAAAGATAAAGAGTTACTGCTCTCTGAAAGATGCTACTTGTATGGAAGAAGAAACATGGTTATAACTGACATTTTTGACAAGTTCAGATGAAATTTTGCAGGGCATCTCAGAAGTCATGTATCAGTTTTTACTCTATAATGATGTCTTTTTATATTGCTGGTTACTGAACAACTGCAGTTCACCACACAGCAGGGTGGGAAAACTGGAAAAATCTTGGGTGAGAAAAAAGAAAGAAATCCCTCTTGATGTCCTGTCAACAAGTTTGTCATTCAATGTTTAAAATATTAAATAACTTCAAAAAGGGAAATGAGAAGGGTAAGATTAGAGAGGTACAGATTTCCAGTGCTTCCATTTTAAGGAAAAAAAAAAAAAAAGTGATGCTAGAGGTTTCTCTAATTAAAATGGTTTCCAAATTTCCATTACACAGAATCAGGTCTAAGAATCAGAATCAGGTTGACTTTCAGATTATCAACAGGTATACCTGTTGTTCCTGAAAATATCATGCATCTCTCTATGTTTACTAAGAGACCTTTGGCTCAGGTGTAAGAAACTTCCAATCTCTATTTTGTATTCCTGAAATAAAGAATTTTGTCATTTTAATGCTGAAAACATCAGTTTTCCTAATGAATGCATGGTAAATAAAGACTGAAGGTGAAGGTTTTTAAATTGTTATTTTTTTAACATGCCTTGGTTTTGCAAGTTGTAAATTCAGTATTTCTATAGCAAGAATAAATTACAAATTTACTTTGGTAAAATACAAATTTCCTTCTTGTAGGAGAAAGTTGCTAACATGACTTCTACTATTTAATTGTAAGTTTACTGTTTCAGCTACCTTCACAGAATAAATTCTGAAATTTATGAGATTTTCAGTCAACCTAAAAAAAAATCTACTTCTAACTAGGGTTTTTTTTTTCCTGACTGACAAAATGTATACGTATTGTAAACTAATTAGTCAGATCATGTAATTTTTGAGTGAAAACGGAGACTTCCAAACAACAGGTGACATGCAAGTTAATCATGATAATACTGGTTTTTTTATTTCCCTTTACATGCAGTTAACTTCAGATACAGATACTATTGTAGCTTCCAACAACTTAATTGATTTGCATGTTGTATTAGCTTTGGATATTCACATGACCCACTTTAGAAGCAAAGGGACTATTGGAAGCATGTTTTTTTAAAGTGAAAGGTAGAACTGTATAATTTGTCATATCTCATTATTTATGAAACATTTTGTGAGTTCTAGAAAAAGAGGTTGTGAGTTGTTTTAGCCTTTTCCTGCCTTTCATTCAATTCTGTGTCACAACTGTAGAGAAGACCCTTATTAAGAAGACCTTAACTATCTTTTTATTATAGATAACAGTCACTAGTTTAGATGTTTCATACTCTATTGGTGATGGAGATTTTAACATTTTTAGATTTTATTTTCCCACCAATTCAGTACCAGGTTGATGAGACAGCACTGAGCCTTCAAATGGGCATGTAAAATAAAGCATTTTGTTATGTGAATTCTGAGGCAAATAACCTGAGCTGTTGCATCGAATTAGTATATGCCTAGAAAGTGGATAGCACTTAAAAAGGAGAAATTTTTAGTTTTGAGTGTTAATTTATTTTCTGCCTGTCAATTCGTATCCTTGTTTCCTCTGTTCTCTTTTGTGACAATATTGTTATTGAAGGGAAGTTATAGCTGCAATTGCTGTGAATGCTTTCTAATCTGTTAAGTGCGTTAAAATGGGTTAAACTTAAAAAATGACAGCTCTCTAAAATCTAGACTTTTTCATTATTAAAATAGTTTTCTAAATTGATCTTGTGCATAGACTTTTTAATAGCTTCAATTGTCATTGTGAATTGTGTGTTGAGCTTAGAGAAATTCAATTTAGATGACAGGTAAGACTGATTTTCAGTATTGATTGCAAGCACTCTTCCTAAATAATTGTGAGGTAGAACACTTCAGTTCTTCAGTTTTTTCCAAGATCCTAGAAAAAGTTGAATGAAATCTGGATACTTATGCACATGGCTTCTTGTGCAGTTTGTTTTTGTTGAGTATTAAGGGTTCAATATTGTATAAATTGTTAATTTTAGTTTCTATGTAAGCATCCAAACTTCAGAGCCCTTCCAGAATATTCTCTAAAGAGATAATTTAGGATTAGGTGACATTTTTACTGGTTGTGAAGTCTGTCTTTGCCAAATGTGTGAAATGCATTTCCAGATATGTAGTAGATTTAGGAAATACAAGTGTTTGATTTTTTTATTTTTTTTTTTTTTAAGCAGGTTAAATTGTATGGATGAGTAGTCAGGCTACATGATCTAGGAAACTCACAGTGCCAGTTCTTCACATCCTGCTTTTCACTTGTCTCCTGAGTCACCACCTCATTATAATGTCCTCTGTCCTGATAGTTCTCAAGTCCATCTGGAGTAAATCTGGTAGTTTCAATTCTTTCAGAGTTTGCATATAACAACTTTGATTAACTGGGAAGAAACAGGAAGCTGTGTGGTTGCCTGCCCATGTTCTGTGACAAGTGAAGCTGGTGGCAATCTACCCTATTAAATTCTGTCCGAGTTAAAAATGTATGTAAATACTTTAGTTGCTTTTAAAGAGTGAAAAAAACCCAAACAAACAAACTGAAAAAAAACCCCCAAACCAAAAAAACCCAAAACCACAGTAAAAAAGCCCCTGATTGCAATGGGTTGTTCAAGAAAAGAATAAAGGTGTCCTCCCACCCATTATGTCACTGGAATTATTGACTAATTTCAGTTAACTTGAATGTATCTATGAGAAGTGTTTTGAAATAGTTCTGCTTATCCTTGGTAATTGACACAGTAGCTAAACAACTGGCATAAGGTTGATGTTCAAAGCAATACATTCCAGCTGCCTTGGGAATCCTCCCCATTACAGTGACCATGCCTTGCACTACTGTATCCTTTCAACTACTCCTTTAATGGTCTGCAAAACACTGTTTCAGTGTGTTGAAATCTGTTTTTGTCAGTCTAATAGAGAGTTCCATTGAGAGGAGCAGAAGCTCAAAGAGGATGAGCGTTGGAGCAGTAAATCCTGTGCTGTTTTGTGCAGTTTTACAAGCATCTCCGGCACAGATCACTTTATTAAAGCAACATCTGGTACAGCACAGTACTTAGATTAAGCCATTTGCAGCCAAATGAACTCTTAAAAATAGAAGATATTTAAGTTTGACAAGGATTAATGTTTCATTAGCTTGCTAAATACTTAAGGTTTACAATAACACTTTCTGTGGATGTTTTATATGGATGCTCTTTATATTTAGTCTAATGTAAGTATGATCTGCATCATCAGTTTTCTCAGCTTGCCTTATAGGTTTGATTGGCCTTCTGTCTGTCTGTTCTCTATCATGAAAAATCATGAGGCTCAGGGATATGACAGCAGTATTTTTCCCATTAGGGAAGCTCTTAAAATATATCAGCTGGGCACCAAGAGGAGGTATGTCTGTTCAGACACTTGTACCAGATCTACTGCCATTGGGACATCTATCTCCAATCACAACAAATTTTCATTCAACCCTTATCAGTATCATTGCTATTCATATTCCTGCCGTAGAATCCAAACTTTACTAACTTGAATTATGGATAGTTTGGGCATTTTATATTTATTTCAATTAGCTTCTAATTCACACCATTTCAAGCTGTTAGGACATAGTAGCTGACTCCAATGGCAACCTCTGCCTATAGCAAGCAGTTTATTTTGTGTTTTTGTCTGCTCCAGCATTTACTCCTTTAGCTTTTTTGAATTTCCTCTTCGTAGTCAGAAGCAGTCCAGATCTGTTTTCGCAGAGCTTCAGTCATATATGTAGAGCTTTTAAGTGCTGGGGTAAACTTTTAGCTAAGGAAATAGAAGTCGTTCTGACAAGTGCAAGTAAAGAAATGAATGCTGCCATGCATTAAATACAATCAGAGAAACCTTTTCATTTTGTATTGATTCACTGTGTTGGTTCATTCAGTGAAAAATATGTATTTGAAGACAAATCACTGGCACGTTTAAATAGGATGTATTACAGTTAACTCCTGCATTGACAATACGTTGCTGCCTAAAAGTCCCACGTGAGACTGGTGCTAGGTAGAAACTTCAGAAAATTGCAATAATAAGGAACAATCTCTGCTCTGAAAAGCTTCTATCTAAACAGACAAGACAGTCAGTTGAAAACTTTGAAAGAAATAGAAATGCAGAAAGCTTTGCTGCTAAGAGAGTCTCACAGCAAGTACAGACAGAACAATAATTCAGTCCTTGCTGACATTTTTCCCAAACCCAGTGAAAGATAACCATGCTGAACTGGTAGGAGGTGCTTCTTCTTTTCACTGGTCCTCCATTTGCAAACAGCACGGCTTTGTGACTCAAGATCCATTCTTGCTCAAGGGAGATCTGCCAAATACATATTTTTTTTCATTTTTTGGTGAGCTACTGAATTAATGTTTCTATCCTCAGTATTTGTTCATTGATCTTTGCTTTCCACTCAAAATGCATATAATAGAATGAAATTAGTGAGACAAATGTATTTTCTTTCTTTACAGTGGGTTTTATAAGTGACCTTGGGCAAGACGTTTAACCATTCTATGTATCTTTCCAGCTCCTAAACGTGTTATGGTATTTTCTTACCATGTGGAACCTGCTATTTAATGTCACTGGTTTTTAGATACTATGGTAACAGGGGCTATATAAAGTAAGTAGGATACTTAAATTTAATATGGAATTGCTGGTTTGAAGGCAAAGCTGTAGGACTGAAAGAAAGATGTGTTATAAGGACTGTAGGTGATTCCTGGGCTGCTCTGTCCCTCCCTTACCTAAAAATTGTTTTTTTTCCTTGACAAAATTCTTGTCTTAATTGCTTGAAATTGTCTCAGAGGCTTTAGTATTATTTTCCCTTTTATCCCAGTCTGGAGTGCCATTTAGTAACTGTCCAGAACTATTTCTCTCTGGTTTTCGTGCTATTTAGCCCTTTGTGCTCTAATTTTCCTTTGTCCTTCCGGGTTCTTAAAAAGCGGTTTGTAAAATTATAATCTTAACAGTAGAAGAATCCTAAAAACTAAATATATTTATTCATTTAAATGCTTACTTAACTACAGACACCCTCAGGCCCTGGCTTCCCCCAGCATAAATGTGATAGAATGTTAGATAAATGATAGATTTCTCAGGTTTAGGTTTATAATATAAACAATATACCTCTAAAATAGCTAATATCTATGCTACACAATAATGAAGATGTTTTCTTAACTGCTTCTGTCCATGTCAAACCCAAAGGGAGTGATTTCTTCATAGCATATTTATTTTTCTATAACCATCTGATGCATTTTGGTCATCTAGTCATACAGAATAGCAATGCTGCAGATACTGAGGACTCATTAATAGATGAGACTTCACAATCTTTGAGACTAAAACCCACAAATATTATGAGAGTTTAAATGAGTTTTACTTAAGTGTTTAAGGCATTCACTGTAGATCTATCAGGATCCTATAGAGGATCTTGTAGTCTCTAGTCACTCTCTGTAACTCAACTACCTGTTCTTGAACACTGTACAGGAATGTGTAATGGATGACATTTGCATGGATTATCCTGATACTTTCGGATTTAAAGCATACATACTTCACAGAATAAAACCTTTAGAATTAAATACAGAAAGAGTGTCTTAAACCTGCAGACATGGTTCTACTGGAAGAGTATAGATAAGGATTTTAATGAGAAGAGAGGATTTTCATTTGGAAGGAGATATGTTTTTTGCAGTGGTGCAGAGCTAGCCATTGGTTCCAGTTCTTGGAAACTGATGTGTAAGGAATTCCTCTGTTCCCAAGATAATTTGATATAATGCCCACTGTGTAGCAGTAGATGAAGAAAAATAGTTAACGCTTCTCGTTTCAGAGTGAGGCCATTGAGTTAAACAAAGTCTACAGAATTTCAATCCATAGCATCTACTATTTTATCACTCTCTTTGGGGGAAAATGTAGTTAAGACAACATTAGTCCTATCTCCCCCTCTCCTCCCAGTTATAATATGCTAACATATCCTTTCATATGATAGTAAGTGGATCATACATGAAATGATTACATCAACCATGATGTCAATTAAGGAATTAGTACCAGAAAATTCCTAATAACTTATCAGTTAAATAATAAAAAATTATTAAGTTGACAACTTACGGATTTTTTCAAATAAATTTAGTGTGGTCAATAAAGCTATGCTAATCTGTACCCTAATACCTCAAAGTATCAAAATATATTTGCATGTATCATAGTAATATTTTATATTTATAAAATGTTAGAGAGTTCCCTGGGTTCTTCATTTATTAAGAACAGCAGCTTCTCTAGGGAAATTTTTCACTTTACTCTTATGTAAGGCACAGGATTTTGGCTGTGGAAAGCTGATTAATAATGTATAGTTTTATGAGTAATATAAATACATGTTAATTCTCTCAAATGTCATAGGAACAGTTCTCACACCTGGGGGAAGGAAAATACTTGCTGTGTTTCTGCTTTTGCCCTCACAAAATTTGGATGCGTGACTAGGCTTACCTTAGTTTGTAAAACGTAGCAGAGTTCTTCAAAGATGTCAAATGGTAGTACATTTGTTTTGATAGGAAGGAAGAACGATAAGCTTCTCTTCTGACTTGCAGAATTTTGCTTCATTAGGTACTTCTGTGATTGCCATTATTGAAAACCTTCAGGCAAATACATACTCTTGAAGAAATAGCATGTGAACTATTCCACTGTTTGGCAGATTTCAGTCCATTTAGTCTTCTATGTCACATTCATAGCTCCTCTAAATGAGCAGCTATTTCTGGAACATAAGCAACCATAAATTTTATTAAATAATAGCATAACTGTTATTATCTGAAATCAATTTCAGTTCATAAATGATAACTGTTATCATGTGGCCAACATAAGTATGAAATATGAAAATTGCAAAAAAAAGGATGTTGAATACAGGTTTTCTGGTGATCATTCATAAGAGGGAAAATTAATTAATGCACTGTTATGGTTTGTTGTTGGCAGAGATATAAGCATTACACTCTATTTCATTATTATTCATTTTAATCTGCATTAAGCCTTCTTTTTTACTTTATAAATTCTTTTCTGTTTAAAAGAGAAGATAAGCCAGAGTTCGGAGGTGGCTTAGAAAAATAGAAACAGAATAAAACCTCAATAAGTGTTACATCAGATGTGCTCTTGTAGAGTTAATATAGCTGGTCTGTGTGCCCCTGAGCCTCAACCCTGTAATCCAGTGAAAGCCCAAGTTAGTAACTGCATGTCATTGGAACAAACTCTTGGTTGTCTAGTCAGATATTGAAGTCTTAATATGGATACTAGAAGCTCTGTAAGATTCCATTTTCTGAACCATCTGCTTGCTTGAAGTACACTACTCAAAATTACAGATGAAATCAGACATGATTAATGTCATTGATGTACTGAGCATTTGGTATTTAACTATATATCTGCCTTTTTATAGTCTTTACTTTCTAGATTATTAAAGCCTGTGCAATAAGGTGCGCTTTTTTTTTTCCCCAGAATTCTGTTACGGACAAGTTTATATCTTGAACTTTTTCTGGACTCTGAACTATAGTTTCTCTTACCATTTTAAAATCTCTTTTTCCACTGGTTAATGTTTACTTTAGCTGTGCAGTAGTACAAGATTGTATCTGAAGTCAATATGACTATGTGTGACTAAAATAAAATATAAACATCTGCTTGTGAATTATTTTGTTCCTTGGCTCTGAGGTGGCTTTTTTCAGCAGTTTCAGGTAGTTTCATATTGCATTAACATCTGATTTGGAGCCTGCAGAGTGTGATTAAGCTGTGTGTTTACTTCAGCAAACTGTTAGAACTGGAAAGAGGGCAAACAGCATTCAATGAATCTGTGTTTTGAACTGGTGCTAGGAGACACAGTGATATCAGGGTGCTGACCTTCACTTGATTTGTGAACAAATCATACTGTTAACTCAAAATGTTCATGTCAACAATCAAGTGAGTTAAAAAGTTCTAACAAGAACTGATTAGAATTATGTATTTTCAGTTCCATCACTTCAGTTTGGATACCATATTTCTGACAGAGACTAAAAAAAAATAGTGAGTGGGGGAAGCCTGATACAGAGGGGAGTTTGGCATCTGGAGTGAGTGTTGTAACTTTGCCTATTAACCTTGTTTTTAGCCTTGGAGGACCTTTCTGAAGATAAAAAAACATCAGCTGTGACTTGCAGAGTATGTTGTTGTGGAAGGATGACTTGGCTGAAACTGGATGGCTCAGGAAATAGTGATCCAGTGGGCCCTTTCACAGATGAATTGTTTCTCCATGATAGTTTAGACATATTCCCTTGGTATCTTATGCTTGCTGATAAGAAAACAATGGACTGAATCATGAACTGATCTCAATTATACGTAAGGGAAGCCCCAGAAGAGAATTTGGCTTAGCACCTTTCAAAATTGACAAGGGAACAGTATGGAATATATAGCTTATGTAACAATAAGTCTTGTAATTATACACTTGTTTGAGCAGATGGATGTGCTATTTTAGGACTGAATAACAACTGAACATTCACTCTAGTAACCTGGTTGGTGAAAAAAGAAAGCTTTTTTGGTGATGGCAATCTGGACAAATGTGCTGCAACTCCAAGAAGCTAATGCAGCTGGTGGAGGCAGAGCTCACTGCGCGCTTGCAGCCTGCTGTGCTCCAAGCCCACACCTTTACGTGTGACTCACTTTTTGTTCCTGCTCATGCTCAAAGCCCAAGGCAGAGCATTGATCTGATCATGTAGTAGGAGTGGACAAAGTAGATTCTTTATGTTTTATCTGTGCATCTAAAATACCAGACAAATGATCAAATACAAGAAAATCCTCCCTTGTATAATAAGTGTTGGGTGAAAAACCTACACACACTTAAGAATATCTAGTTATACGATAAATAAACTCGCTAATAATACTAAAGTAGGAGGAGCTGTGGACTCCTTTGAGGGTAGAGAGTGATCTTACAGAGATTTGAATAGACTAGAGAGCTGGACAATCACCAACTGTATAAAATTTAACAAGGTTCTCTACCTGGGACAGGATAATCGTGGCTATACTTACAAGCTGGGGTGGGACAAGAGGCTGGAGAGCAGCCTCATGGAAAGACAGCTTAGGGTTTGGGTTGTTGGCAAGTTGAATATGCAGCATGCCCTGGCAGACAGAGGACCCACCATATCCTGGGTAAATTCTGCATCAAGCACAGCATTACTGGCTGGTCGAGGGAGGTGATTGTCCCACTCTGCTCTGTGATGGTGCTGTCTCACCTTGAGTGTCTGTGTGCAGTTTTGGGTGCCTCAGTGTAAGAAGGACATCTATTAAGAGTGTGTCCAGCGGAAGGTGACCAAGATGGTGAAGGGTCTCAAGGGCCACACTTATGAATTCTGTTGATTTCTTCAGCCTGGAGAAGAGGAAGCTGGGTGTGACCTAATCCCAGTCTATAAGGTTCCTCAGTGGGTGCAGTGGGAGGGGTAGGTGCTGAATGCCTTTCTCTGATGATCAGCAATAGGACAGAAGGAAATGGAGTGAAACTATGTCAAGAGAAGTTCAGACTGGCCATTAAGAAGAGGTTCCTCAAATAGAGGGTGGTCAGTCCCTGGAACAGGTTCTGCAGAGAAGCGGTTGTGCTCTTAGTCATACGATTTAGTTTTAAGTATTCTCATGAGGAGCAGGGAATTGAACTAAATGATCATTGTGAGTCCCAACCTGAGATTTTCTGTGATATACTGGAAATTCCATATTTACTATATTCTCATATTAAATGTACTAAAGATTTTTACAAATAGTCTATTCTGACAGTTTCTGTTTACAAAACATCATTGTCAAAATCAATCCATATTCTTTGTCATCAGTATGTGATCTTGGCATGAAAAGAATATTCTCACAGCCTTTCCAGACATATAAAGCATCTTTATTTTCTGCAATATGCTATCAGGTGATTTTCCAGTACTTAGGATGATTTGTGACTTTAGATAATTTTATGCTCACTTTTCTTTCCCCAAACCTTTTAACTCTCTTAATGAAGCTTTAGTGAAGCATCTATTCTACTGAATCCTGGTGTCAGCTTACTCTTTCTGTTAATGCAATTGTGCCTATAATTGGGAATATACTTGGATGCATAGGCAAGCTCTGTCTGTGCATGTTGATTAACATGAAGTCTAATCTTCGAACTAATGTTGCTTAAGAAATTAAGCATAACTAAGCTATCTGTAATGGGGATTTCTAGGATTCTCAAATTAATACCTCTATAGGAATTGGGCTGCAGGATGAGTATGTTTGTTTTTCAGCTTCAGTGTTTGGCATCAGCATTCATTACAATAAATCTGATTTATTTTCACCTCATCACAATGCTTCAAGGGGAGGCAACATTCATGTTGCCTGTTCATCAGTCGGACAGATTTGTGTTCTTAGAAGGCAGTTAAACAAAGATATCCTGAACTGTATCTGTACTTTGAAAACTGGATAGCTATGACTTTTATATTGCTTGGAATAGGTATTTTTCACACATATAATTGTTAATGAAGCTTGATTAAATATCTAATTCTTTTAACTTAAAAAGTGGGTGAAGAATGGAAATTATGGCATTTTATAATGTTTTCAGAAAGTAAGTAAACACCCAGCTATTTGGTAACAATGCTAGACAGCTCCATAGAAAGCAGTTTACAAGCCCAAAGCATGCCAAAGACAAGCTGACAGGACTGTTCCTGCCAGAAACTTTCCCCAGAGGCCTTAACTTTAACTTCTTGGGAAGAACTTTCAGTACCTAACTGGAAAGTCTGTGAATTAGATGCAGTGCAATTAGCTATAGAACTGTTTTGCTGATATGTAAATCGTGACAAAGACTAAAAGCACCTGATAATGCCAAGTGCCCCAGTTTCCAAGGTCCTGGAACTTCCAAACAACAAACTTTAGCTTTTTCTTGCTCTGATTCACAATATCAATATAAGGTACAATTTCTTTTTGTAGATATTAGTGAAGCCCCCCCATTGACAAACCTGATCCCATCATACAAGAATAAGTCATTTGAATGTTAGTTTCTAAATTTACTGGTAAGTATTCAAATTGTGTTATGTTTGCAAGAGAAAATACCCATCTGTTTTGGTGTTTACGCTACAGTACAACTAATACTTAAGAATAATAGAAAGTGACTATTAGAGACCAAAGACTACAAAATAGTAGTTGTCCTTCCTAATGCATCTAGGCCTGGAATTCTTATTCAGAAAAAAAAAAAAAAATCAAAACAACAAAACAAAACCTAAACAAACAGACAAACAAACAAAAGACCCCCCCCAAAAAACCAACAAAAACCCAACCAAAAAACCCAAACAAATGAAATCCTTAATTTGATTTAATTAGTTTCTTGGTCTGTAAAAACAAATAAGGACTGTAATTCTAATGCATGCAACAAAAATATCCCTTAAAATGGGTATGGCTGAAATATCTATTTATCCAAAAATCTCGAAGCACTCTTTAGGATAACAAACTACTAAAAATTTTGTTTGTTTTTTTTATCATAAACAAATAATATGATATTCACTGAGACTAAGGATATAATTGAAATTATTCATTTTTATCTGGCCCATTTTGGGGTTTTTGTTTGTTTTTCCTGTGAATCTAGAGGGTAGCCTTCCTTTATTTTCATTTCTGCTTGGTTCAGGTAAGACAGCTTAAGAAATCGTTGTCAAATCATCTGTGTGAACACCAGCCTCACAGAACTCTTAATTCCCCTACTGATTTCCCTTTCTTCCCAGACTACTTAAGCCAAACTAAGCTGGCAAGTGGATTTTGCAAAGTCTAGAGATATGCCACAAGCACCATTATCTTTCTGAGATCAGAACGAGTGTGTTTCATCAACTGAATATAGAGTGTCTCTTGTATAATGCTTTTTAATTTGATTGGCTTGAGATCAGCAAGCTTTTGATAAGCAGAAGTATCTGCTATATATAAATGTGCACCTACATGTAAGCAGGTTCACTGATGTTAAGGAGGCAGAGGCCGCTCCTTTTGCTCATTTTTGTTTGTTTGGAGGGTTTTTGATAGTTTTTTGTTGTTGTTTTTGGGGTTTCCCCCCAGTAAATAGAAATTAGTTGGTCTGATGCCACTGATTCTAACTAAAAAACATACCACTGAAGCAATTACAATGCTATTCAGCTTCACTTTGATTTTATGGAAAGGAGCTGTAGAGGAAATCTGTTTCACATGACTGACAACTTAAATATGCAGATCTGAAACTGAAGTAAATGCATGGAGTCTCCAAGTAGGAACAACACAGGGAAAAATTTTCTGTGGAAGATGCAAAAGAAGCTGACAGGACTCCTTTCACAGGGCAATCTTTGCTTCTTGGTTTGACAGCAATGTCCCCCAAATGTCCCCGGGCTCCCATTGAGACAGCAAAAACTCCCAATTTAGTAAGCCATGTCAATTTAAATACGACATCAGGATGTTTTGCATCCTTTCACAGCATCCAGACACAGCAGCTGACATCATGCATTTCATTATATAGGTCTGATGTTCCTTGCATTAATTAATAAGAGACATTTGGCATTCAAAACTCATGAATAAGTATAGGCTTCCTGTTCTGTTATGCACATGGACAGTATGGGTATTTTATTTGAATTTGTGACAAAGAGGAAATCTTTGACTTATAGTGTTGTATTGACAAAGGTCTTTAGTGATTTATATAATAATGCACATATTTGATGTCAAAAAGCTAGATACAGACTATTTTGCATCTGATTTCTTCCTTGTTTAGTGTATGTAATTTTGGAGAAAAGCATGAGATTGATAACCAATGAGACTGAAAGCCTTATATCATAATACAACTGTAATAAGGACACTGCTGCTCAGAGACTGCTTCTAATCCGTTCTGGCTAACTTTCATGATTTGTGAGGATGCTTGCACAAATGTTGAGCACTAATACTTAATGCAAGATTAGATGCAGGTGGGCACTATGTTCTACCAGAAGACCTTCCTTTGCTCTCATTAATTTGCTTTATTCTTAAGAACCAAGTGAAAATTTTGAAGGTGAAATACAAGTTGGGAATTTTCCAAATTTTAGGGTTTTTGCGGCGGTGTTGAATTGATGGTAGATGCCAAACACTTGTAACAGCATCCAGTTAATAAAGTGCTCCATTTAAACTTGTTCTTTATGTCTCCTAACTTTCATAGCTGGTCATTTGAAATGACCAGTGTCTTTAAACACTGGATCAATTCACTTCTAGCATTGATTGGAAATTTGAAAACCTTCAATGTTTATTGCTAAATTGTAGATGCTTTATTTTTTCTTGAGGCTTACTCTTTCGTCCTCTCTCTCACATACTCTGTGTTCTCCTTGTTTCTTGGACTTTGTAACACTTAAGAATTGAATCCATCTGTTATGTCCTAGGAGTCTTTTCATTAAATCCAAGTTGCTGATGCTTGAAAAGCCATCTTAATACAATGGGAAACTTAAAACATTCGATGACCTATATGCCACAATGGTCGGCAGATGAATGCAACAAACCATAAAATGAATTGTACTGTCTAGTATGAAGAGGCAGAAACTTACTGAAAATAAGCTTTGTAACTGGAGATGTTCTGTGGACTAATATCAAATTAGAAATTTAAGGAGATATTTATGGGATTAAGCATCCACTGAATGCAAGTAATTTGAATTATCCATGGACAGCTCTCAAACCCCCCACATAGCTTATAGTGCATAGAATCACGAGGTGGTTGGGCCAGCACCATAGAGTATATTTCCCTTGATGTTGTAATATAATGACAGTGAAGGAACTTTGTCATTCCTCCATTCTCCCTCCTTCCTTACATTCATGTGAGAAACTGCCAACAGATTTCTGAAACTTTTGGATTCAGATTATAGAATTAAAGTATGTCCAATGTAATACTAAAATTCGTGCAGTATGTTCCAAGGAATAAAGAGCTGCCTCAAGTGAAGGCAGGAATATGAGTTCAGTGAATGAGATTTAATGTAATTTTCTTTATCCATATACTGGCCGTGCATTTTAAAAATAAAAGCTTGCTTTCATCTATGACTAATGACTAATGAAGAAGGTAGAGTTAATATTAGATTTTTAGTGACCACATATGGCAGGGCAGGTGGTTGCTAGAGGCAGTGAAGTGTTTATGGACTTTTTATTGTGTGAATGATTTTTAGACTGTGCTAGACAGACAGATTTCAGGTTGCCTTGAGCTTTAAAAATCCTTGGCCAGCCTCCTCCTAAGTATTAGAAAAACTAACCAAGAAAATTTTAAAGTCTTTAAACATGAAAAAAACTAATTAGGGAGTCATTGTTTCTAATTTTATGGTCATCTTGTTTAAATACTGAAATTGTTTCCTATCCAAGGATGTGTGTGATTAGCATTTGCAGCTTTAACTCAGCTCCTCTTCCGATTCTGCTAATGCTGTATTCACAAAGACTAGTACTTTGGGACTTGTTCCTTGGTTTTCCTATGGTTTTAGTTTTTTTCTGTGAAGCTCAATATATGGTAGGAATCATCTAATTATAAAAGTAATTTCGCTTGGCATTTGAAGAACTCTACGAGCACACTGAATTAGAACCTTCTATGAAATTTGGCACAACTATTTTGGGAAAATATGTTGTTGTTAAGTCTTTATATATTTATTGGTAGTAAAAGTTGTTTATGAGCTAGTTGATGAAAAGAAATGTAGAATCTTTTTCTCTTAGACCTAAGTTGTTAAAGTCCTTTTCCTACTGAAGTCCAATTTCATACATACATATGTATGTTTGTGTGCTTGTATGTGTGTATAAATATTTGATTATCAGTTAATATTTAGAGTTTATAACTTTTACACTATATAATGTGCTGTAAATGATGTTTCAATAATTTTTATACCATAAAATTCAGGGCCAACCTTTAACCAGGTTTATTTTGAAACATTCCCCGGTTTGCATTCAAGAAGTTGGGTGTTATGATTAAGAAAATTACCATTTATTTTGGATTTATTTTTCTTTATAAAATGATATGAAAACAGAAAGTCAGAGTCTGAAGTATTCCCTCTTGCCAGTGTGCTCCCACCTCACCATAACACATTAGCATTATTCAAATCAGATGCCTCAGGACAACAGTGGAGAGAATTTCTGGTACTAAACCCCACAAATGACTGACCTACCCTGTCAAGTGGAACATAACAGTAGCACTGAGGAAGATGCAGCATGTGTCATTCAAGGTCCTACATTTTCACTACAGGCACCTTAACAGAGTAAGGATAGCATTGGATTATTTTTCTTTTTTTTTTTTTTAATTAATTGGACTGAATTTACTAACTGCACATTCATTAATTTGCTAAAAATACCATCTAGTAATTAGTGATGGAAAGGCTTGATTTAAAAATAATTTTTCTGCATTGGTCACTATAGCAGCATTGTCCTACTACATGAAGTCTGGAAGACAAAATGACTTGGACTTGCAATTGCTAAACATAAAATGGTATCTAGCCAAAATGATTTATTATTCAGGCCAATGTCATATGTGCAGGCACATGGGGTAATCTCTTAATTGTTTTGTGACTAAATTGTTTGTTGACTGATTTTTACTTTGCAGTGATGCCCCACAAGTATTTCTGAAAGATTTATTTTTTTTTTCTTTTTGTTTTAAAGTAGCTTCCCTACTTTGTTAACATACTGAATACCCAGTGTAATTACCACATAGTCACTCAAAAGAAGTGTATGGCAACTTATTGCTGTTTTCTCTGTATCATGGAGAAATCAACAACTGCTCTTGTGTTGAGTGTAATCACATACTTAATTCTTTGAAATGTTGAAAGTATCCTGATCAATAACTATCTACCACTCCTTATCACCTCTGAGGGAAATAGAAACAATATCTACAACTCCCAGAACTATAGGATACTTCAAAAAGAAGTAGGGAACCTCCCCTCCCCAATTCCTCTTTTTTTCACTGGTAGTATTTCCCACTTAGCACTAGCTTAGATAAGTAGATATAATGAACTTTCTGACACATTTCATGGTATATAGTGAACCAGACAGATGCACTAAGGGAAAAACTGGTAAGTTAGTAGAATAGCATCTGCAGGAGGCCAGATTTATAGATTTTTAAAGCCTGAAGCTCTTTTTGCATTGCTTTCCCACAAAGCAGTGTTTCTCTTCCATGGTGCTCTCGTGTTTCACTCTAACCTATATAGCAGGATTTATTTCTGGATCATGTAAAGAGTCTTGGAAGGCCTAATGCTGAGTTTACATGGGTTGAAGTGAAGACAGGTCAACAGTCTGCCTCACACACAGTTTTAATTGCTTTTGATTTATTCAAACCTCCAGCATCACCAAGTTACTTTTATGTGGAATAGATTTTAGAAACTTTTTAGACTTTATCACTACTGTCATTTAAAGGCATTACATAATTTCTGTTCCAAGATAAAACACAATTTAAAGGTACCTTTTCCCAGAGGGTCAGTGGGGGAACAGTTTGCATTCAGCGTTCCCAAATTCTCTGAAGTTCTTTGTTGCTATTGCTTTGTTCTTGAGCACCCAGATAACTGGGGTGGGATAGGCAAAAAGAAAACCTTTACATGAAGATAAGAATAAAAGCATAAAAGAAGGAAATCCTTTACAGGAAAGTAAATAAAATCCAAATAAATTCACCGTTTTCTATGCCATAATTTGCATATGAATATAAATATGCATTATAAAACTTGACAGTTATAAACCAGGATTAAAGAGAGATTTGAAATGGGTAAGGATGTTGCAAACTGTCTTGTTCTATGCTTGAAATACTTAATGGAGTTAAAAACTGTTAATTTCCAAACACCAAATGGCAAGTAAAGAGCCAAAAATGATCTCATTGGTGCTAGCTGACTAAAATCAACATGTGGCATTAACTGGAATGTACTGAAAAGTGAATACCTATACAGTGGAATATTTGTATTGGCTATACACTCAAATGTTTTTGTTGGCTATGAGGGCTTGTTAGTGTGACCATGTAAAAAGTCAATCCATTTTCTGTGACTGGTTAAATGGCATCATAGTGGAATTAGAGTGACTGACAGAGAAGAAGCAAGGAACAAGAGAACAATTTAATGACGTCTGTTGGTTTAGGACCTAATCCAAAGCCAAATGACGTCAGTGGAAAGACTTCTGTTGAGCTCACTGGACTCTTAAGTCAGGTCTTTAAATCTTAAATGTAAACAGTGTGTTAGCCAATCCAGGTGTTGCATGGTGCAAGGAACAGCTAATAGGGAGTGTACCTTATGCTGAAATTTCAGACTTTTAAAAGTTTTTGCTGTCTTTTGAATGTATTGTCTGACTGCACCTCAGAGCTTCCAAAGCAGATCAGGAAGATATAAAAGAGGGTGGTACCTAAACTGCTTCAATAAAAAAAAAGTATGAGGTGAAGTAAGAATTTCATGGAACTAAGGTTGTTTTGAAACAAAGCATGATAGGACATATGAGCACTGGAAAAAAGGAAAGTATGATTTTGGCAACAACTTCCAGTAGTGCAAATTCTGATTGTAGAGCTAAGAAATGTTAATAGGGAAGGATTGTATGTAAGTAGGGATTTTAGTTTGCTATTCTCTTTTGCAAATGGGTTGCTTGTGAAAATGATTGATAATTGCTTCTAAGCAATTCACTACTAAAAAAGAAAAAACAAAGACTTCAAACAATGTATTTGAAATGGTACGTTAATCATCAAGGGGCCTCTATTAATATATATTTTGGATGTAGACTAAACTATTAGTTCTTTGTGATTCTATATCATTGGTGTATACATAAAGTTATTCTGTAATAGAGAACAGTTAAATGACTGAGGTAACTGCAATGCAAGTGTCACAGTTTTAATAAATCCAAGCAAATTTACCTGTTTACTACGGCTTATGTATAATATGTGGATGTTCAGTTTGTTGCAAGGGACAGGGTATTTGAATTTTCTACTTCTATTTAATTTTTAAGAATTACCTTGTGAGGGAACTATTTAAACCTCCTTCATTATGGTTTTTTTTTTAATAATTTTTCTTCCATTGATTTTTCTCAAATGTGAAAATATATCCATGTATGCATGGAACTGTGTAACTTTTTAAAATATTTTGATTTAGTTTTTGCAATAGAGAGCTGGAATTTCAAAGCAGCAATGGCTCTTACTTCCAAAAGCACAAAAAAATAACATATGATGGTGCTCTCCAAGCCAATTTATGATAGCAGGTATGATTCAAAATATGCCTGAGTCATAGTAGGCAACCTGTTCTGGTTTGCCTTGAGGAATGTCATTGAAATGTGATGGTAGGCACAATATGAAGATAGATTTCTGCAGCTATCCCAATTTATTTTTTAAGTAGCGTGACAAGCTGAAAAGTCCACATCTGTGTTATTCAGTAATTATAACGTTAGAAAAATACAGCTGACTGGTGGCATATTCTGTGTGGAGATTTCCATCCTAGTTTCTAAGCACGAGCATAATTTCCAGATTACCAGTGTCTCTCAAGTCAGCTGTTTGTTTTCTCTGCCACTAAGATAATGACCTCATCTAATTTTTTGTTTGCATTGTCTATCCTGTAGGAGGTGTAGTCTGAAATACATTTCATGTATCTTTATACTTACAGTTTGAGTATAGCAAAGTAAAGTTTTCTTCCTCTTGGATTTCTGCACAAAGATGTAGTCATTAGCACTTCCTTTTCTTTAGAAAAAACTCTTAGCTCCTTTCATTTATCTGATTGACCAAAAGCTGTGAGACTTCAGTGTGTGACTGAATGACCAGCTTGGCAGAGCTATGATGGCTAATGCAGGGTGTGTGTGTGCATGTGACTCTAGTTCTCATGAATATGTAATGTGTTTGGACAAAATTTTTAAAGAAAATGGGTAATGCAGTACGTAGCTCATTTAATTCTAAGAGAAACCTTTGCTGGATGGGTAAACTGATCCTTCTGATACCATGACACTGGAGAGAGGATGAGAAAAACAGGAATAAAGCAAGAGTAACTTTCTCACTCTAGTTGGTATTTAGGAGAAAGAGGTCTGGTTTACTTGTTCTGATGTGTCACCTGAGACATCCTAAAAATATGAGCCTTAGAGAAAAGAAAGTATTTGAAAAAAATGAATATATTATTAAAGTTAGTAAAAGAGTTTCATGTGCTCACAGTTTTGAAAATTTTGGTTAAAAGTGAGAAACACCTTTTCACCACAGTCAGTGCTATACCATCTTAGCAAAAGATAGAAATGTATATCTTTGGTCGAAATATGATTTTGTAATGCTAATTTTTGTAATTCTAATTTTTTCCCCAGTTCAGAGCATTGAAGTAGGCTAGTAACTTGAACATTCAACTTAGACAGTAAGTTGGGTGATAAAAGAAAAAAAAAATAGTAAAACTAGTGTATGTTTCAGATCATTACGTCTTTTCTCCCAAGCAGTGAGCTAGCCAGATGCTATGCTTTTCAGGAACAACATAGGCTTTTCTGAATTAGGAATGTGAAGGTCAGAATTGCTGACAGTCCAGTAGCTCACTCACCATAGTTTACTCCTATCTGATTGTGAGTGAACTCTATTGAATATTACAGTACCCCTAGTAAGTTCTGCTATTGAATGACTTGCCTTTTTTACTCTAATTTCTCCTTCTGCTTTTCTTTTGCATTCTTTTGTGGCTACATATGCAGAGAGCAACTGTCCCAAAATAGTTAGTCCTCAATTTTCAGTGCTTAGTTAACGCCAGTAGATGCAGGAATGTAGGTTAAGACTTTTCTTGTGTTTCTACTGGGAATTTGTTTCTACTTGTGAGTGTTTTGTTTTGTAGCAACATTTGGAGGATTGTGATTTGTTCCTTCTTAAAATTAGACTGTGGCTATCCTACATTTCCTCACAGTAGAAAATGTTATTAGCTTTCCTCATTCAGCTTTGTCACCTGCTTATTGGTCTTAACTGCTTCCTTCTGAGAAGGAAAAGCCAAATTTGCCAATATAAACCCCTGAGAATCTGTGTACACTCTGGAAGGAAAGTTAAAAATGTTTGACACTGTTTTAGGACAATTCAAAGTACATGCTTGTTTGCTTTGTTTTGATTTTTTACCTACGTAAGTTTGACATAGTTTAGAACTATTTCACTGTTAGTGGTTCACAGATTTAGGTAAGTATTATCATATTTCACACAGTTCTGATACGAAGTAGTATGTACCAGAAGAATCTTTGGATTTTTTTTTTCTTTCTTGCTGTGACATTAACCACTAGAAATTGTCATTACACTTTGTTCTCCTCATTAATCAGGTCTGTCTCTGGGACCTTGCATCTGTTTCTTTTATATAGACATGTCACAGTGTTGACAAATCACCTTATAAATGTTACAGCAGAAGTGCTGAATGGATTGTAATGAGGCTAGATTCACTGGGGGAAAGGAAGTGTTAGCAGTGAGGGGGAAAAAAAAAAAAGTAGGGTAGTATTTCATCACAAATATGCAGTACAGTGGAAGATACCTTGCCAGAAGCCCAAACATCCTTTAAGGCAGGAAAGTTACGTGAAGAAAATGCTCACCTCACTGTGAAGGCTCTGATAGTCATTATTTTTTATGATGTAAAATACAGCAATAGTTTATGCTTTGCACATTTTGCAAATGAAAGTGTATAAACATACCATAAAAAATTGTTCTTTTATCTGCAGAGCTTATGATCTCTGATTGCAGCTGTCAGAAAAGATTAGATGAGTAAATCCATTTTTTTCAGCCTAGATATCAAAAATTTTAAAAGTCTTCTGGATATTTGCAAAATAACTGGATAGCTTTCAAGTACTTAGAATGATGTACTGAAAAAAAATCTGGTTTTGTCCACAGTCCATTTGTTTTTCTTTATACAAAATTAATTATCTGTTAACAATGTATGCCTTGAAATTTTTTATTTATGGACTTGTAATTTTTAGTGTAATTTTAGTGTATCATCGAAGCATGATACTTTGGCTAGCTTGGTTGTATTTTGCTTTGATATGATTTATTTTATAAGCCATGACCTTGACCTCTCTGTGTCTATGAATAGATATAGTGAAAGAAAGCATATTGCACAATGAAGCTGGGCTAATGAATTTGTAAATGTTGCCTTAAAATAATGTTATAAATCCTACCCTTTAAAAGTGAAGGGCACATCGCATCTTTACAAGCATTTACTACGGAATGAATTAGAAAAATGTCCAAAGTGTTTTGCTGACTGCTCGTAACAAAACTAAAGACTATTCAATTTTGGTTATTAACTAATATTAAAATAGTTGTGTTGTTTCTGGCTCCTCTGTTGCCTCCAAAATTTGAAAGTATCAGTACATTGATCTTTATTGGCTTCTGATAATCTCCCTACATTTTAGGGCTTTACATGTCACAGCCTTAAATCATCTTTTGGAAAAAATAAAGAATTGTATTCCACCTTTCAAGGCCTGATTTTTTTAGGATATATGAATGATAGATTGTTTTCATCACAGAATGCTTTTTTAAAAGAAGGTTTTACCTAAACACCTATTTGTGGAAAGGTCATCTGCAACTGTGTTAGAAATATGATGGTTTTTTTGTGTGTCTAAGAATATTAGCTTGGGTTTTTTTCTTCTTAAAGCTTAAATATATTTAAAGATATACTAAAGAACCTCAGTGCCAATATTTAAAAGCATGATCTCTAGCTAATTCAGACCCGGAGATGACTAAAAAGAACACTGAACTTGGTTTTAAAACAAAGTATTTTAATAATTGATACCTGACTCCTAAGTCTTTTACATTTGGGAAGGGTAATCTGAAAATACTTGGTTTTGTTTGCCATACAGTACACTTGTAAAATCGATACATTTTTTAATACTGACCCTGTCACATGGTCATGTAATAATCTCATAGGCTAGCTTGTGACATTTTAAAAATTGAAATACATCTTCAGTAGTTCAAAGGTAAGAGAAAATAGAAAAGGGAGAAAGAAAAGGATATCTGTGCCCTAAGGGACATATTCTTAAGAAAATAATAGCTTTGTACTGTGTAAAGTTCAGGTATTTTTTGTTAAAATTTAGAAACCATGTTTGTTTCTCCTATGTACTTACTATGGTTAGTCTTGCTTAATAAATTTTCAGTTTATGGCTGCAAAGTAGCTGTTGTTCCTACACTTACTCTCATAAAAGAGAACAAAATAGGTTGAGAGGGCAAACCAAAGTCTTCGCTATGTAAACGACAGAGTCCTGACCTCTGTAACATCCAGTAACACATCACTGATAGAAAGAGGCTTCCTAAATAGTGCTTTGTGTATGCGATAATTTCAGTTGGCTTCTCAAATTATTAAGTTCCTAGAAGTCTAGCTGAAATCAGTCAAGTTTCTCAGCAGAATCTTTGATGTCTTTCCTTGGTATTTTTCATGCTCTGTTGTTCTGTTGCTTATTCTATGCAGTTGCTATTCTCTGTTGTTGAGTAGAGTTTTTTCTTGGGTTTGGGAATATGCAAAGATCATTTAAAAAAACCAACTTCTTGAAACCCTGATAATTTGAAGGCCCATGCATTGTAACTTTTTCTGCTGGTTAAACTTGCACCTATTAATCAAGAAAAGTCTTCAGTGAGAGGCCATAGAGATAGAAAGTAAAAAATATCTTCATACCTGCAATTTACCTGATCAATAAAGTTGGGAATTGTAGGTATGACTGTCGAGTGTTCTGAGTCTCCTGGTCAACTTAGATTCTTTGCTGTCAGAGTCAGAGCTGGGCTGTAGATTATTTGATGCATATCTGAATTATTTTTTTTTCCTTTAAGTGTCCATTAAGTGGAGAACTTTCACCTTCCATTTTGTCTGTTCCACCTCAATAGCTTGTGTCAGAGAGCAATAGGGCTGACTGCCACATAGAGAAAGTGAGTTGAGAGTAGCAGGCAGGACCGTGCTCTCAGTAATAACATCATTCAAACTGCCCTCCCCCAATCAATTTTTTCATTTTAATGGAATCAGATTATGGAATTAGGCATTACTTTATTTTCATTTTCTTTTCTCTCAGGCCAATTATAGTAATTGGTGCTTTTTACTTAATTATTATGTTTCAAAGCAACCATCATGCTGAGATTAATGGTATGACTTTTCTGTTTCTCTCAGGGCTAACTAATAGTATCTGAGTCTGCAAAAAAAAAAAAAAAAAGAAAGCAGAGATGAAGGTATATGTAATATTCAGCTGCTCAGACGAAATTGAAACTATTGCTTTAAGTCCAATTCCCAAAGCAGGACTGAGAATCAAATAGGATTTGTAATAACTGGTTAAGAAAGCTCTTACACCAAGTTGCTTTTCAAACATTTTGCAAGTCTGTATGTGATCTTTTAGCTTGAATCTGTTACAGAACTAAGCAAAATACTAGTTTAATATCAACTGTATGTTGTTGCAAAAATATATATGCATTGTACAAAGAAATATATGTTAATTAAAATAAAAAAAAGGTTTTCTTCTCTAGTAATGTTCTAAATTCAGGCAATCTATAGAAATCTTACTGCTAAGTCTACCTGACAAAGCAAGAAACAAACTAATATGCCCGCTGTGTTGATGCATATGTAAACTATATGGAGCACATTCTTGCTTAGAACACATTGACTGTGGTGTCCCTGAAGCTGCGAGAAGATGATAAATGGGTAGTTGTAGCACTGCTTGCTATTTAAATGTTAGAATATGCTGGTGATCTATCAAAATGTTGTAAGAGCTCGTTTTTCATTATAGGAGATCCCTAAAGCTTTGGACTCTCAAGGCCCAAAGCACTGTAGTGAAAGTAGGCATAGTGGAACTAGGGGTAGTGGAGGTGCTTCTGCTTTGCATATGCACACCCATTTAGATGGCTGATTTACCATGACCATGGGATTGCAGTAAGAGCTTTAACAAGCTCATAAAGTATTTCTTAAGTGTATAGAGGTGTTTGAAATTGGACAGAACTCAAGTCAGGAAAAGGCTATTGAAAGAGCATACATTTTTCTTTTTAATTTTCTGAAAATGTTGACATCTCTAGTATTTTCTATCACCTTCTATCATCTTATAATATACAAATGGCAACTCTGGTATTGTACAAGGTGAATTTGCTCAGTGACCCCTAATTCCTTTTTTTACTTCTGCTTATTTTATTGTGATGCAGTGTCCTTCTTTATAGTGCATGTTATACATATAATAAAAATGTAGCAGGAAAACAGATTTAAAGGATCTCAACTCTGTTAATGATTATGGCATTCCTCAGTTCTTGCAGTTGTATCCTTGATCTCCCCTTTAACATAGAGGAAGAGAAGTGAATTAACAGTCACATTCTATTACTCCACTTTCTGTCTCTGTGCTTGAGTGACGACATTATTTCATATATAACTAAATTTATTTTTGATAGATTATTCTTTCTGCTCCCATTGCTTTTTTTCTGTCTCCTTGATAACCTCGTGCTGATCTCTAAGGGCTAATGCCAGAAGTATGAACTGGTGGGTAATTATTGGGAAGTTCGAGTTGGACAAAATAAAGAAAGCAAAATGTCAATGAACTTGGCTTCAGCATAATGTGAATTATTGACTTCTCTTTAAAAAAAACCCACCCTTATACAGAATCCTATATTTATGAAATAAAAGTGTTTAGAAGCTTGAAGGTAGTTTTGACAGCTTATATTTCTCCAAGCTATTCTTTCATTTTGTCTGCTGCATGAGGCAGATAACACTGCATTAATTCACCAGGGTAAATGCAATGATCGTTAAATAAATCAAAGCTAAGATTTTGGATCTCAGTTCAGAAAAAAATGATGATGCTAGGAAGCAATGGAGTGTTCAGGCCCTAGTTGTAGTTGATAAATTTGGAAGGATTTTCATTGCTATGGTGTCATTAATATAAAACACATTAGCCTACAAGGGAAAAATTAGGTTTATCTTAGTCTGTATTTAATAAATTGCCAAGCTCTTAACAGCCTTATTAAAAAAAACAAACAACACCCACCACCCCCCACCACCCCCCCAAACTCCCAACATTTAATTTCATAGTGGTAGTGGTTTTTCATTCTGTAATATAGTTGGGGAATCTGTAGCCTGTTTGAAGTCTAGTAATTTCATATCATAAGCTATGATACTTCTACCCCTCTATCTTACCAGTGCTTTGCATTATAATTTATCCCTGTGCCCTATTTAACTTATTATCCATCAAAGGATTTCTTTGTTTTCTGCACCTTTTCACAATAAAGTAACTTGTTTAGAAACAAGGTGATTGTGCTGCTTCTCTTTTGTGTATGTTTCCAGCAGAAGATTGATGCTCTAAAATGATACAGTTAATCCATTGAAAAATGCATGTCATTTTTCCAATTCCATTTACCAAGATACAATAGGCAACAAAGAGGAGGCAAAATTATTAAATTTGAATAAGCATTATTAGTCTGTTTTCTGATTTCTTTAGATCCCATCCTCCAACCTCTTCATAAAAAGAATATTGGAATATGAACAACATTCTAATAGTATGGAGAGAAGGTGATTGTTTTCTTTTGTGTGGGCTTTGTTTCGTACTATGTTAAAGCACAAGGCCTATTGCTGAAAAGAAAGTGTTGAATAGGACTAATGAGTGTAATTAGGCTTCATTAGCAATGACATAAGTTACATATGCACTAAGGGGAAAACACAGTCCTGAGTGTTTATCTAGCTTTCCATTCAGTGGAATGGAGCATTGCGAAATTTCATAATACAGGTGCCTATTATATGTGGCACTTAGTGAATGAAATCAAATATGCCAGTCCATATGGTTTAGAGAAAAACTGGTTGAGAGGAGTGCTGTTCCCTTGTGCAGATACCTCTCCTAAACAAATGTGACATTTGTGTTACATGAAGGTCATAGTTTGGCATGAAACGTGACTACTTGCCTACCCTAATCCTCTGCAGGTAATGCTTTTAACAGGAACTCTTTAAAGGCTTGCTTAATCTCAGTTTATTTAGGTCAAGGTCTATTTATAAGAACTACGACACAAATCTTAGGGCCTCCAGTTGAAATGACTATTTAAAAATAAAATAGATTTATGTTTGTGATCATTTGTAACTACCGAAAGCATATATTTTAAGGGAATATTACTATGAGAATAACATCATGCAATTTGCATATAGCAAACCACCCGCATTACTGTAATGACCTTCAAAGGTATATAATAAAAGACTTCAATAAAAACCCATAGATCTTAATTTTCAGCTTTCATATCCTTGTTTCTTTTATCTTAGAATAGTGAATTGAACTTGCTTTTTTCTATTTTCCCGTCATTTCAGTTTCTACTTGTATCTTACTGATAGTTTGCTTTGTCTTGAATTTCAAATTTGTTTTAAATATATGATGCTTTGTTTTCTTCTTCAAATTAATTACTTTCTTTTTATGTTTCTTAGCTTCTTACTTTAGATGTCATGATCAGAAAAAGTATTCTGCAGTTGTCTGTGTAATTTGGTTTATCATGTCTTTTTACTTTACAATTTTGTGAAAAATCAATAACGTCATGGTTCTGATGGTCTTCAAATTACTCTCCAGGTTAACTTGGACAGTGGCTCTTGGGGGTCCTGTGCAGGGCCGGGAGTTGGACTTGATGATCCTTATGGGTCCATTCCAACTCAGCGCATTCTATGATTCTGTGGTGTGAGCTGTTCATACCCCTTCAGTTTGAGACTCCCCAGTAGATTATTTTAACAGGTAGCTGAGAGAACTTTGCAAAGCTTTTGCAGAATGTATCCTTGCAGCGGGGAACTACCAAAGAGGTTAGATCAGCTGTGGTTTTATTTAATTGAGTCTTGAAAACCCTCAAGGACAGTGGGCTCTCTCTGAGAGAGCTGTTCCAGTGTTGCACTGACCTCTTATGGAAGTCTTTTTCTTACTGACTGGTGATGGATGTGTTAGGGTGAGATTAAGTTTTCCAGTGAAATTCTGCATTTCAAATGATATTTTAGCATTTGAAAAGTAATCACAGTGCAGTAAGTGCCTAATGACTCTTGTGTGTGTCTTTCTTCTTGTGTATATTCTGATTTTCTTAATGTAGATGTCTAAGAAACTACAGAAAAAAACAATCATGATCAATTTATGTTTATCTCTTCATTATGTTTATGTACCAAGTGAAATTATCAAACTCTAGGAAGCTAGCATACTCCACTATTCTGAAGTAGTTCTATTTTTTTTTTACTTCTTTTTCTGTAATATGGATGAATGAGATGTTGAATTCGGTTAAATGTTGTGTGTATGAAAACCTGACAGCGATTAATGGGTTAAACTTCTCTTGGCAGGAGTTGTAGTTGAAGTGTGGATTGAAGGCAGACAAAAAAAAAAAATAGTGAAAAACGTAGTAGAATGAAGAAAGAAGGAAACAGATACCAATTAAAGTGAACACCAGAATCATCATTATGTCCACAGGGGTACATTTGAAAATGTCTAAAAGGATTCTTCTACCCCTGTAAAAAGGGATAAAAACACAATCTTCATCTCAGTTAAGAAACAACATTTTTATTTGGCTGAATCTCAACAAAAAATAAAGCAATAAATGCAAAAAGTAAAGGCTTAGAAATTTGAATTGGTTTCACCAATCTGCAATAGTCTACAAGATTTCATTTTTCTTGAAATGCAGGCACAAATAAACTTACAGTTTTGTTTGGGAAATATTTAAAAGGCGATATTTTTAAGTATATTGGAAGTTTGTTTTTATCAGTTGTTCTACTATGACCCATATATTGATATTGATTGAAGCACCTGGAGACTGAGAACCTAATTTAGGATATGTGACTGTCCACTTCCCCAGATATCAAGAGAAAGGCCTTTCAAGAAAGACAGTTGCCATTCTCATATTTAGCTTCTCAAAAGTTTTGGCAGAAAACAAAGTAATATTTACATAAGTGTAAGCAGGTAACATGAGGGTTGTGTATTCATTAAGAATATTGTGTTGAACAATATTTTTAACTTTGTGTATTGTCAAACTTTGTCTTCTAAGTGAAAGACTGTAAATCTCTTTGCTAATCCCATTAGCTAGCTAATTTCTTAGTTAATCCCAATGTGGTTTGATTCTGAATATGTTTTTCTTTGTGCTATGGAATATTTTGCAGTATATTAAAAAAAAACCTTGATTTTCTTCAAATGTTTTAAACTCAACATAAGTATCATATGATAAATTTTCATGGCATGTCAGTGGTATGAATAATACAATAAACAGAAACGTTTTTAAAATAGAATGAGATTGAAAAATGGGACAATAATAAAGGAAACTGTGACTGACTCAAAGCTGTCTGTCATCAAATGTATTATCTCTGGAATCAAAACTGTTCTCTTGCTGCTCTGGAAGTCATTACACCACACTGAGTAAGAATGTCCACACCTCCCTCTAAATTGGAGTCAAAGTAATGCCAATCAAGAAGCCCTGCAAATATGTTTGTGAGTTTATGGCAGACATCTTTTCCACTACTAGATGGAAAAAATCCTTTCTTCAATACATCAGAAATGCTGAAGGCAAGTGTGTGATTAAAGTGAGGTTTTAGAAGACGTATCTGTGATGCAGTGCTTAGGACTATGGATATATATCAGGGCAGGCTAATGCAAAGTCGTGAACACCGTAGCACCTTTATTTTTCTAAAATAATTTTATTTCTCACTCACAACTGTATTATTATTATTATTCCTTTTAAAAATATGTTTCAAGTGACAAAACTGTACAACTTTGCAGTGAACTTCCATGTAGGATATTGATGTAGTTGTTTTGTGTGAACTTCATGCATGTTTGTATTGCGAAATCAACAGGAACACTTATCCTCATTCAGATATCATGCACTATCTTTCAAGTAATTATCTTTCAATTAGAAATTTGGTATATAAAGTTTAAGAAGGGTAACAAACTTGAGCAGCTGAGTAATGCACCTTGTTGCTTTTGTTTTACCCTATGCACCAAGACACAATGCCATTACTCAGTTTGGGTAACACTGATAGAATGTTACCTGCACCTTTCTGTTACATGTCCATTAGCACAGCACAGATGTTATTTTCAAGGCAGAATGAATCAGATTTATTCTTAAAATATAATTGATAGTATTGGGGTATCAAAGCTAGTTCTATGAAAACCAGATGAGGTACTTCTGGAATATAGAGAGGGCAGATGGACCTTAATATACATTAGTTGCCTGGCTGTTTCTCTGGTTTCTTTGAAAGTTTGTGTGTTGTGTACCATGCTGCCATGGAGCTGCTGGTCATTTGTATGTGAAGTTGGTTTGGATCTGGCCTTGGATAGTGTCTGGTTTGTTGACATATCCTAAAAACTGACAAGTCCTGCTCATGTTATTATTTATTAAGATCTTATTTAATAAAAGCTGATATCACTTACTTGCACCTTCTTTTAAAGCAACTGGACCTCTGTGTACCAAAATGGAAAAACAGTGTTAAGTCAATCAAGTTCTAATGCAGCATCCACTGTAAAACAAATTGAAATGCCTCCTAACTGCTTCATAATTAAACCAGGTATCCAGGTAAAATTTTCCTTAAGGAAAATGTATTATTTCTCATTACTGCTAAAATGTGGATTTTGCCTGCTTTAAGTAGAAGATTAGATTCTGTATCTGTCACCATGTCTACTTGCCAGTGTTATGTTTAAAAATTCAAGTCGCACTTTGCTGTCTGTCTGGAGACAGTAGAGATCAAAATCTTGCAGCAGGATGTTTACTGAAACTGGAAGGAAATCTGTGGAAATAGCTGAAGTTATTTTATTCTTGCTAAGGCTAAGAAATAAATTATTTTTTAGGGAAAAAAAATATTTCAGAGCTACTCTACCAGGTACAACCCAATATAGCACATATCAAATGCCAGGTTTTATTAGTGATAAACTTCCCAAAGGGTTTTGTGAAGACTAAGAGCCTGTATGAAAGTATATATCCATTCTAGAAGCAGGAGAGCACATGATAAACAGACTGGTTAAAAATCAAAATAAGTTTTGTCATGTAGATCTTAAACTAGTCTGGACTTTAAAACCTTGCAAAACAAGTATCTAGCAAAGCCCACAGCCTGTTTTACATTTTTTAATTAAAGTTAATGAAAGCATGCTCTCTGCTTTTTTCATGCAAAGTTTGCTTTGTATCTTGAGTATGTTCAGTACAATTATACTTATTCTCCACTCTTCTGAGTAATTGTGTAATGCCAAGTTCTGTGTATGGACTTGGCTGAGATTGCTGTCAAGACTCTTGTTTTGAGTGGACTGGCAGCATCAGACACTGTCCTTTGTCTTGCCCAGCAGCTCAGGTGTACCTGTTTAGAGTGATCTAGGTACAAAAACTGTGTTACCTAAAACTCTGAAGAACGTCTTTCATGCAGAAGAAAACGTGTGTGGAAAAGTTATGGGTGAATGTAAGATGATAAAAATAAAACCGAAAACAGAAGCTGATAGAAAAAATACCAGTGGAAGAGACATAGGGAATAGGCTGCCTCTTCTTTTTAGTTTGTGGAATGTAGTTTAACAGGACAAAAAGGTTACTAAAAGTGAATTATGTTGGTATGGGGTAAAATTCTATAAATGTTTTTGCTTTTTAAACTTTTGTAAAGGTTTAGAAGATATTTAATAGTGTATGCTTAAGTTAGATACTGCTTGACAGGGACATTGGATTAAAGTAAAGATACAGTTGGCAAGTCAGTATAAATTCAAGTTGGATCTCTCAGTGGAATTGTAGCTTCAATGTCGTTCCAAATATCACAAAACCAAACAAAATTAATTTCTCTTTGCCCCTGTAGCAACTTTGCAGAGTTCATAAAAAGGCGTACACTGGGCCAGAGTGTAGATATGGTTTCATTCACATAATGGAAAGTGATCCTTTTGCTACTGATGCATTATATATTAATTGACTTGTTATGCTGTGACACCATATTGGAGCTAAGAACAATGAGCCAAACCTGATAATGTACTTTCTGTTTTGTTACTTATTCATAAGATTCTTTGGAAGGTTTATTTATTTTCCTTTCCCCAACAGCGCTTTCCAGTGTTTGCTTTGAGAACAAAGCAGTAAACACTTCAAACTGTGAATTTTAATGAGTGCCTTTGCAAAGTGGAAACTCGCTGAGGAAGTTAGTTGTTGTTAGTTAGTAAATCAGCAAGGCCCTTGAGAAGATGTATTTTCAGATGGATAATACTTTAGCAGTAATAGTCAGCTGCACTTGGAAACAAAGCAGAGACAGTAAAAGAATAATGAGACTGATGGAAATAGATAACAGGCCATGTTATTTTTGTGACATCTGACAAGTTGATGCAATTAAAGTTGTATTTGATTTTATTTTAGATTTTACACAAAGCAATAAATAATTTTCTTATTCGTCAAATAACATTTATCTATTAGAATACAATAATTTATGAAATAGAAGAAAATCAGAAATATATTTTTCAAATGGTTGACATAACACTTTGCCTGCTCTCTGTGTGTTCCAGTTAAGCCCAGTATACCAGAGCTTAATCTGTTAAGATACCTGAGAAAATGTCTCATTTTGACACTGCTTTCTATGACATTCAGCATTCAAATTTAAAACTGTATGTTTGTATCTGGTTTATATTTATTATTGTCATATTATTCAGCTTTACAGGCCTCTCCAAATTATAAATGCAAGAAATCATACAAGAACTCAGTGACTGCTCATACAAAAATCAATGAAAGCATGCAATATAATTTAACTGAAAAAAAAAAAAGGAAGGAATTTGTTTAAGCTCACTTTCAGTCGACTGGTGGTAATGAGTGGCAAGTTGTTTCCATATAGTATAAAAAAAATACATGTGGATGTATTCTAGACTTCAGTCCATGAAATTGCAAATGAAGGAGTTCTCAAGCTCATGGCTTATGCAACTT
The DNA here is from genome assembly GCA_013396755.1 of Sclerurus mexicanus. NCBI lineage: Eukaryota > Metazoa > Chordata > Aves > Passeriformes > Furnariidae > Sclerurus > Sclerurus mexicanus. The sequence goes on from VWZF01004994.1 coordinate 362,898, forward strand.
TATTGCAGTGATATTAGAAAGGTGACTAAGGCATGCTACCGTACTATTGATTGTTAAAGAATTTGAAGTTATAACACTGTAAAACTAGGATAACGAAGATGGATGAGTGTCAGTTGTTGGTTCAAGTTGAACTTGATTTGCTACAGGAAAAAAGAAAACCCAAGTTCTTTACTTGAAGTGGGACTTGAAGTGAATTTTAGTCAAACAATGAGCAGAAGAAAATCAAAAGCATAAAACTATACTTTAAAAAAAATAAAATGTGTGTCTTTAAAACTGGTTCAGTTTTCACCAGTCAAGCTTACATGTGGTCTTTCAACAAGAAGTTGAAACTTACAGGTCTCAGACTCAAAACACATCTTGCTGCAGAGGGACTAGCAGAGAACAACCTGGCTCTTCAAACAATGTGCCAGAACAGTTTCTGAAGTACACTGTTAATGCAAAACTCGTATGGCCTAGTTTTCAACTGTGTCAGTCCACATGGTGTGAAAGAAATAGTGTGAAGAAAATGTGCATGCTATAAAGAGAAAAAATTAAGAAGTGTGGGATTTTAAAGCAAAATAGAAGTTAATGTATATGTTCGGCATATCCAGTTCCTTCTTGTTTAGCTGTGTCTGTGTTTTGCTTCCTGGCTTTCCCCAGACACTGCTTCACACGGGTGCTAGCACCATTGCGGATGGGCTTGGCTCTGCCAGCAGCACTACTGGACACAGGGCAAACTTCAGCAGCTTCTCACAGAATTCACACCTGTAGCACCCGCTCCACTACCAAAACCTGGTAACACAAGCCAATACAGTTTTACAGCAATCTAGATCCTAAACTGCCATGTATAGTCTGAGCTTGGAAATCTGCAAAATTCCCTGAATTCTTTTGTCTTCCACTGCCATGTTAGGGTGTTCTTGAATTTAGTATTGCAGATTCTCCTTTGAATTCTGCATCACAGTTAAGCAGCTTCAGTTGCTTGAGTTGAAGGCAGGAGCTTTTGTCCCTTAGAATGTTTTCTATCATAAAAAAGATTAAAGTCTGGGCTTTGCAACAGTCTGCTAGAGACTGTATTTGTCCACATCCTCAAAATACTGAATAAATGAGACTAAGATTATAAAATCCTCCTGCTTTCGGTCTATGTCAACATGAGCCAAAGCTATTCATATACCAAAACCAGTTTACTCTGGGATCACAGAGTAATAGCAATTTCTCCTTTTTTTTTCCTTTGAAAAAGGGATAGCAATGCACTTGTATAATCTACCTTTTTTTTTTTTTTTTTAGTTTGTGCATGCATCAAGACACTGCAGAGTAAACATCAGATATATGCACATTGATCTAGACGGAGGGTTTAAAAGCTTCTGGACAGAATGAGAAATATTTAGTAACTGAATCATTGCTATTAAATACTGGATTTTAAAAATTGCTCAGATAATAGCTTCATCAAGCCATTTTTAGTGTCAGGGTTATTGAAACTGAAGATGATTCACATGAAAATCTTGCTCCATTTTTAAAAAACCTAAATTGAATTCACCCTAAACATCTGGCCTTGTAGCACCAGAGAGAGTTTTTTTGTTCTCATCTGCCTTTCAATTACTGCAGAACAAGTAGCTGTAGTGTATTATTTTGAGGTACTTTATTGAAGCAATTTTAATTGTGCATATATATTTTAAAATATAGCTTATACTTCCCAGATAAAAGTATTCATAATATTTTCATTAAGACCAAAACAAATTCTAATAAAAACCATGAGTTCTATGAAAAATCTAGTTCTACTAAAAGGCAGATGAATTAGCAAACAATACTTTGGTGTACCTTTAAATTTTTTGGTCGTTGAAGGAAAACTGTTAGGTAGGAACTTAATCTATTTATCGTGTGAGTATTATATATTAATGTGATTTATTGCATTCTACAAAAATCCTTGATATAAGTAACGCACTATGGTGAAACTGAGAAATCTGGATTAGAGTAATAGAATGTGCTGAATTGAAAGGGACACACAAAGATCATGGAGTCCAACTCCTGGCACTGCACAGGACCATTCACAAGAATCACAATGTGTGCCCAAGAGCATTGTCCAAACACTTTTTGAACTCTGTCAGTCTTGGTGCTGTGACCACTTCCGTGGGGAGCCTGTTCCAGCACCCAGCCTGCTCAACCACCTTCTGAGTGAGGAACCTTTCCCTGATACCCAGCTTAGACCTCCCCTGGCACAACTTACGACCATTCCCTTGGCTCCTGTCACTGGTCACCACAGAGAAGAGATCAGTGCCTGCCCTTCCTCTTCCCCTCACGAGGAAGTTGTAACTGCAGTGAGGTCTCCCCTCAGTCTCCGTTAGACCGGTTTGAAGTGTCTTCTGGTCAGACCTTGAACACTTCCAGGGATAAGGCATCCAGCAACTTCTCTGGGCAATCTGATCCATTTTTTCACCACCATCCAAGTAAAGAATTTCTTCCTTATACCTAATCGAAACCTTCCCTCTCTCAGGTTATAGATATTTCCCCTTGTCCTGTACTACATCCCATTTTCTCTGTAATTTTTTTTCTTTTACTTTTTTTTTTAAACCTTCACCCCCCCCTTCTTCCTTGTAGAAATTCTTTTGGATTGTCAGAAAAGAATCAGTTATTTAGTGATAAAGATCTTATTCAATGAATTATAGATTTTCACCTTGTAAACTCAGAGGGGTTTGTGGGTTTTGTTTGTTTGTTTTTCCTGAAGCAATTAGATTTACTTAATGAATCTTTTTCAATGGAAGAGATATATCATAAAATAAAACAGACTGTGCAAAGTAGATACAAAAATTCAAACTCAGTAACAGACCAAATAATACATTTTTCCCAAATCTGATTAAACTGGACATCTACTTATCAAAGCTGTCTGATGAAGGCATTAGATTCTTCAATTTGTTCCATAGGAAATGAAACTGGACTTAAGCTGGCTGTCTTTTGATGTGTAATGGATCGCTGTTTGTTTTTTGGCAGTTTTGTTGCAATTTGCTTTGATGAAATGAAGTCCTACATAATTTGCTAACCTCATCTCAGTGTCAGTGCTTTTATTTTCTTTGGCAAAAAGTAATAGGGCTCATTGCCAAAAACAGATGAATGAACAGAACTGGCAACTATTATAAAAGGAAAAGAAAAAGGAAACAAGAAACCCAAACAAACTGTTCTATAGTCCTAAGCAAGAAAAACCCTAAAAATTAAGAAACTAGAATCTAAGTAGTAAGGAGTTGACCAATTCTGCAAAAATTTTGACTGTTTTGGGATAAACCTTATTATATGAAAATAACAATTCAAAATTATAAAAGAAGGAGAGACAGAGAGTAGTGAAAGGAAAACTGTAAGAAGAACTCTCAGTAGCAGACTAATTATAGCATTTAACTTGATTATGGGAGGTGTGACATGTTCCCAGATATGTAAATATTTACACAAAATAGAACATCTCAGATGAAAGAAATTGAGAGCTATACACTGAAGGTTCTTCTGTTCAAAGGCTGAGATGTAACACCTTAATCTGATTTTAAAAAGATAAAAATTTTAAAAATTCATGCATCTTAGGTAAATACCCGTACTACAGGCCATTGGCTGCTCTGAAATGTGAGGACTTCCCATGTCTGATGAAATTCTGATGTCTGTGTGTATGCTTCCACTGAAGTGTTGTTTAACAAATTGATTTTTTTCTTAAGATGTAATGGTATGGAAAATAAACACAGCTGTTTTGTCTGAAAATTTCCAGGACGACAAGTTTAGTCATCATATGCAATAATATATATTAAAACAGACTTCATTTCTTGATATTTATTGAAAGAAAAGTACAGTTTTTTTTATTAGAGCCTAACTTATCTTTGTGCTCATTCTTCTCCATTTTTTGGGTCATCCACATCTTTAGAAAGATATGAATCATGTAAAGTAAAATAATTTGACAGTTGTTTTTCTCCTGAAGAGCTTAAACTTTTTGTTAGGTTTTAGATATTCTAAATTTCATTGTATCTTACTATTGTAGTGTATATTTCTATTCTTTATTCAAGTGTTGCCCAAAAGCTACAGCCATTTGCCAATAATTTGCTGTGGTGGGAGGACATAAGCTGTTGCTATAAATTTAGCACACAGTATGGCTGTTGGTAAATTTTGAGTGTGGTAACTTTTCAAGAGGATTTTATACTTTTAAAATTTCTTTTTCTGTTTTAAATTTTTGTGTAGACTGCACTATGTTAACTAAAAAATCCTGTTAAAATTTTGTAACATGTAACTAATAATATTGTCAGTAACACAGATTCCGAAGCCCTTGGTTCCTCAAACCTCTTGGGAAGAATTTAGCTCAGATGCTTCTAATCTGCATTTAACCTGCTTTTATTTCGCTGCCTTTTTTTTTTTTTTTTNGCATGTAAATGTAGTAGCTCCAAGACATCTCTCTTTAATCTCTGCTTATGAGCACTTTGTGGCTCTGGAGAATAGTAACTAACTAAGGTACACTCAGCTGTTTTTACAAGTGCTAGAAGAGCTCCTTTAGGATCCTTGGAGCCTTAACATCAGCTGAGCACAAGTGAATGTACTGTCCTTCTATTGTTTGCAGGGAATCAAAAACTTTTAGTGAGAAGTTAAAATTGTTATATTCTTAAATGAAGGGTTAGATATAAATTTAGATTTCTCGGGCAGTCAGGAGTAAGTCTTGATCTGATATTTATGTTTCTATGTAAGAGTGCAAGATTTCTTTAAAATGTTACATATTTGAAAGGCATAGGAGGACATGATTTTTTTTCAGCCTTTATTCTTTTTGCATGAGGAGAGGAAGAAGGTGCTTGCTTATGTTGTCTTTTTGCATCTATTTAATTGTTATTCTATTTTTCTCATTAAAAATATTTCAGAAATTAAAATTGTCAAGAAGGTATTATTCAGCTAGTTTAGTTTGATAATTTACTTGTTCATATAATTAACATCGTATAGTTCAAACCTGCCTGTGTCAGTATCACCCAAAAACGTTGCTACATAAACTTGCCTTTTTTCAGATTTGATTGACAGATTTGAGGAGATGGTGAATTTCTGACTACTGGTTTTTTTGAATTAAGGGACTGTGCTTAAGTTGAACACCACAAAGGCCTTTCGTTCTGGAAAACTGTGTAAAGTGGTCAGAGTTAACACAGTGTAAGCAGGTGCTCTATTTATTCTGTACAGTGGTCATTTGCTTCTGATCCCCCCAAGAACTGGAACAAAAAAACCCCAGTTTGCTTTGTTAGTGTGCAGCTTTTAATTCCATTGTCAGTGGCAGAGTGCCTGTCTCAGGGTAGCCTTGTCAGTGCAAACTCTGTGTGTCACCCACTCTAACAAAGGCTCTGCTCATTCACAAAAGCCTGTCCTCCTGGCCATGCTTTAGTGGAATAGCCCTGCAGCATGGTCCTGTTATTAGTGACATCCTATTCTAGCTCTTGTTGTTAAGAGGAAGCTGCAGCTTTAAAGTCAGGTATGTAAGCAGATATGGATGTGGTTTTGCTCTTCCTGGTGTTTGCTATGTCTAGAACCAGGATAAGAAACCAAACTATGACTTGAGAAACTGCTTCAGCAAGAAATCTCCAAGGAATACAGCAGTGCTTCTGGCAGTCGTGGACTTCCTTTCTGAGTCAGCGGTGTTCAGTTGCCTTGGCACGCTTTTACATAGGTCTTTGTCATAAAATTGTTTGATCAGAGATGCATGCTGATGTTTTAGGCAGTCAGCAAAAGGAATTTTAACTTAATGTTTGAAATTATGAATGCTGAAAGCTCTTTCTTCCAACTCTGCCTGAGAGTCAGAAAGGAAGCATGTCAGCCAAGCTGTTAGTTATTAGGACTTGATAGTGTTTCTTCTTATGCAGTATCATCACGACACTATAAATATTTCTCATCTGCATATTTAGTATAAGAATTTTTTAAATGTCATTGCGATTTTTTAAGTGTCACTGGACTATTTTTAATTATTTTTTTGTTTTTTCTCTTTTTCGTTCCTGTACATGGGGCTGTATGTGCAGTGACCTGGCTCAGGGAAGAGGGGGAGGTCATTGGCAGAACCCAGGGGCTGGTCGAATTTTGGTTTGATGCAAAAGCAAAATAGCTGCTGGTCCTTCTCTTTCACCTTTGCTTTTACTTGATGAGAAGAACAGTGTCTTTAGGGGAGGATGAGCATCAAGGAAGTGGGTCCAGTGGTGTAGCACAGTGGAGCCTACAGCTGGGAGAGAGAAACTTCTCATCCTGGAATAAAGATTTAAACTCTTGTTACATATGTGTTTAAAAAGGTAATTTCCCCACATCTGGTTTTCAAACATTCTATTCAAAAATAGATTCTAGAAAGGTGACCTATTTTAAAATCAAATGGTTTTTGAATAAAGCAGCATAGGACTGAATCTCTGTAGGAAATCAATAGTAAGTAGAGTTTCAGGAGAGAAGCAGCGAAGTACATTAAAAGAAAAGAGAAAAGGGTTTACACTTCAGTGGTATAATTTATCTGACCAGTATCTCAGCCAGATGCTGCACTACTTATTCAGAGAAACCCCCTATGTATTTCACAAAATTTGCTCCTAGGTATTTTGTAGTTCATGCAAGATTTAATGTTTCCTTGCAATACTTAAAAAAAAAAAATCCTTAAAAGCCATTATGTACTCTCAACTCCTGCCCATTCTGTAATATTTTTAAAATGTGGGTTAAAACTGCATATTAACATAAAGACATGGAGTTGTAGCCATACCTCTTATAAATCTCTTTTATCACAACAGGTGTATGATTGTCTGGTGCTTTATCCAAATTTATTTTTTGGTGGTTTTCAGAATAAATGCCTTGTAGTAGCTCCTCAGAAAGAGAACACAGCCAGGCTGAGGCAAGTTTGCAGAAAATGAAAAAAATTATATGTCAACTGACATTTACGAGACAGAACGTAAGCTGAAGTTGTATGTTCCTCATTCTTCACCCTGTGAATAAGATGACTCCAGACTGACACTTGGTAGCCTTTCAGTGTTAGACCTTGACAGGAACCATGTGAAGCAGGTGGGAAGGGGGACCATTTGCTAGGTCTCTACTTTTCAGAGGGTGTCTGTATGAAAGATAAGGACACTGATGTGAAATACTACAACCTGGCCAAAGCAGCTAAAGATGCAAAGATTATGAACTCAGAGGAAAGGAGAACTTGGAGAAGTATATATTTTATTTTTTTAAAAATTAAACTCTTCATGTTATATAAAAAGAGCCATGACACCGGAGGGTAAAAGTTAAAGGACCTGACACAGTGTTGTCAATAGCAAGAGAAGAGGTTAGGTTAGGTAAGAGTTGGTTTCAAGGCCAGATTTAGTGGTCACTTGTGTATTTTTTAAAAAGCAAGGGTACTAAACAAGACTATTAGAGAGATACACTTGAAGTTGGTTCTTCAAGCCTTTGGCCATGTCATTATAGTATTTTATCTTCAACCCAAATAAAAAAAGGCTTATAATAAAGCTTTCAGATTTAGAATTATTGCCATATAGCAAAGCAGGAAAGCTCACCTTCAGGGAACAAGTTTGCCGAATAAATCGGTCTTTGCATCCTTATAGAGAAACCACTCTTTCCATCCTACAGCTCAGAAATTAGAAAAAGTACTCAACACAAGTGTGTTTTGTAATCAAGTTTGCTGTGTAAAAATAACTTTTTACCTTTGCTTGCTGCATCATTTGTCTTCTGCATTGGTCTTTAGTGATAGTTGCAAATGCTTGATTTCATTTCATACCTTGTGTGAATTTCTCATCATTTGATCCATAATGTTGAATTCCAGATTAACAATATTCACAACATACTATCAGCATTTCCTTGATGATTACAGTATGGAAGTCACCAGTGCCTGGCACTGATGGCATCAAGGGCTTCTGTGCCCTTCTCTGAAATGGCTTCTGTGCCCTTCTTTGAAATGCCAAGGTCTGAAGAAACCCCCATGTGGCAGTGCAGCCTTGCACCAAACTGTGAATTAAGATTTCACCTCTAGTAGCAAATGATTATACTTGTGCAGATTTTACATAAGGTAAATGTATGGTCATGTTTTTTAAAGTAGTAGAAACCACTATATGAACATTTGTTCAGTTTACTTCCAACGCCCATTGAAAATGGCTTTCTTAACTGTGAGAAAATGCTTCCTCATAAACCAAGATCACCACAACCCTGAACGTTTTCTGCTTTAGGTTTAGCTGCTCCAGTGAAAATGCTAAATTTTGTTGTCTAATTAGGTAGACATCTCACATCTCATGATCAATGACTGTGTCAAATAATTAATTGGCAGACTTTTTACTTCAAATCAATCTAAAATACAAGAGAGCTCACGTTGTCTATATTTATATGCCATGGGAAATTTAGAGTTCTGGTTAGAATTATATTTTGAAGTAGCTGCTGAGAAGTATTATGCTGGCATTATTTTCTGTTTTCAGATAAGTTGAGTTTTATGCTTTCTTGTAGAATTATCAGACAATGACTGAAATTTACAGTCACTGCTCAGACTTGCTCTTTCTCTCTTTTTTTTCCTTTTGTACCCTAATTAAAGGCAGCTTTTGGTACTCACAAATTCTCATATAAAGCTGGTTGATTAAATAGGTTTAGATTTATTCCAGGTGATAAAAAAGTCAATTTTTCAGTCTTCAAAGCGGGTTGGTATGAGAGAGATTTTCCTGTGGCTATCAGTCAAAGCTATCAATTTTGGCAAAATGACTGAAGGCCAGGCAATGGCAGAGAAAAAGGAGGGAAAACATGCTTACAAAGGTGACTTTGAAAAATACTATGTTCTTTAACTCCATCACCAGTAGTTTTCCCCATTCCCATATAGCATGGTTTCCTTGCACTGATTTTGCTTATTGAAGGTCCAGTGTTTGATACCTCTGTTAATTCTCTCAGAAAGTTTCTGATGCAGTTGACAGCAAGCTGTGCTTAATCACTGAGTGAACAACGTGTCTTGAGGTACAGTGAGCTCCTGACAATCCTCATGCAAATCACTGAAGGTATAGTGGTCCTTGTTAAAAAGTCGTGTTGTTGATGATTATTTTTCTTTAGAAATCTATGAAAGGTTTAGATTTGCCTAGATTTATAGTAGACATTGACCAATGAATACAAGGCTGTATTCATTTGCGTGCATCAGCAATTGTGACACTCTCTTTGATCTGGAAACAGAAGTGGAAATATCCCAATACTGGAAATTGTCTTTATATTACAAAATATTTAAGAAAAAAACCCTCATTAAGTAATGGTAAATGGAAGATGAGAGCTGTGATGTTATTACTGCAGGAGAAAACTGTTTTTGCAGCTCATGAGATGAATTTAGCAGTGAGTCTTCTCCCTTCTGTAGACTGTGTCTTGTTTTCTCAAAGTTTTATAGTCCTTGACAAGCATTCAAAGGCTTTTTTGTATGCTGAATTATATCACAACTCTTGATTCAGTCTTTTTCTTGAATGAAATTTTACTAGGCTTTACATCCACATCTGCATTTCCCTTTGCTGTATATATGAGTTCTCGTGACTAAGAACCTAAACAATTGAAAAGGAAATCTGAGTAACACAAAATCTGCAAACTTACCAACCCATTCAGTGATAAAACCCTAGCAAGAGGGAGTAACTTCTTTCTCTGATTTCTTTTTCAAAATTTATTGTCGTGACTGTCTGTTATGTAGGTTGCATGTCAGACTAATGTTGAAATAACTGAGAAATGTGAGGATTCCTTTTGTCTGCCATACAATCTAGGATTAATTTGAATGTGTAAGGCAAATAATTTCATTAAATGTAATCCTTAAAGTGTTCATTCACAAAAAAGTGTAGTTCCTTTTAGTAATTTCTTATGACATGGCAGTAAGGCTTGGGGTTCTTTTAGCAGTACTGTTAATATGTGTAATATTGTAATTAAACACTGCGGATTGCATGGACAGGCCTAAATTCTCAGAAGGTCCACATTTGCAACTTTATTTTTCTTGAAGACTCTTGTGTTACTTTACCCCTAACCCTTTACCAGAAATATATTTCTGACTTTAGATTTTAAAAACAGGTTTTCTTTACCCTACCGTATTATTCTTTTCTGGCATTGTTACCGCCATTCTTTCTTTCTCATTTTGCATTTTCCTTGACAGTTTCTTGGATGTTCTCCTATGTTGTTCAGTTAACAAACTGTGCATGAGAACTGGCGTGGAGTACATTATATTAAAGTAAGGAGAAGACCTGTGAAGTTAGTTTGCCTTTAAAACAACCAACCAACCAACCAACCAACCAATTAAGGAATAGGCTATTGTTTAATTATAAGGACAACATTTTCTAGTATTTTTTTTTCAGTGCTATATTATGGTCTTCTAGATAGAGGAGTGGTGTTAACCGTTAGGAAATTATTACATTTTCTGGTATAGACCTTGTTTGATTCCAGGTGATTAATTTCCCTGCAGTAGTTTGTAGGTAATGGTTACCAACATAACTCTTCTGCTCAGTGTGACTGTAGAGCCAGTCATGCATCCACTGGAAATCAGTGTGAGTTACTCTGTTACTAATATACAAAAAGTGGATTTGACCTTAATAGAAGATGATTTGGGTGACTGCTAGGTAACAAGGAGGAGGAACCTCTTAGGCTGAAGAAGAAAAAAACCCCAGAAGGGTGCATAGATATTTACAGACATATAATGCCATGCATTTACCTCTAGCAAATGGCACATTTTGATAGAAAGTGCTATTTTTTTGACTGATACCAAATTGGAAAAGTTGCATGTGTTTAAATTGGTCTTATTGCCAGGCACTCTACCAGCAAACCTAATTAACTGCAAGCTACAGAGCACCATTGACAGATGGGACTTTTTGTCTTGTATTTTTTCACTAATTAGAAAATCTCAGTCTTTTCACATTTATGGATTGAACAGAAATTTTCGTTTTATTTGTCAATATGTCAGTGGAAAGTTAAGGAAAAAACCCCACTTTGTATAAAGAAAGAAAAATGAAACTGAAATATTAACATCTATTAGACGCACATACAGACCAGAAAACAGCAAAAATATTTCCTTTTTTAAAATTCTTCCTCAAATGAGATTGGAAATGTGTGTGAAAAACAAAAGTGCACGAAGATAATCATTTAATTTCGTTTATTTCCTGGTTGATTCCTGAAATCCCTTTAATAAGAAATACTTCTTAATTTCAAGAAGTCTGTTAAATGAGAGGTACTCTGTTAAAGTCTGTGTAAGAAAGCTGAATCTTTTATTGGAGAGAGACTAAAATGCAGCTGGTAGCAGTCAGGCTGAATTTGCTAGTTCTTTTTTGTGTGGTTTTGTTCAGAGATGTCCCATATTCTATTCCCAGTGACCTGTTACCTCAGTTACTACAGTCATGGTTAGGCAAGCTCAGGCCTTTACCATGGATTTTACATGTACCTTTCACATATACTCGAATTACTACTCTGATGCATACATTCAGTATGTGGAGAATGAATATGTGACTAATTTTTTTTTTGTGGTTGTAACTCTTCTGTATCTGTTTTCTTATCAATATTATGTGAGTCTATAAAAAGAGATGCATTAAATATTAACCGTATTTTTTAAGATGTGTTTACAATAAATTATAATTTTAGTTTCAGTAATAAATTAAAACCGTATTATACTGACTAGTGATTTAGTAGGAATCAAAATATAATTCCAGAATTGTAGGTAAAACATTTATTTTAGAAAGAGATATTGACACCTTTCTATTTAAATAACATCATTTAATAACTAAAGACCCTCTGCTGTCACAGATAGTGCTGACACTCTTGCAGTGTCCTGCTTGGCCTTTTTATTACTACTGCGGCAGCAGTAGAAGTCTCAGCTGTGCTACGGCCATTGCAAACACCTGTAATAAAGTCAGGGGTTGCCCTAATGAGTTGATGTGTAGTATTCTTGCCAAGTGAAAGCAAGAGGGAGAATTGGAAGCCTGAAGAGGTCAAGTAATATGGTTCAGGTCACACAACATGAGTTGCAGAACTAAAGGCAATAATTAAGTCTTCTGATTGCTCATGGTCATCATCCAGAGCTCACTCTGACCTACTTTACTCCTACCGTTTGTTTTAAAATTAAGTCCTTGCTATGAATTGTCTTAGAGAAGTTCATTGAGACTGTACTGCCCATTGATTTATCAAATAGTCATTTCTTCCCCTGCTTCACCTCCACTTTTGGAGGCACTCAGACTTTTCTTGAAAAATGGAAGTCTATATGATCTTTGCTGAAAGGGAAAATTTGTATAGCAAAGAATTTCACAAAGCTGCCAAAGTTTGCAGTACTCTTTTTAATGTGTGTTGGTGACAAATTTAGTTAATGTAGAATTTAACAGCTGATTAACTTTTTAGTTAACTCCTTTTTGTGTAATAAGAGTAAAAAAAAAAAAAACAAAATCCGAAAATGTAATTGAATGGAAATGGCTTGCATGCAAACACTTTCAAGTCTGGGTTTCTGAGAAGTTTTTCATGTGGCTATCAAAATTGCGAAGTTTGGATTCAGTACCATAATTACTTCAGGCTCAAAGCTAGGAGTCAGTAACGTCTCTTATTGTGTACTCTTGAACCTTTTCTGACTTCCCTGAAAGATGGGGTTGCACATCATCTACATTGAAGGTGCTTGTGTTTTTTATTTTTCCTTTTTTTTTTTTTTTTGACCTGCTTTTTCTGCATGTAAACTGGTAGGATCAATAAGTCACCAAGACAGATTTAATAGCTAGGACACAACCCAGCAGATACAACCCTCAAAATTCATAGCTGTAAGCATGTACCCTGTCAGCAACCGCAGGTGCTGGCTGTAGAATTTGCACTTTGCCAGTACTTGCATGAGAATCAGTGCATGTATAACTGATATTTCTTCACAGTATTATGTTCTATCAAGCATAACTCATATACAGGGAGTATATTAGCAGCAAAATCTGTTTCCCTGCATTTTTAATAACAGATAAATGACAGAAATTTTCCTAGTTTCTTAGTATTCCTGTTTGAACTTTTCATTGCTGGTAGGAACAGGATGGAATTTTGTTTTGTCTTTCCATTATTTTATCTCTTCATCTTTTTCCTCATATTCACTCACTTCTGCTCTAATTTGTTGATGTTTCATGGTTTGTTCTTGTAAGGTGGCACATGGTTAGACAGTTTTCTTTATAGAGAAGCTGGCACTGTATGCAGTTGTTCTGGAAGATATTAAGAGAGTATTTAATCTATAAGAAATATGCTCTTGCAAACCTGAGAGAGGTAGAATGGTATTCTAGGAGTCCCTTGGTAGTTCATGACCTCGTAGAGTAGAAGGTGGATATTTTGTACTTTTGCCTTTGGCATTTTAGTTATTTATATGTTGGCCCAGAAGGAACCAGGTGAAGAAGAGGCAGAAAGACTGGAGAAAAGGCAATGTATTTAAGCCCAGGGAAAAGTCATTGTACAGCTTCATCTAGAGCATGGTCCTAGGTCCTGCTGGCAGATTTGAGAGATCCTCACTCCTGCTTTACTCCTGGCTATCAGGCAGGGTATAGTGGGAAAAAAAGTCTCTAAACAGAAAGTTGCTATCAATTTCTATTAAAAATGTGCATAGCATTTTATTTGTCTTGACAAATTGCAAAGTTCTGAAGATTGGATGAACTGTTATGAATTGTATAGTTTAGCATGAAGCAGCTACTTCGGTTCATTGATTTATGTCCAAAGGTAATATAAATAAAAACATCTCAATGAAATAAGTGCAAGAATAAAAAAAAAAAGTAGAATGCTGATTTTTAGAGCAAGAATCTGTATTATAGTAAATAGCACTTACTTCATTTGTATTTATAGTAATGTGAGATATATTAGTTGCTCAGCTGTTTATATCAGCTGCAGCACATAATTTCTTACCACTTATGGCTTTGCCTACATGGAATGCTTTCTGAATCTTGTTTGCATATAGGATGTCAGTTAATGAGACATCAATTGAAGGAAGCCATTCTGGTTTTCTCTGTGATCTAGACTCGCTCAAATCTTACTTTTATTAAATTGCAATAATTGCATAAATGTGGATGCATATCCTAGAGTCTGCAAATCAATGCTGGGATTGCCAAGCTAGAAATAATTCCTGCTTCTGAGATGTAACTTGCATCTGGTCCCAGAATTTCTAAGGTGTTCATTCCTAACAAAGTAAATTTTACCTGTCTATAAAAGAAGTATAATTGGTTTCTAATTTGATGATTAAAGGAAGTTTGGTGTTTATATTTAAGGTATGGAAATTTTCATTCAAGTGAGGTCGAAACCTCAGGCTATTGACATCTTAGTAATGCAAAGTTTTGTGTTACAAAATTGAGGATGTAACTTTATGATCATAGGAAATAATTTGTGTTCTCCTTTAGTAATTTGAAATATAAAAACTAATTGAATTTTTAGTTGAAATCATAGTATGGTAAAACTGAGTAACTTATTAACAGAATTTACTGTGTTGATATAGAAATAAAAATTAATTTAAAAATGTTAATAATTAACAACTTTATATGTTCCAAGCATTATAGTAGCCTTAGTGTTGAATAACTGTAGAATAATAAGTGTTTGAAGCAAATATTTTTGAAGGACAGTACATAACAGATTGTTGTCAGATAAAATAAGGACTCTGATGCTCTGAGGTGTTAGGGGTTACAGGAGTCCTCAGTTTTTTATTTTCACTGCATTTTAATACTTAATGGTGGAATGGTGGAGGAAAATAAAACCAGACAATTTCTTTTTTATTTTCTGCTTTGCCAATTGAGTTATATGCTGTTTTGTTTTAATTATGTTTGAATAGTTCAGTCTTTAATAAGCAAGAATTTGGCTTTGTAACTTCAAAGAGTTCCTGTTCCGTCTTCACAGAATGTTCAAGTGTTATAGGTTATGAGAGACTTCAGTTCCTGCTCTAGAGTCCCTACATGTGGATGTATTAACTGTCGCCTTCCTCTCTAATGTGAACAGCCTTTTCATTTTCCCTTGTTTCTTCAATAACGCCTGGACATGAGTTCCATGCAGTTGTAGGGGAAACAGTGCCACCCCTTGGATTATCCCTTTGTTGCATAGGCTGGTCCTGGAAGGTGAGCTGATCCCCTTCACAGTTATCATGGCTTAATTGAGACCGTGTTTTCTAAATGTCTATACTTTCCTGCAGTATTATTATGTTCCTATAGTTTTATCAAAACTGCAGGGGCTTTTACGATGTGGTTCAAAATCTTAAAAGATTTAAAGGGGGGAAAAGGTTGCAACTATAAGGTACCCAGGGCGTATGATCCTTGGATCATGACATTCTCTATCAAGCTATTGTTTTAACTTGTTTGAAAGTTCACTGTGGTCTCAATGAAGAGGAGTGTAGAGTACATACATAGTTTTACACAGCCTTACACTTTCCCTGTGGGTTTCACAGCCACATATATAAATGGAAATTCAGTCTAATCTGTCATCACTCTTGGTTTATGTACCAATGAACAGTCCAGAAGGATAGGTCTGATAATGCTAAAGTGATTTGAATGCTATGCATTAGGATTACTTGCCATTTAAAATTTAGGAATATAGTTTAGCAGAGATCAGGGTATAGGACCTAATTGTACTGAACTAGGATATGACTTGTTTGTGTCTGTTTTTCAATGCAAGAAAGCGTTCTATGATAATAATGTTTCAAGTTCAAGTAATAGCATTTTTTCTAAAGAAAATGACAGCTGAGATAAAGCAAGACTAATTTTTTTTCCGTGGAGTTTGTTTGGGTTTTTTTTTTTTTGGTATGTAAAGAAAAAATATTTAACTTTGTTAAATAACTACTCTTTTCTTTTCTGTTTTAGGTTGTCTTAGTCTTCGCTCTTAGTATTGGTGCTCTTGTAATATACTTCATAGATTCATCAAAGTGAGTATTCTACTACATTTTCCTCTCTCTCCTTTCCTGCAGCAATTATACATATTTAAATTGCTCCATTCATCTACTTCAGATCAGTCCTTGGTCTCATCGCCTGAGTGCAAAAAACTTTTTAATAGCGCATGGTCTACAAAAATAACTCAAAAATGGGAAACAGGTCTTACATAAACTGGGTTGAACACAGTCACATTAGATCTGTAGAATAAATAGAGAGAAAAACTGCTTTTGTGTGTTGAGACTATACATACTATTGCTCAACAAGTTTTTATTCATTATGCATGTGTAGAATCTTTCAAATTCAGGATTGGGATAAGAAATACACGCTGACACTATTTGTCAAAAAATTGCAGTTTGTAGGAGGAAAAAGGTGTCTTAGGAGACTGACAGGAACACTTCTGAAAACCTCTGAATGAATTAGACTGTACAAGCATTATATCTTGCATATCTGTTTATATTTCCAACTTCTGGTTTTGATAGGTTTCTACCAAGATAATGTGAACCAATAAAAGTCTTCAAAGCATCTCAATATTTTTTGTATGTACACCAGTGCTATTACATGGTGTTGTAGTTTTGGCCAGGCAATAAAAGATTTCATCCTGTCCTTTTGAGGTTATGTGATGATTTGATACAAAGTAATGTAACTTGGAATATATTCTGATCTCATTCATATTCCACCCTTGTTTTCATATCAAGCTGGACACTGTATTATAACAGGGAAATTTGTGGCCTAGCACAGAGGAAAAAGAATAAAAGGGACTTAATATTCTTCGAATTCCAATTCTTTTGGGAGGATGATATTTGAAATATCAATAGCATTTTAAAGTTCTATGGCAACATGCTTACTGCTTTTCTCTAAACTAGTTTTAGGCTTGCCATTACTGCAATGGTTAAGACTGTGATTGTATGCGTGAGTCACTCCACGTGAGCCTGCCTAGGTGTCTGTAATGGTGCTGGCTGTGTCCTAAAACAACTGTACCGCGACTCACAAAATCAGACATTCCACTGTTGACATCTGTACATACTGATATTTAGGAAGGTGGTAGCACCAGCAAAAGGTATTCTTGGATACATGGATGTCAGCTCTGTATTGTGTGAGTTTGAAGTCATAGATGTGTCAAGCATAACACAAATAACTAAGGCAGTGATTTTCTTTGTAGAGAGAAGCCAAGGGATGGGAAAACTCAAGTTCTATCCTGAGCTCCTTTGAAGTGAGGAAAATGACTTTTCCTTCCTAACTTTGCAATGAGTTTTCATTAATTTTAGAATTTTTTCTTTAATATGTCATTGCTGATTTACATCAGGTGGTACTTTTCTGAAGATCTCTGCAAGAATCTTAAAAGCACAATGGCAAAGCTTCTGGATGGTTATATGTTTAGGTCAGAAGTGTGGAATAGAGTAAAACCTGTTTCCACTTATGTTTCAATTTCAGATTGACAAAAACTACAGCTATGTTTTGGGGCAATTTTGTGAAACTAGTGGATTATATAATGAATTTTAAGCACTGCGTTCTCATCGTCTTTGATTGTTTTCCCCATGAAGAGCAAAACTGACAACATGGGAGATATCTCTGGGGTTCTTAAACTTTCTGTTGGCCACCTAATCTGTCTACTGCTGCCAGCTTATTGGCTGTTTAATCAACAGGTGTTTTAACTGTGCGTTTCTCTGGGTTTTCAGTCAACATTTAGCTCCTGCTGCAGTTTAAATTCAGCAACCTCAAATTAATGTACTTACACACCTGTCCTCTTTCTCTTCCTTTCTTATCTCTTCCCCTCCTTTATTTCCACACATACATCTTGGGATTGTTTTTGGTTTTGTTTTTTTTTGTTAAATACTCATTAGAAGTTTAATTCATGTTAGAAACACTCCAGGTATATCCTGAAGGGAAGAATTCTGCTTCATTCTGTATTAGCAGCTGACCTGACAACCATTTCAGCAATGTAGCATCATATATGGTGATATGTATCAGTCAATTTAAGATCCACAAGTGCATGCTTGGAAAAGTCATTCCTTTGAAAATTTGACTAAACAGGAAATAATGAAGGTAGAATGGGATAGCCTCAACAAAACAGCTGGGACAACAGAGACTGCAGCTTGACCAGGAACAGTGCAGACAGATAGGATCTAGTGCTTGCACTAGGCAGATGGTGACACGTACCATTGTGTGCTTTCCCTTAACAATGTGCCCCATAGCTGTTGCATTCTCCCTGTGCCATAGACTCTTAGCAGTTATTTGGTCTTACGCATAGAATGACAAAAATCATGTATTCAATCCAAACCTGAAGAGTACTAGTGTCAGCATCTGAAAGAAAATGACAGTTATGTTTTCATCCAAGACTCTAGTCTGTCAATAGATTTGCAAATGCAATGACAGGTATGTCCACAAAGGAATTCTGCATGACTTTTTACTTAAGGGGCATGAAGAAAGGTGGGAAAAATACCACTTTCTTAGATACTGAAGGAAAGAGTGAACAAAATCACACGGTTTTGTCAGACAAGCCTGTGTGTCATGATTAATTGTAGTGTAAAGACACTAGTATGAAGGCTGTCACAGCTCTGAGAGGAGGGTAAACTAAGAGCATTTTTGTACTACCCGGTTTATCACTCTAACAGACACTGCCAGACTAGTACCAGATGAAATGGCACATCCAGTGCAGTGCTATTTGAAGAGAGCTGAGGTCAGAAAATAGTGCAGCTTCAACATTCTCCATACCAGTTAGTCCTACGTCTCAGCAGAGCCAATCAAGTAGCTTTGTGTTGCTATAAAATACGTCTGTACTAATTCTGTTTCTGGCACAAACTTAGGAATTCTGCAGCATACTTCATTACAAAATATGAGCACAGTTGTGGTCATATACATCTGCTTTAGTCTGAACTGACTGAATTCCTTAGTAAGAAGCAGCACTTAATTCATCTTTTGAGAAGGGTTCTAAACAAAATCACAAAAACAATTATTCCTGGTGGAAAGAATGAAGTTTGCTTACTTTGAAAATTATAGAAATTAATTCAATCCTTTCATTAAGATTACTCTTAATTAATATTATTCAATGCTTCTACTTTTTATAGGCCACCAGTTTGAATTGTTGTCTCCTAATGCCCCAAGGTGCATAGAAAATACTTTTCTTTAAACTGAAAATGTACTCTTTCAGTGATGTGTTGTAGCAACTAATAGAATATTTCAGTCCTTAAAGTGAGAATTTATCTGGCAGAGAAATGACGATCTTGGCATTTCTGTCAAGGAAGTTCAGTCACATCCTTATAGCAAATGTTTCACTTATTACTAAGGACTAGACTCTCTCCTTCCTTTATTTGTAGAATCTCATTCATAAAATGCTATGTTCTTGACCGATGCTATTTTTCTGGAAATAAAAGATAGATGTAAAACAACTGCCAAAGAGATATTATAATTATTTGCATGCTTATTTTAATCTTTAGGTAACAAATAACCAAATAATTAAATTTTTATTTTTAGGGATTTTTTTCATTTTGGTGTCTGTTTCCCATTTTTGGTTTGAGTAAAAGCAGAACACTCAAAGAAGAAATCATAAGCAGATCTACTTCAGTACAGAATAGCATCATTATTGTAACAATTGTTCTTTTCCTATTCATGTTTCCTTTAAAATTTGTCATAATTTAATTTTTCAAGGTAAGAAAATAATGGAATTATCCCTCATTCTTAAGAGGAAATTCTGACCTTAGGTGGTTGTCTGGAGTCTACTGAATGTGCTGCAGTAGAATAAAGCTTGATGTCTGCCAATGCTTTTTATTTTACTTGCTTTTTTATAAGTAGTTTTCACAAACTTTGTCCTTCCTTTGTCCACTTCTATTTATTTTTCTGCATGTAAAAGGTGTTTTAGCAAATGCATATGGAAGTAGTACTCTGAGTATTATTTACACCAGTACTAGAGATGCATTGCCTGTTTTCATATCCGTTTGTCATTCTGACCTCTGCATACCATGCTGAATTACTGACTTGAATAGAGAGTAACATTTGCCATGGTCATCTTTAGGCAAGGACATTAGCAGAGAACTTGATTTTCTGCTAAAATGGTAACTGAGGGCTGCTGTTTCCTATTTCTTGTAATGGCAGTAACATGGAAACTGTTTATGATGTGCATACCCTTTTATACTCTGGTTCTGGGTTCTCTTCTGGGGTGCAATATAATGTAATATACAACTGTAGATAATAGAAATTTTTTTTTTTCTGAACAGTTTACCTTCTAACGACCAGTTGTTACTGTCCTGTCTCTTGAAGTTTACCTCATTTACTACAGTTTCTTCACTGAAAACTGATGTCAGTGTAGCAATTATAGAATGCAGCAATGACAAAGTAGAAAAAAAATCTTACAGCTTGCTTTGTAGCTTATATTCCCATGTGTTTTTCAGATTAGCTTTTTGGAGTTGTTTTTTTCAGAGGCACCAGCATAGTTAGTCCTAAATAGCTACTTTTTTTTCCAATACTGTGTCGCATACTGTACCTGATTAGAATTGTACACAAAGGTACCACTTGGCAGTGAGTGTAAAGCAGCTGGATATAAGAATAACAGTAGCACTGTGAATAGGAAGATTTATACAAATACACTCACAGACATGTAGGTTCATACTGAGCTCAGAGCTTGTTCTCAGCTGTTGTGTTCTTAATCAGAAAGCTGGAAAATGGTGTCAGATTCCTACCCTGATTTCTAAACTAACATTTTTAAAGTGAGCTTTGTGCTTTCTGCACATGTGTCTATTTTAGACTTTCTTTAAAGCTTTATAAGTTTCTAAAGTTATCAGAAAATACCCTACATACCCTCCACATCTCCATACCCCTTCCATCAATGCTATGACAGGAGAAGAGAGCACAAATAGATACTTTAACCACCACAAACTATTAATCAAATTATAAGAAAAAAAAAATCTTTAATTGTTAAGCCGATTCTTATAGTTGCAGCTTCATTGCTGACATTCTGACTAGTGCATTATTATTCTTTCTTTTGTCCAACTTCTATTTATATATATATATATATATACACACATATGTAGTATGCACATAAATATTTGACTGCATAAAACTTCACTGTCACTTAGAGACACATTAGTTTTATTTTTGTGGTTTGTTCTATATGTGGATTACTTTTCTAAAGGATTGTTGTTCCCTTCAGGAAAACAGCTTTCTTGCACGTCTCTTGTACCTTTGAGTTCAGTTGTTTGGCCTTGTCCTCAGTATTTAGAGTGAAGGAAGTCGTTGTCACCTATGTTAACAATTAGGCTTGATGATCTTAAAGGTCTCTTTCAACCTAAGTGATTCTGCCTACTTGCTTAATAGCAATATTAGCTGGAATCACACCAGAGATGCTATAATAGAAATTGCCTGACAAAACAATACAACAATACAGCAAAAGTCTTGTTTCTTGGATTGGAGGATTCACACTGGTTTCTTGCCACTGTATGGGAATATATTAGGAAGGATGCATCGGAAATAAATATTCTATTTGAGGAGTTTCCCATGTGGCAGCACAAGGAGAAAAGTGTCATTGCAAGTTCGCTTGGAATGTTTCACTAGCAAAAATTTTTTTTTCCCTAAGTGGTACTTTATTTCAAGTCCTTATGAACTGTTATTTTGTGGGAATATGTGAGGATGAGTTGTGATCGTGTACCATTTTTGACTTTCCTGCTTGTTTGCTACTGCTGCCATTTTGTTTTCTGAAAGACTTTTGATTTTGTGCAGCAGAATGTTCTATGGAAATACTCGAAGCCTGATGAGGATGATTTATTACAGATATTGCCCAAGAGAATTTGCATCTTTCTCTTTTGTTTAGATTGTGTTGCCCCTTTTACAGACACATATGAGGTATGAAGTTTAACTCAGTAGTTCAGTAAGTCTGTGTAACAATCAACACTCAAGATTTTTTAGATACCAATCTCTTTTTCATTACAGGTCATTAAGCTTTTCCATATTACATGGAATAATCTGCAGAACATTTTGATGACTCTTTCTCAGTTTCATGGCCTTTTGGTAAAAAAGCAGTATCATTTAATTTCAATTGTAAATCTACAATTCAATGCTGCTACATCTGAATTTTGAGTGGATCTCATTTGCGTGATGTGTAAAAAAATTAAGATATGTCTAATATCAGAAATCAGTTCTTAAGAGAAAGTTCAGATTTTATGATAGATTTCAGGTTACAGCTTGGTTTTCTGAATGTATTTTTTCTGTTAAATCTGATGGACATATAAGTGTAAAAGATTACTGGTTTGGTTTTTTTTTCCCTCCAGTAACCACTTTTAGATCTATGCTGTATCATTTTGCCTCGGATATCCTGTGCAGTTCAGGATTCAATGCTCCTAAGTATGTGTTTACCAGTATTTTGAGTGTGTACAGATTTTTACACAACATTTCAGTCTTCATATTTGAGGAATTAAGTAGGTAGGGCTTAAGTAGCACTAAGATTTGTTTCTAGCCTTCCTACTTATAGTGAAACTTACTTGTGCAAAAATATTTTAATTATGTTTATAAAATTCTTCTTTGTCCTGCCACTCTCATTAACCCACACTAAGAGGCCACTGGAGCATTCCTTTATATTAAGAACACATTAGAATTAATATTTTTTTTTTCATGATGCATGGCTAGAGATTTAGAATTTTACTTGAAATTCTGGGATCTAGTTCAAGGAAATGATGTTAGATTATATTTCTCATTACTCAAATTGCTAAAATTTGTATCTTGGCAAGTAGATGAAAACAGGATTGTTCCCTCCATCATGAGAATTCTTGAGAAATAATACGGACAGTCTACCATAGTACCTTGCAGTTGGTGGCCTTGTCAATTTTAATTTTGTTAATACTGCATCCATTGTTGGCCATTTCTCTGGGCTGATGAATTTTGTTCCACGCTGAAGTAAATCCAGTTACATGTGTTCTCTCCACCTCTTTTTTCACATAAAGAGGGAAAAAGAAACTCTTAATTCCTAAAAACACCTCTTAGTTTTATTAACTGCTCATCTGTCAAATAGAATGATGGGTGCAATTTTCTGATGTAAAGAAAATTCACCTTAAATATGTATGTGAATTTCTCTTGAGTGATATTTTCAAGTCATTTGGTTTTTACTATTGTAGCAAAATTATAACTTCAGTTGTTCCTACTGCTAATTCTCAGCAAATGACAAAATCTGTGGTTTAAACTTAACTGGTACAGCATTAAATAGTATTTTCAGTCATGAGTAATATCTAATTTTATCTTTACCATGTAGTTGTACAGAGAGGCAATAGGCAAATACTCTCATTTCTCTAGACAAACCATGCAATGAAATTTCTCTTAATCAATGCCAGTAGTTTGTGTTTATTCAATGTTGAAAATTAATTGTTGCAAATGAATTAAATAAGAAATACTGTGAATGAGTTTCAGATAAAATGGCAAACAGAATGAGCTTCCTTCATAATGATTGGCAAATCAAGCTCTTGGGGAAATTTCTGGGTACTGTTTTCACTCTGTGATGTTATACAGAAATTCTTAGTAATCGTGATACACAACATTGATGATGGGATAAATTGCAATGGATAAATTTTTGGAAGTGTTAAGTCCTGTAAAAAAAACCCCTCAGTAATTGTAATTTCCTCTTGACCTGTCACTGAGTGTGAGAAGAGTCTGGCTCTGTTTTCCTTATTACCTGAAGGAGGCTCCATCAGGTATTTATGGATGTTGGTAAGATTTTTCAAGCATTATCTTTTTCAGACAAAACAGTCCCTTTGTACTCTCTCTGCCCTCATCATGTGACAGGGCTTCAGTCCCTTAAGATTCTTTGTGGCCCTTCACTGGTCTTGCTCCCCTATGTCTATTCTCCATGCTGGAGACACATTTCCTAATGCAGCCTGGAAAATGCCTCTGGCCTTCTTTACCCTTCTTTACTGTAGGGGCACGTTGGTGGCTTATAGTGAACTTCTGGACCTCAGATTCTTTTCTGCGAAGCTGCTTTCCAGCTGCAGCCAGTTGAATGCTGTGCTAAGGAATCACTGAAGTTCAAGCATGTATAATTTTGTTATTCCAAAAATAAGTCAGTGATTTCAAACAACTAAGCTTTATACATACAGTGATATTTAGTGACTTTATTTGTATTAAAATGTTGCCACATAGGCCTCTATGTAAATATCTGTCACTTAAATTAATGTGTTTATACTGAACATAGCAGGCTTAAGAGTTCGATCATCGAGAACCTAAATCCTCATTTTTTCATGAGCCAATTTGTATGTGGTTTAAATTTTTGTCATCTCTTTGAATAGTAGCTGGAAAAATGAGAGTACTATATTTCAGGAACCAGATCCTTCTTTTTAAGGGCTAGAAGGAATTTACTAATGTTGTTTTGAAAGATTTGGCCATTAGTTTTTGCTTCTCAGTTTCTACTGAATTGACAGAAATTTGGTTTCAACATAGGCAAAAATCTGTATCATTGGCACATTTTTAGGAGAGCAAAACATGTTTATCTTAAAGAGTTTATCTCTTTTAAGGATGAATGGAGGAAATTCTGGTCTGAATTAAGTGTTGTCTAATTTGAATAGCTTGTTAGGTATATTTACATAACAAGGCTTTTTCAAAGGAGCAGATTTTTACACTAAGATCTGTCTTCATATTTTTTGTGGAGAGGAAAGGAAAATTTTCCCAGCAGTGCAATTTCTAGACTAATGCCAGAAGAATATCTTAAGCCTTGGTAAGGCCTCAAAGCGTGCTTCTATCAGAAATATGTAAACAAACTGATGAGAGAGAGTCTGGAGAGAAACAGGAATAATTAAAAGTTTAGGAAATTTTTTTTGACAGATAGAGGAATGAGGAGTGATTGTTGGAAAAGGATTTGTTTAGCCTGGGGAAGGAAAAAACTCTCCATCTTGTGATGTAGGAAGGGCAGACAAAACACCATTCCAATATGCAAATGGAATGGTACCCAAAGGACATGTCCATGGTGTTTGAAGAAATGATAAAATCTATATAATTTACAATTTTTCAGATTTAGCTTGAAACTTAAGGCAAGTTTGATAGCTGTGATAGTGGTGAAATATTGGAAAAGATAAATAATGGTGGAATTTCCTGAATCTCTGGTATTTCACTTGTACAGGTTATACATGGTGATACTCTGGTTGGTAGGATGTTGGAATATCTGATTATTATGTCTTCCCAAATGTAGATCTGAGTACATGACCTAGGATGTGCAATGGAAATGAAGACCGCTCTTGCTCTGAAGATCTAAGCCTGCACAGTGGCAAGGGTGTCTATAGGATTTCAATCTTAGAAGCATATTATTTGCCTAAAAATACTATTGATAACAAGTGAATATTTAACACCCTCATCTTTTGTAACACAGTTTCTTACTTACTATGATAAATGCAGAGACTCTCAAAAGACTGAAATGAATGGATCCAAGTGAAGGGAAATGTGTTATCCTTTTAGGCCCAGGGCAGACTGTGTTTTAACATGTTGCTTTGCCATTCAAGGTCAAAAGTACTTAGAGAAGAGTTTGGTCTTTTAGGGAAGCTGATCAATGAGAATTTTATTTTGAATCCACAGGCTGTGTGTAGACATACAGGAATGTTTCTGAGAATTTGATGTTAGATGTTAGCATTTTATATCTTGTCTGAAAATGAATAACAAATCCAACAAGTAGGTAGTACCACCAGGTAGACAGTTCTTTTTCCCCCTTCCCGTGTTGCAACTCAGTTTTGGCACCTCCTGAAAAAATGGCATTCATGGCAAGTGAGTTTATACTGGTGGTTCTGGAGCTGTCTGCAAGAACTAAATTTAAAGAGATATGTTCGCACATCTGTGCTCTAAGCTAGTTTTGAGTCACATTCTTTTCTCTATGCTGGGGTGTGGTTTGTAGGATACCTGAAGTCCTTAAAGGGATGGGGGGGAAGGCAGTGGCTCAACAAAGACTAATTAGCAAGTTGTTGCCTCATCTGGAAATTTTTCTCCAAGCAAGTTCCCAGTGATAAAGAGCATTTGAAAACACTGACTGATATTCAGTGCTCCTGTGTGCCAAACTGAATCTTTATTTTCCAATTAATTGCTACTGCTTTTGTGTACTGAGAAGTCCAAAGGCATCAGGTTAAACATGAGAGTGAAAAAGGACTGCAAATTGACAGCTGTTTCTAGTTGACTTCTATTAGTCTTCATTGCTTTCTAGCTCTGTTTTGGGAAGATTGTTCCCATCTGCTCTAAATTCCTTTAGCTTTCGTAGGGCAGGATCTCAAAGTTTCATTTGTGCAGGAGTAAGAAAGGTCTTTCACCTGAAGGTTCAGAGCAGATGTGAGGCATAATCAGGTATGTTTAGAAAACGATTCTTCTAAACTATGTTTTAAGTTCTGTAGTTTATCCTCTGCTGCTCTGCTTGCATAAATCTTGTATTAGTTAGGATACCATACTCAATTCATATCTCTGCATAAACTCGTATGTCTCCGAGTCCAGTGAAACCACAGTGTTAAAAATATCTTTGTTATCTCAAAACCCCAGAACCAGGGTCCTTTATAAAATTCTATCCATGCCTATGGGTGCAAAATGATTGCAATAGAACATCTCAGTATTTCATTCCTATGGTTTGCTAGTCTTTTAAATTTATGTTTATTTTGAAAATTATATTTAATATTGGTGTTGCAGTACTACATATTATGGAACATCTGAAGAACAATCTGTTACTTGGTGGCTTGAGTTACAATTTACTAATCATTGTTGTCTCTGAATATTAATTTACTGTCTATAGTGCATCAATACAATAAGCTTAGTGACACCATTATGCTTACATGCACATTATTTGGATAAGGACTTGGATCTGACTTAAGAAATATGGATAAAAAAATTTAGACTAGCATTTAATTGCAGCTTAAATTTCACTAAGTTTGACCTGGAACAAGTTCTCAGGAAACCTGTCCTATGTTTGTTTTCACCATCTATGCAATAATGTGAAGGTCAGTTTGTAGTGAAACTGTATAGATCACATTTATGACCTGTTCAGTCTTTGCTTCTCTGTTTTCACAAATTCATACCGTGCTGCTTAATGTGTTTTCAGTATTGTTGTGAGAACATATTCCTAAATGACAATTTAAATCCTTTTAAAAACCACACCAGTATATGATCTATGTACAGGTTAAACCTTTCTCTAGTTTTTTCCTCTTTCCAAATGAATCTCTACATTTTTTGTTTAATCCCAAAGCCTCTGACAATGGATCTGCAAATATTTTGTCCCATGATATCTTTCCCTGTAGACAGATGTGCTCAGTGGGTTAGAAGCTTTCCTCCTTAGCACTGAACAAATTTACGAATCTATATAATAAAAAAGAGGAGATAACTCACACGAGGCTTTAAAAATACCAGATACCATATAGCTGTTATCTAAACATGGCTTGAATGGAAGATTGCCTTTCAGAGTGGAGCTGAATGTATAATCAGTGCCTTACCCCTCTGCTTTTCATGCTACAAACAAAGACGTGACCTCTTTTCCTTTCTTTCCTCCCTTTTCTCCTGACAGCTTGACAAATTGTAGCTTTTGGGACACCCCAGTAGTTGATGAGTCATTTCTGCTTAAAAATAGAATTCCTTGCAGCAAGGACACCCATTCCACTTTTGATGCATGTGTCATTTCTAACAGAGTCATGGGGCCAACTGTGCCATGTTAATTAAGCAACTAGGGGAAAAAGAGCACTCTCTTCAGTAAAGACCCGAGCTGGAATCCAGCAATCCTGAAAAAAGCGAAAGGAAATCCCATATACATGAACATGAGTACCTGCATGTTTCCCCCCTTCCTTGTACTTTGCAGACATTTTGAGCCTTCGATAGATACCTGCTGCAATTTAATGAACATCACTATCATACCTTTCTTCTGCCCCGGCCCTCCCCCCGCCCCTTTTTTTTAAAATTTTTTTCTAAAACCCTCTAGAACCTGACAGAACACCAGCTTTGCAAAGGGAATTGTGAGGTCTGATTAGTGTGTGCAGAGGAAAATTTGCAATGGCGTATTCCAGTAGTTATCCTTTTCTTTGTGAGGCACAGAAAGAGCACTGCGAGGGAATAGTGATAAGTGATCAGCTGTATTCAGCATAAGGTACCCATGATAGAATACCCTATGCAAGCCTTGGTAACAAAAAGTATTAAATACAGATGTGATTAGTATTAAAATGGCAATTGTGGTATTGTAGATGATCTTGCTCACTTTAATATTCATACAGTTTTTATTACTCTTATCAAATCTAGTGTAGTTACAGGGAGTGGGGAAGACTGCTTTTTAGAAAAGATTTTTAGCTCGTGGCATATTTATTCATCTGGTACTGATGGTGGTTCTTTGGCCTCAAAAAGGAGGGCCAGCCACTTGAGGAACAATTTTATGGTACTTAAAATTGTATCGATGCAGTGCTTTTTGTGAAGACTGGCAGATTTGTTTTTTTCACAGACTCCCTACCTTGATAAGCATTAGAAATAATGAACTTTATGCAAGCTGGTTTCCGTGCAATATCCATAAAATAATTAATTTTTATAATTCAGATAATTGCATGAGTTTACTAGAGACTGTGATACTTGTAAGATTCATTAGACAATGCAAGTCTGATGGTAATAGCCATAAAAGTTATTGCATCAACCGTATACGTTGCTCTTGTTACCAATTTGCACCTAATCTTTTCTCAAAACAAAGGGAATTTCTATTGGCATGTAATTATTTCAATTTCTATTAATTATACTCCATTTCTACTGAAAAAAGGTAATTTTTCAACAAAGGTGGCTGAGTTTCTATCTATTCATATGAGGAAATGGAATTAAAAATAAAATTATATTGATTATGTAAAGTTTATTTTGATATTATTTATATTTATACTATTAAACAGTATTAATTCTGAGTAAAAGGCCACTTAATGTATCTGAACTCAGCTGATAGCTAGTTCTGCTATTCACAGTTTTATTAGTCACAACACTCATGGATAACTGAGATTTTAAAAAATAGAGGGCAGTACTGAAGTCAACAGTTGGTATACTCTTATTTACAGAATATCCATTCTTTTGCACATAGTCTTTCTGAGTAATACTAATACTTAAATGCTTGAAAAACTCTTTGATAACGTAATTATAAGCTCAATTTTTTTCCTCACCCTATATTTGAAATTTGGTTTTAGTAACTTACATTGTATTGATGTCATGAAATTCAAGTCAGAAATAGTGGGGATTCATAGATTTGTGTTCAGAGTAAATAAAGAAAATTGCTTTTCAGAGTATCAGTCACTGTATAAAGTCCCATAACACAGTATTACACTTTTACAGTAGATCTGAAGTCACTTTTTTCATTCAATTTTTAAATGCATATGAAGGCATTTATCTTAGGTTAAAGATTTCTTAAATTGTGTTTTTTTAACTGTGGTTGTAGACTGGGAAAAGGCTAAATGAGATTGTGAAATACTACTGGTTCTGGAATTTAGGCCAAAGGGCCTATGGTGATCCTTTTTTAATATAGCATTTTGTGCGGTATTTTGCTTTAAGCAAGACTCTTCTAATCAGAAAGATATTTAGACTTCCCTTTAAAGACGTGATGTGATTCAAAGTCTTCCATTTACCTGGAGAACTAGTTGTACTGGTTAACTGACCTTGCTGCTAAAAGTGTATGTTGGCTTTCAGTCTAAATATTTGGCTTCGTCTTCCATTTACCTTTCTTATTCTTGTTAGTGATCTTTGCACTAATATTTTGTAGAGGTATCTCTAACGTGCAAATCATATTTTAATCCTCACTTTTTTTTAAATTAACTGAACTTGATAAGCTCATTTTCAGTTTCTTTAGATAGTACAAGGTTTTAGACTGAATCGTTGTGCAGGGAGTTTTTTTTGTTTTCATTGTTTTGGGGTTTTTTGTTGTTGTTTTTGGTTTTTTTTTTTAACTCTTTGGTATTTCTATTTTATATCTGCCATTTCAATTCGAGTATGTTGCAGTCCAAATTGGGTTCTACTGGACATTAAAATTTCACTGATTTTTAAGTGCTTTGTTTCAATGAATACTTGCATTTTCTTATTCTCCTCTGGTTATTTATGAAAAGCATGATAGCTATTTATGAAAGACTAAATTGATGTCCTCTCTGTTTTTACTGCTGCTCACTTAGCCAATACAAAAATATTTTTCATGAAGAAAACTTTTCCTTTACTTTGCATTGTAGAAGCAATCAGGATCACAGAATATGCTGGGAATATGTACTCTGTTTTTTAAATAAATATAAATTTTGGGTTGAAGTCCCATACAGAAGTGCATATGACATCAATTTTTTTCAATAATTACATATTCTATTGTGTTTTGAGAAATATTTATTCCATCTACATTTTATTAGTGTTTCAGTGCTACCATATGTACCTAAAAACTGTATTACTACATTAAAAAAACCCCTCAACTTTGTTTCAAAGCCCAGTAATCCTACACATCTTTGTTTAAAATATTAGCTTGACAGAAAACAGAAACAAGTACCTCCCTTCTGCTTAAGGCTTTCAGTAGTTTAAGTGGAGTATAGACTCATTTCCATTTATGTCCTGGAAAATATATCCTGTCACTGTTCACATCCCTGTGTCTTAGCAACAGTATTTGCAGGGATAAAAAATGAAAGAAGAAAAAAAAAACCCAACAAAAAACAAAATCCAATTCACACCCCAAATGTTTTCTAAACAATACAGTTTATATTCACTGGGCTACATCCCGTATTATATTCAGTGATGACTTGTGTGGAAGAAGAAAACATATTTTCTGTTTCTTAGTTTCTGTAATGCTGTGAGAGCTTACAGTGAGATTTATTCATTCCTGTAGTTTGATGTTGCTGAATGAAAGACACAGTATGGAAAAAGATATGCAGCACTTAGGAAATGAATTCATATCAATACAGAAATAACTGCGTTTTGGGGTTTTTTATAATGTTTAGATTAAAACTGGAAACAAAAGAAAAGAAAAAAAAAATTGCTGGAACAATCCTGATGTGAGTCAGTGAAGCCAAAGTTCCCTTCCTGTGATTATTCAGACACTAGTAAGTCTGGGACTTCCCAAGGAACTGTGGGGAGTCTGTTTTATATTCCTTCTCGTGACTCTGCATACATATCCATTGTTGCTTCTTTTTTTTTTTTTCTATAGTGACATGGAACTTTCTTTGATTTCAGTCTCTAAGACAATTAATACAGAAGAAGTGCACAACTGTTTAAGGTTTTGCTGCAAGTACTATGCAGCAACACAGCACTGTCTGGCACTAGTTACAGCTAGTGCTGTATTGCCACATGAGACATTAGAAAGAATAATTATAGAGTAGGAAGGGGGACAGAAACAAGATTTTGCTGATCTCTTGAAGACTGACTTAAGAGAAATGTCTGTAGCACACACATTTCTTGAAAAAATTAGATGTTTATTAGTCTCTGACAGATGTTGCACTGTGTCTCCGTTCTTCCCCTTTATTCAGCCATTTGGTTGCACTTTGTATTTCCTTGTTAAAAATAGGAGTTTGGACATAATTTTTATCAGATTTATTTTCTCCTTCTGAGATTTTAATAATTGTTAATCATCCTCTACTCTCTGCCTCACGTGATACTTTAGAATTAATCACATAAGTATGTGACCTTGATTATCAGAAGCTTCCTGGTTTTTCAAAAATGAGTAATGGCTACTTTTTTTTTTTTTTTAATCAAGTAACAAGCGACTTAGATTTTCCAGGATTCAGCAGTGTCAGGCACATGTCACCTGCAAAACTAATGTAGGTAAAATGAAAATGCAAATAAGGAATCTAGAGCAGGTTGACTTTCTCTGCAGATAAAATTTATGTGATGTACATTGATGAGAAGAGTGAATAAGAACCTCATCAAAGTCTTATCTATCCCAAATATGGCTATCATTTATGTATTTGCTTAGAGCTTTTATGTCTTATTTACTGACTTATGTAGCATCA
The DNA here is from genome assembly GCA_013396755.1 of Sclerurus mexicanus. Lineage (NCBI taxonomy): Eukaryota > Metazoa > Chordata > Aves > Passeriformes > Furnariidae > Sclerurus > Sclerurus mexicanus. The sequence goes on from VWZF01004994.1 coordinate 394,600, forward strand.
GTGACAAATAGCAGATAAGTGTTCATGTCAATATCATTGAAAATGAAGTGTTTACAAGTTATCTCCATCATCTTACATTCATGATGAATTCTTTATCAGAAATTAAAAACCAGTCACATCTGCTAGATCAGCTGAAGGGGAGACTACCACACTGAATTCTTCATGGTTGATTTTGCAGAGATGTGAAACTTAATCTCTGTGTGGTTTAAAACCTAAAAAACTATTCCTCTATAAAGAATGCATAATTTTTAATATGAAGCTGTTATGTTACACAAACAATCTGCATTGTGCTTTATATTATATTTCTAATGAGTTATTTGTCCTCTCTGTGCTTAAGTCTAAATGTGATGTGCAGTCTCATATCGACACTATATTGTTCAATTGAAAAGAATGGAAAAATATAACAGATGTATAATATTTAGTTAAGATAAAATGCTTTGTTCAGCAAAATGTTGCATTTGAACTGAGATATGTAATTGTCCAAATCAGTTTGACTCTTTACATCCTTACGGGTGTTAGTTGCAGATTCATGGTGCCAGGAGTCTGTAGTAGCTTGGAATCACTCCAGACTGGGGTGTCATGTCTACACATCTGTGTTTTCCAGGAGGTTTTCCTGTGAGAAGTCAGATTTCAGTTTTGGAAACTGACCCATTGTCGCTGTTGGAGGGGCGTACACTGATTCATTACCAGCTGAGCCAGCTGCTGCTCATTGTAGTGTGCTTTTGTGGCTCCAGCAGTTCAAGATCCACGTTTCCTGCCATATCAGGCATCACGGGAGCTTTACCTGACCGCAAACTGGTTTCTGTGTAACTTGAGATTAAAATGGAATGTACTTGCTTTGCTTTGCCAAAGTTAGTGATTTTGGAGGAGAGGGGTGGTATAGTGTGTGGGTTAGGAATGGCTGAATTCCTGGGGATTACCTAAATAATAATTGCTTCCCCCTTGTGCTTTGGTTTTAGTAGTCCAAATAATACTGAATTTCGAAGTCCTAGTTGAAGGAAACATCTTTCAGGTGGCTGAAGAGGAGCTTTGAGTTCCAGTAGTATGAGTCCCTCTGTGCATTTTTAACAGGTCCAAGCTGCAGTGCTAGATGTGGTGTGACCAGTGTGCCAACTCTGTTGGACTGGATTCATGGTTTGGGATTAGGTTTGAGGAAACTGTTGCTGATCACAGCAGAATCTACTTACCCTGTTTTGTAACAAAATATGCATTTTTAGATGCAGAATTCAGAAAGTTCATAACAAGTTATTTTCTTTTATTAGCTTGGTGTAATGCTTTCGTGCTTTGTCTTTTTTCTCTCCGGTAGAAATTGCAGTTTGAACTAGCAGCAAAGTAGCAAAAAAGGACTAAGATGAGTTGTCTTGTACTGTGATCTGAGATGAGGATTATGATCACATCAAAGTTGGTGTTTTTGAGAATTGGTTTATTAGATTGTTGATCGAAATTCCATCATCCTTAAGTGATATAACTCAGGGGTGTTTTGGTTGGTTGGTTGGTTGAGGTTTTTTTGTTTGTTTGGTTTTTTTGTTTGTTTGTTTTTAGTTTTTTTAAACTTTATAATACTCAAAGCTTTTGCAGTGAGCTGTCTGTTGTTGCCACTGAGTGCTACACTGGCATATGCAAAAGAGGGAAGCTGCCATTTACTGAAGGTGAGTTTCCCAGGATAATTGACAAAAGTTGAATTGTGTAGGCCAGTTCAGTGTACTGAGTGGGTCCCAGAATAACAGCCCTCATTCGACTAGCTACTCAACAGCGCTTAGGTAGATCCTTAATCCTTGAAATATTTTTCCACTCATTTTAGTTCTAAACTGTGGCAAATTCTAAGTACACAAAGCAAAATTTTTTTGAGACATCTGAATTCTGATTTTGACCATTTCTTCCTGAAACAACCTGACACTCTTTAATTTCTTTATCAATGTTCAAGTGGTTTCCACTTTATAAAGGGTCTCCTGTCAGGTACAAATCCTTTTTATGGACATTGCTGATTTTTTACTTATTCTCAGTGCAATTTATGTCCTTCTCCCTTATGATCTTGATTTTTCAAAAACTAAATGAATTGGCAGATTGTGATACAGATTTAGAAGGCTTAGTGATAACTTGGTGTAAAAAAATGTACTTCATGGTTTTATTATGGGATTTTGTATGAGACTGTAACATTGCCATAAAATTATTGAAAGAGTTAACGTTGCATAAGAAGCATTTGTGTTGTTGGAATGGTTTATGTTATTGAGGATACCTTATACAGAAGATATAAGCTAATTTAAAAAAAAATTCTTTTTCCCTCAGTGGAAATTATTTACTTCTAACGCAAATTAGAAATAATTGCTTCTAAAATGAGCAACTTGACTTAATTGACTAAAACCAATGAAAATGAGCATGCCAGGAGATGTAAAAAAAGACAGAGAGTGATTCTTCCCACTATACAATATTCAAGTTTGATTTCTGGGTGTGTTACTGCATGAACTTCCTCCTCCTTTGGCAAAGGAAAAAGTTACCTTGCCAAGTCTAAAATGCCTGATGAGGTTTCAGGGCTTGCAGATGACTTAAAAAAAAAAAAAAAAAGACTCCGTAGCAAAAATAATTTTGGAATGTTGAAGATGGGAGAGAGAGAGGAGTAGTCCTAAAGCTGTGGGTTGTATATAGTTGATTTGGCTTGGATTTGGGTTTGTGTCACTGCTTATTAGGTTTATTGTGCTTGTGTGGGAGTAAATCCGTTAGAATAGTTTATAAACCCTATCATTTTATAGAGGTGACATTTTTTGGAGTGTATTATTATCTTTACACTGAATTTGTTTATGTTCTCGTAATAGCAATAAGAGTGTGCCTATAGGAAGGAGAGTAGGTATGCCTGGGAGAGAATGAAATGTAATAAATTGGAGCTGGTAATGAGTCAGAATATAAACTGGAGGGGAGCCTGGTCTCTTTCTGTGAGCATATGATTTCTCCATCAGAAATCAGCAGCCAAAATATCTAGTGTAGCCGTTATGTTGGAGAGAATTTTAAAGTTCTAGAACTGAATTTTAATACGTATTTCTAGTGATCTGTTTGCACGTATAGATGCTGTTTGACAAGTAGGTAAACAAGTACATTTTGTGGTTCACTGGGAAAATTAAATCAATGTCATTCATTGTCAATGTATGACTGCTAATTTCTTACCGGAAAGCACCACAGGTTTAGTATGTTTTAGTTTTGTAACTGAATGCATGGAAATATATATACAAATAAAGCTTACATGTAGGATAAAATGAGCTGCTTCCTGAATTTCTAAAAATATTGGATGTTAGATGTAAATACTTAATATTTATTTTCTTACTTTAAAGTTTTCAACCTTTGGTGACATATTAGTTTGTTTTAATGTTTAAACAGCTCTCTTATTTGTAAGTCATATTTAAAGTTGACTTTCAAACCAAATATATAAGATCTTTGCTTCTAAGGATTGTATTAGGTTTTGTTTAGTACACACAATTTCATGAATCCGTTTGTTTTGCTCTCTATGTTTACGTTCAGGTCTGTTTTCATTGAGACTTCTATGTAGCGTTTAGAAGGACTGTAAAAATTTTATAAAAGCAAAAGTGAAACCTACAGGTAAATCAGAGTTCACAGTGCTTCATTTTCATAATCTGTGTCATTTGACCCCTTAAAAACATAATAGAAAATGTGGAAAAGGTGTTGTTTGGGGTTTTTTGTTATTTTTTTCTATAGATATTTAATGTTGTGTCCGGTGGTTTTTTCAGGTTTTTTTATATTGTTCTGACTAGCTCTTCGAACAATGTAGTATTCATTTTTCCTACTTACCATTTACAATTAGATATTAAACAGGTGTTTAATATCTCTGAGTATTAATGTCCGAGTGTTCTCTTCAGAAATAATTAGTTCTATTATAATACTATTCCAATAAAAAACAGTAAATACTTTACTGGAATATTTGTGTAAAATGAATGACCCCCAGTGGTCATGTTGTAGATTACCCATTGTCTTTTACCACTTTTCCTAACAGTAATAGAAATGGAATTATTTTAGATGGGAAACCTTTGACAAAGGTTTTTTATACTAAAAATTATTTTCAATATGAAATTGCACCATCTCTGTTCTGAAATATGTATTTTAACAACTGAGGAGACTGATATATTGAGAAGAAAATGAGAAGACAACAACTATAGCTGGAAATTGTTCACATAAGGTCCATATGTATATGTACAAAACCAAGATCTGCACTCAGTTATGTTTAGGTTTTTCACAAATGTGTTTGTTTCTTTCTATTTTGAAGAGGCATTAACTAAAAGTCCTTTTAAAGCAACATAAAATGTCATCAGGAGGGCCTTGTAGTAATGGGCATATAATTTTGATATCTTTTTATCATAATTAAGTGCTAATGTTTTGAATTACAGCATATTATTCCCTTAATTAGTTATCTATATTAATCACAGATGCAGAACCAAAAAAATTATCTGCAAACACTCCTTCCAGTAATACAGAAGAAGTATTTTGTGGTTCTGTTTTTATTCAGGTCAATAGAATTTGATGATTATTGGTACCATAAAAGTATATATGGCATAAACAGATCTCTGCTTAACAGTAATTTTTTCCCCTACAGCAAGTTTATTTAAAAGGTCTTTAATATCTATATATTTTATTCTACTTAGGGTATCACTGTTTGAAATACAAAAATATATATTCATGATTTTATTAATATGTTTATGATACTATTATTTTTTTCCATTGGGGATTTATATTAAACTAAACTTTTCAGCATGTAATACATAGAGGTATTCCCTTTTCTCTAGATGTGAGTATACACATAGACATGTATATATTTAAGATCTTACTCATTGATAACCACTGAACATAAGTAAAGCAAAGAAGATTCACAGCGACTCAGCTTTAAAACAGATTCAGAATTCTATCAGCAAGGGGAAAATGATGAAACTTTAGGGTGATAACTTCCCCTCATTTTCCAGATGTTAATGGGCCCCTTTTGTACTGAATTTCAATTCACATCGGTGCTTAAAGTAGCAATAAGAAAGAATTGCAGGTGAGAAATAGATTTTTAAGCAGCGGATCAGATTCTTAACAAACCCAGGCTTGGTTTGTGACAAAAATGGAAGTGTCATTCATTGCTGCGTTTTGCACACTGTCCTTAGGCTGCTTACTCCCACTCGTGCCAGCTGCCAGATCTTTTCCAGCCCTCACTTGGCGTCTGATGTAGGTTTTTACATCAAATGCTAATGGAATGAAACATACTCTATCTGGATCTTCAGGAGACTGATACCTGTTAACAGAAAGGGAGGCCTCCTTGAACTTGTAGAGTTTGAAACAGATTTCATAAAACACGAGGAAGGAATCATGATGTAATCATTACATGATCATAATGTAACTCATAAGGGATTCCCTGCCATAAATTCAGAGTAAGTTCAAAGGAGTTAGAAGTATATTATACACAGAAATATATTCTTTAAATCCACATGTCTGAAAATGCATTTTATGGAGGGGTGAAGGCTGAATGGAAAGATCAACAGAAACACGGTAGATAGAACACAGTCTGTGTGAGAAATTCAAAGCTATTAGAGGCCGACATAATACAGAGAACCACAGTTTGACCATAAAGTCAGAGAAGAAAAGATGTTTTAAAAGGGGATGCATATATATATAATATTAACCACACGGTTTAAGAGGAGTAAATATGTATTTCCAGTAGTGTGAGATGGGAAACTTTTTACCTCTGTGCAATACCCCAGAAAAGAATAGCAACCCCTGCTCACCAGTTCTTTGTCCACAACTTGAAACTTGTAAAGACTGGTTAGGAAATCAGTGGTAACTGATGATATATAAAGTGAGTTAATTAAATACAGGTATTCATGCTCTTTCATAAAGAATATTTTCTGTCATACAATTGTAGTATTTTTTACAGTTACTGCAGTTCTCTAGAGAGTCCTTTGATTTCCATTCTCAGAGACACTGTTGGTGTTATAATCACACTGTACCTGTTCCCCACATTAAAGCAGTAGAGTACTTGGCTCAATCCAACAGCCTATTAGTTTCCATAAACTCTATGAGCAGAGAAAAGAGCTCTTCTAGAAGCTATACCTCTGGTTTACCTCAGCAGGGGTTTAGAAACATTTTTAAAAGTATTTTCCTAAAGTTATAGTGATAAGTATGTAAAGAAGCATTTTGCTTTCTTCCTAGTCAAATGACCACTATATAAAGCAAAAATCTGTGCTGATTATTTTCCTAACCCAAGTCACTTTAAACAGAGCTGAAATTAATAATTTGATGATGTAAACTGTTTTTTATTAATCTGTTCCTTGTTATCCTCATCTTTACTAAACTGAATTTACAGTATAGCAAAACAACATAAAATTCATCTATGTCAGTATTATCAACTGGAAGACAAAAAAGTCTTGCCAGACCTACAGAGTTTATGTAAGCTTGTCAAGTGAGCTGTGGTAATTTTCTTTTACTACCCAGAGTTGTTACCATATCCCTGGGGTCTACTTAGTGCACCACAGTGTGCTGCTGCTATAGAAATGTTGAATACATATTTATAAAAGTGCAATAATAATTTGTCATCTTCATAGATCTCAATACATACACTTGATGGATTTGGAGCATACAGATTCAAAACTGTGATTATGGCTTCTCTTCAGTTATTGGAATACTCTAGCCAAGATGATGGAACCTGACCTCAGGCAGGGATAGGATCAGAGGGAACCCAAAGGAAAGAGATTGTGCTAGGAAGATATCAGAAGGAGCGGGGAAAGTCTGATCTGCAGTCTGTATAAGCTAGGAGTGTTCAGACCCAAAGGATCTGTAGATATTCTAGAGAAACACTTTGTTCCATGTTTAAAGAAGACTTTTTTTCCCCAGTTGATTCATAATATGATGCTAAACCTCCCAAAATGCGGGTTATTGGGAAATGTAACCTGTATAGGTACAATACAGACTAGGCTTTCTAAGACTAGTTGTTATAAACTGTTTTGCTGAATTATTTAGTTAAGTGATTCCTTTGTTTCTTACAACTTCTTTGGACAAGATTTGCAGAAGTACTTGATAGATAGCTTCCTTAGACAATGAGGTTAGACCTTTTAAGACATGATGTAGGAAAAGAATTAACTGACATCTTGTGAAGAGAATGGAGAGTTATTAAAAAAGTTGATTTAGTTCTGGTCAGTCTTGCATGAGATTGACAGTACTTAACCTTTCTTTTGAGGCTTTCTGTCAAAAAACAATTGAATTTCTTGGTAGTTTTTTTCATCTAAGCTGTCAGAGTGTTACAAGAATTTTCTGGGGTTTGCCAGATCAAATTATTAAGTTGTGCTGTCACGTTTCAATAAATGTGACGTTTCTTATGTAGAGAAGATCCCCTTTTAAATTCTGTTTCTTTTTCATGTGGTAGGCCTTGTCACCTTCAAAAAAACCAGAGTAATTAATGTGTAATTTTCTCTTTCTTCATTAATACTATTAAAAATTCTGTAACAGAAATGCACTATTTTTCTTTTGGATTTTTCACAATTAATTTATATCCTGTTATCTTGGACTATATCTTTTTGACAGGAAAAAAGAAAGAATAAGGTTAAAAAGAGTGGAGGAAACAGATAAAATCCTTGCGTTTGTGCATAAATCAGAGTAAGTTATAAGAGAAGCAGGCTGTAGTGGCCAAGGTCAGATGTGAAATTGCCCAAAATGTCCAACACCTTCCAGTGTTTTCCAGTTAAGAGTTTCCATTCCCACACTGTTTTTCCCCGATTGCTTCCCTGATTTTCTGCTCTGACATTTCTTTTGGTTTTCCCAGTATTTTCTACAGTTCCCAACCACTTCCCACTGGAGGGAAAGTGATCTGTTTTCTCCCAGCTGGGTTTAACTTAAAGCTGTCTGTAGCTTTGGGAAGAAATCTTTGAAGAAGTCAAAATATATTTAATTGGTGACTAGAATGTGTTTGTGCATGCGTAATCAAATTAGTTCTGTAAAGCTTTTTTAATATTGCAGAATATTTACCATTTCAAAGTAACAAAACTTGGTTAGAGAGAGTTGGTGTTGTCACTTGCAAGAAGAATGGAAACCTTAAGTGGATTCTGGCACACGTGTGAGAATGCTGCTTTAAAGCAATTCAATAAAAAACATGTAATCACTTTGGCAGATGCAATTTAAGTGGTTTCATGAGTACCAAGAATAGAAACTAAATTCTTCAGAGCTGTAAGACCTTAAAGTTCATGGTGATATTTTTTATCTCTCCCTTCCTAATACATGCAGTGTAACAATAGGGTTGGGAAACAAATCTGCTATACTTGGGTGGTTTTTACAAGAATTTTTGTAGCAGCTCTCAGCATAGGAAATGATATATATATATTTAATGAACAGATTCATACTGAAAGCATGGTACTGTAGATCTGCTTGCTGACTAAAGTAAGTATGTGAGTTCTTTTTATTTTTTTAATGTTATTTTACAGGCAATGTATTTTCTTCTACTTAAAATGTCTCTTTCTTGTTCTTTCCAAGATGGTAACTCTCTAAATGTCCCTTTTTTCTAAAGTATTTGCATTAATTTACAAATGCATGAAGAAAGAATTCATATACATCCTTGGCAAGTAACTCACATTTTCATAGGACTTTTTTCTAAATGTTTTGATTTTCTCCATTTAGTCCTTGAAAGAATGGCTGAATTATATCTATTTATCTACTTAATTATTGTGTAGTTATTTTAGTAATTGAAAATACTTGGGTCTGTGTGCCACTTACCCCAAGTGCCAGAATGAGTATAGCAGAAGTGCATTACGCATTCCAGCTCATAGACAGACCCACCTGTTTATATGCATACTTAATACTCTTAGCATGTATGCTTAATGTATGCTTAATACTCTTTAGCATAAGATAGAAGCATCATAATGACCTAGCCAGTCCTTTATTTGATTTGCTGCTTAAGTGACTGTTGAACTTGCTGCTCTGTTTTCTTTAGAAACACTGGTATTTCTTGATTAGCATAAAAGAGATCAGAAAATTGCCTCCAAGTGTTGGTTGTGTTTGGCCAAATACTGATCTCCTCCATGTTCAGTTGAGGGTACGTTCTTTTGTCGTTTTTCTTTCACCATGGCCTTTCGATTTTCTTTCTCCTTTTTTTTTTGTTTGTTTTCTCTTTGATCATGTCTATTTATAATAATTCTTTTCAGCAAAGAATATGCTTTATCCCTTCAAGTAACTTACACATTAATTCAACTGTAGAGTTCTAAAAATTTATCAAATATGTAAAAAAATTCTGAATTTTCTCACACTTTTTGTTTTTGCTCCACGGCTCTAAGCAACACTGATGGAAACATGAGTCTCTTAAACTGCACATTAATGAATCATTGTTTAATATGGCAGTTGTTTCCTCAAGTCCTCTTCTTTGAGTGTAGTGCAGTGCCATGAAAAGTTTACATTTCTATGTAGAGTGTTTACAGAATATGCTGACTTGGATAGAACCCACAAAGATCATCAAGTCCAGCTCCTGACCCTGCAGAGGACTGTCCCCAAGAGTGACACCATGTGCCTGAGAGCATTGCCCCCATGCTTCTTGAACTCTCTCAGGCTTGGTGCTCTGACCACTTCCCTGGGGAGCCTGTTCCAGTGCCCAACAACTCTCTGAGTGAGGAACCTTTCCCTGATATCCAACCTAAACCTCCACTGACACAACTTCAGGCCACTCCCTCAGGTGCTGTCACTGGTCACCACAGAGAAGAGATCAGTGCCTGCCCCTCCTCTTCCCCTCACAACAAAATGGTAACCAATGAGGTCTCCCCTCAGTCTCCTCTTCTCCAGGCTGAACAGACCAAGTGCCCTCAGCCGCCCCTCCTGTGGCTTCCCCTGAAGGCCCTTCACCATCTTTGTTGCCCTCCTTTGGATGCTCTCTAATGGCTTAATAATTAAAATAAGATCAACCTGTTTTTCAATAATTCATAATAATATTGGTAATTCATGTCAACATGGAAACATTACATAGATAAGTACTTGTGACAAAGCTACTATTTTAAACTAAGCACCATTCTCCAGTTTGTCAGAACTGTTTGTTTGCCTTTGACAAATTATATCAGAAAATTGGTAAGTAATCAATTGTGTAGACTAGAGTTTATTTGTGAATTGTTCCTTTTGGCTGCTGTAGCCTCTAAAAATTTTACCTTTTCATTGTATTGGAGAATAGAGTCACTCTGGGGGAATAGTGGATAATTTTTCCCTGGTAGAAATATTACTCTTGTAAGTGAATAGAATGTCTTCAAAGAACTGCTACTTTCTGTAAAGAAAAAAGAGCTGACCATGCTAAATGATCTGAATGCAGCTGACCAAAGTGTTGTGTATATTTCAGAGCAATACTGGCTAAGGCCTCTTTCACTTTTGGGTAGGTTCAGTGTATTATCTTCTTGACTTGAGTGTCTCATACTGTGATCACTGATGTTTATATTTTGCTGAGCTCTTGTGGTCTGTCATGTATGGAAATGTAATATCAAGTATATTCAGAAAATTATAAAATAGATTGGAAGGTATTATTTCCATTCACAACAGGATTAGATGAATATATTTGTTTACATGAAAAAGAATTTCCACTTGATAGATATATAGGTAGGGCACACAGATATATCTATTCTGCAAACACCCACTGTCTTGTGAAGTTCAGTGTTTGTGGTCTGGAAATCATAGTGGAACATTTTCTCATATGTGTGTGAGTACTACAGTGTAGCACATAGTGGATTTCACAGTCTGCCACATGACCCTCAGTGGTTTAACTATAGTTAGACTGCCAAAGGGTCTAGCCAGGGATATAAGAAGTCACCCTCTCCAGCTGCCAAATAATTGGGATATTTTCATGGACAGGTAGGAAGGCACAGTGGTCACTTTTAGGGGCTCTTTTCCCCCCTGTCTCTTTTTTTAAATTTTATTTATTTATCTATCTATTTTTTTTTTTTGGTCAAACCCTTTTCCAAAACTTAGTTGAATCGGTTTGTGTTTTAAAAGTGAACCCTGAAGCAAACTTACAAAGTAACTGGTGTACTTAACAGTGTCCAAAGGGCTATAATCAACCTGCCTGCATAAAATACATACTATGTATCTTGAAAGGAAATCTATCAACTGAACAACACGTGTTGGCTCTTGATGCATTTTACATTATGAAATCTCTTGATGAAGGATTGTTAGCAGCAGTGATCAGAAAGACATGGCATGTGAAGTCAATTGTGGCTGCCAGCAGCTCAGATTGTATTACATGGCAGGCTTGGAAATCTCTGTTAGACTCTGTAGAGTGTCAAAATATAGGTAACTTGATGAGGTTGACTGAGATGTTTGTGTGTAGAGTCCAAGGGTTTTTAACTGCTGAATTAAGTACAGATGTTTTACAGTGAGAACTTGAAAGCTTTGGATTTATAGCAGAGCTGTCTACTGTAATAATGGTGACGTGAGTCCTCTCATTCTCAGGGAACCTCTCAGGCTTCCCATTAGCTCACTGACTGGCACCGAGAACATTATTATAAAGAGAACTCAGTTATTCCACTTACCATAAGCTGTCAATGTGATATTACTCTCTAAACTTTCAGGCAGTCCTAATATGTAAAATGTTAATTAGGGGAAAAGGTGATGGAAAAGCAAAGATACCCCAATCATTGGCTAGTCCTTTTGTAGCTGATATCTACTAACAGATGTTGATAATAATGTATTTAGCCCTAAAAGTAGGACTATGCTACTACAAAGTGGTAGTTAAAGGTTAAATTTTTTGTTGGGCTTAAAGCTGCAAGTGTTTCAGGAAACATAGCCAAGGAGTTGGTTTCCATAGGTTTCATTCCAATGGTTACTGCTTAGAGGTTAACCTAGATAAGATTCTGTCAATACTGACAAATTAAGATACTAATTAAAAAAAAAAGTCTAAAAATACGTATACATTTCTGCACCTATGTTAATATTGGTGTTAATTTTAACTTCCTTAAGTTTGACTCCAGTATTTAAATCTTTAGAACCAGCATTGTTATGAATTAATTGTTCTTTTTGGTGTAGCAAGCAAACAGTGGACCTATGACCTTTTGTCAGTGTTCTCCCAAGAAAACCATGACAATCTCTGCGACTTGGCAGTCATTCCTGGACTTTTGTAAACTGAGTTCAGAATATTTTATTGCTACATATGTTCATGTTACTTTTCTGTTATCAAAGTAACATTTAGACTGTTACTTTACCTTCTTTCATATTACTGTTGTCTTTTAATTTTGGAATAACTTTTGCTTACATTTGTACAAATATATTTTGCAAAAGTGCACTCATATCTAAACTACAGGTATTTGTGGACTTCTGGGATAGAGCAACATAACTTTATGGGATGGGTCATCAAAATGGAGTCCCTCTGTTCTGTTCGTTGTCTTGTGCAATCAAATGATTGCTGTATGTTTACCAGTGCCTTAAGAATGCATAGAACATAATATAGGAATGGTGTTGTCTTAATGTTACATGTTTTTGTAATTAATTTTTTACTTTAAAGGAAAATAACACTAGATAGTGATTACAAAATAAAATAACACAGATAAATGCTCATTTTGCGTTTGTTCCACCTTGCTTATATCCTTAGTGTAACAGCCATATGGTTGTGCTTTTGTTGTCCTTTTTTTCCACTGCTTAAAGCCCTGTAAATTAATTTTTAGTGTGGAAGTTAATTTTGAGAGCACTTCCTGGGGAGGACGGATCAAGAAATCAATTTCACAAATAATACTTTGCAGCTTTTACTTAAAAGTAAAAGCAGCCATTTTTAATCTTGCCGCTTCTGACCAACACTCTGTATGTAAGCCTGTGACAACATTTGCTATCAAAAAAGTCTCTTTGCCTCTCAGCCATTAAGCTTTTCACAGGATGAAGTATTCTCGTTGCAGGTTTTGGCCAGAAAGAAACTTGGTTCTGGCATCCACAGGCCTTAATGGCCTTGGCAGGCTGCCCAGGGGTCTCTTCCGCTGCACGGGTGCTGCCCCAACCCCATCCCCCAACTTTAGCTGGGACCTCCTGGGTCCATCAGACCTCCTCCCTGTTATTCCCTTTCCCTGAGGGTCAGGACCCTTTCCTGGCAGCACTTAGGTTCAGTGACCCATGCCACTGGGGTGATGGTCTGGCCAGGTCTGTGTTACAGCTACCCCGAGCTGCTGGTTCCCCCAGGGAGCTGCTGCCCTGGCTGTTCCCGGTGCTTGGGGTGGAATGGGGCTCCTGGGATGCCGGGCAGGTGTTCCACCAGGCTGGCTCTAGCCACGACAGCCTGTGGTGTCCTCAGGGGCACAGTGTTGATGTAAAGAGTTCATTTGTCCTCTTTTGTGCAATGTGGCAGTGGCAGAAACATGTGTTTTGAATGTCACTTCTCAATGGTAGTTAAAATAAATAAAATAAAACCTAGATTAAATTCCCCGAGAGCTTGGCAACAACTTTCAGTCATCTTAGCTAAGAGAGGTGGGAAAAAAAGCGCTTCTGTTTCAAAATCTGGTGTTTAAAGCTGAACTTGTGAAGAGGCACCAGAGTGCTCTGCCTGAAATGTGCTAAAGAATCTGTGGAGATTTGATTGCTGAAAGAACTTAAAAATGAATTTTGAGACTATTCACAAGTCAAGGAGATCTTAAAATAATTAATTGCTTAATATGAAATAGTTAATTCAAACTTTGTACTAAATTTTACAGTCTGTCTTCCTCTCCAGTTTTTTCTCAGTTCTTTCTTTAGGCATATCTTTAAGTTGTTGGTAAAAATGTGAAGTAGAGGCAGTGCCTTTATGTGGGCTACCAGTCAAGCACAGAGTTGGGCTAGGTGGTTTTTGATCCTCACAAATCTCACTAGTAATTTTTACCACATTATTACATAGAGGTACTGTTGTATATCATAATAATGTTATTTCATGCAAGCAGAATACCTGCTAATATACAGTAAGTCAGACTTCCACCTAGATCTCATGCAGTTATATTAATTCTACAAATAAACTGTAGTCTACTTCAGTTTTCTTCAGCACTAAGACAGCATTTATATTGGAAAAGCTGAGATTGTGAACTTTGGAAATTGAGGACTTGTACCCCAAAAGATTGAAAGGTTTCCGTGTAACCCCAAAGTTTTCTAGGTCGTTCAGGGAGAAGACTGATAGTTTTCCTTCTGCGTTGTGTTTATGTTACTGTAGACAGTGTAAGTCCAAGGTTCAAGTTGACTAATTTTTGAGTGTATGTGGAGTAATATACAGCATATGATAGGAGCTTATGGTAAGATGCATAACAAATGGAAGAAAACCACCCCCCTCAAAAAACTCCAAACTGATAAACTCAACTTTAGAGCTGGAGGAAAGATGCACAGGCAGAAAGATTTGGTGAGAAGAGAACCCAATTTGCTTTTTAGTAGTTTGCTTTACCTACAGAATCAGTGCTCCATTTTAGAGTTTCACATCAGTTTTTTGTTTGTTCATTTGTTTAGTATTAGGAAAACTCAAGTGCATTATCCCTGGTAGATTTACGTGTCCCATAGCAAAACTGCAGTTTTGGTTGAATATTCTTCGTAGTCCAGATTTTGATCACATGTATGTAAGAAAAGTTTCTGAATGACAAACACGGGAAATGTAATATTTTGTAAGATAATAGAAATACAACCACAGTACTGCAAGCTAATTTTTCCACATTGTTTGGAAAAACAATTTCTGATGGAAAAGACAGTAGATTTTCAGCATCCATGAATCACCCTGATAATTTCAGTAAGTGTTGGTGTGGTTACAAAATGTATTTAATGGATTTTAAGACTGTTGATGTTATTGTCGCTGCTAAGCCTGAGCCCTATTCATCTTAACCTTTAGAACCTCTACGTACTTTGTGTTATTCAAAAAAATGAGAAGGCAATCTCTGCTCTACCCAACCTAGAAATAGAGTAAAACAATGTATAGGTGTACAGAACAGATAGAAAGACAAGCAGAAACAAACTGAAAGAAAATGATTGCTTCTCCAAGTAATGTGATTATGTGACCCATGCAAAATAAATTAAGATCACTAAACTTATTCATTTTGGGCAATATTCCACACCTCCTTTTTGGATCAAGTGCTCTGGCTTAACATGTAATGATTATTGTCTTACTTGGCAGATCTCTCAAAATATTTGGGACTCCCACGATTTTCTGTCATTTTTTGGCAGGTGCTTACAATCTCTTGAACAGCTGCCGTTAGCTCAGGAATTTCTGACTGATTTTCCTGTGAGATTACAGCGGCAGATCCAGCTGGTAATTGTGTGTTGCAGTCCTCACCTGCCACCAACAGAAGGTTCTGTTCTTAGGCTCGGTATTTCCTGATAGCAGCTCACTCAGTTTCCTCTTTTCTGTGCAGAAGGGAAAGGCAAAATGGATTTTGCCGAGAGAACAATCAGGGTTATTTACCAGTGAAGGCAAAAGGAACCACCCAACAGTGGAGTGATATCACTAGTCATCTTTCCCCAAAATTGAACTAGTGTTTTCTAGTAGTCTTGGTTTTTCTTCTCTTTGCTCTTTTCGTTAACTTCTGCCAACACTTGAGTTGGGAAGGACAGATGAACAGGGTAGAAAAAGATAGTTTGCAGGACTTGCATTGGGTGTGGGTGCCAGTTTTGGAATAACAATTTTGGAAACAGATTAATGAGGGACATCCTTTGATTTTCAAGGGCATCCTCTGGTGATGCTTTTGCTCTGCTCTTGCTTTTCCTTGAGCTGGCAAAACTGCCTTTCATAACTAAATGAAAATTACTATAAAGAAGTAGTGATGTTAATTATTTCAGATGATAATAGATAGAAATTCCTTGGCATCCATTGCTAATTCTGTATGTGAAAGGGGAAAAAAAAACATTTTCCTTAGTCCATATGGGCCTAGACTCCGATTCAGAAAGTGAGCTCATTAAAGACTACAAGCTATGAACTGCAGATCCTGACCAATGGTCAGACTACTAACTCTTGCTAAGCCATTTGAACTGCTTATTTGGATTGATAATTTCAGAAAGATCTCCTTTTAGCAGCAACAACCACAACAACTGTAAAAATTCCTGTGATGTAGGTATGATGGGACAATGAGAACTGCAAGTTACATTTGAAAAGACATGATAGTTATGACATCCACTAACTTGGTGTGCTTTTTGCTGTAGGCAGTTACTAAAAATACCCCAGTTTCCATTTCAGTTTTTAAGAGGTTAGTATCTGCTCACCAATTGGTGAGTAGTAAGATTTTTTGGATTCACATAAGTGCAAAAATATGAAGATTAAATGTTCTTAGTGTCTGTTTTCTCTGTGCTCAATACCGTATTTCTCCAAGATTTTGTATCTTGCTAAGTGATAATGTAGGCATCACTGAATCCCAGTGAATTTATAATATGACATTAGGAGTCTTGCTTTTGGAAGAATCTGTAGCTTTTTTATCTACAATTAGGAAGCTTGCTTTTTTTCTATCTGTATTGTGCATTAGTCCTTTAAAGTGCGGCTTAAAATGCTTGCAATGAGAAATCTGGGAATTTCTTCTCAAGTTGTTCAGATGTTGTATGTGAGAGAATTTGCAAAGCCATAACTAGCAAGCATGCTGTTCTGGGAGCTGGCACAAGAACCATGATTCTCTGCCAACAGAGCACTGCCATGGTTGTTTAGTACCCAATTAAAACAATAATCTCTCAGTATTTTGGGGGGGGGGGGAAGAGTCACAGTGTGAGATGGAAATATGGACAAATTTGCTAGCAGATTGACCAACAATTTCTTTCACCGCATAGATGTGTTCCCTCACAAAATTTGTAATTGGTGCCATAAATGGCATTTAAACATGTTTATAGTATATTTAAAGAAAATTATAGTGTTTAACTTGGCTGCACTCCTCTTAACACTTAAATGTTAGACCTACCCTGTAGCTATTATGGACCCAGTGAATTGCAACAGAAGTTTGCTTAAATTATAAAAATACTGTTTGTGGTGCTTATATTGAATGTCAAATAAATGTATTCTGATCACATAGAGCATTAGACGTGTTTACTCCCTTCCTTCCAACTTTATGAAGTTAAGCTTAAAAAGAACTTTTTAAGAATCTATAAATTTGCATATCTTCAAAGTTGAGAGTGTGACAACTGGACGTAATATACTAAGAAGAGTGTTTTCACTGTATCTTCCTTTATTCTACTTGCTCTTGAAAAATTCTCTCAGAAGCCATGAGGAAGGCTGAGAAATTAAAACCATTATCTTTTTTTCTGTAAGACTTTTTATACTGAAGGGACTGGTTTTCTTCACAGATACATAGAACTGTCTAGGTATATTTTTCTACTTCCAGTCACAAAAGTTTATTCATACTTCTTTTATGTTGAGAAAAAGGCTTCCATCCACCCTCAACTTCTCCCCCCCCCGCCCAAACCCCCTGTGGGCTTACCTGTGCAGTTTTGCACACCGCATTAGTTGGTCAGATTAATCTGGTGGAGTGAATGCCTGCTGTCATCATAGAAATCAGGCAAAATTCCCTTTTAAGTAATAATAATTTTTTACAGTTGGTTGAAGAGTATTGATGTCTAACCTTACAAATATTTTCTCTCTCAAATATTTGTTGAAAATTCAGGAGAAACTTTACAAAACACAAAGTGAAGTTGCTAGGAATTAGTTGGTCTCATTGATGTTTGCTATTGAGAGGAACAAGCTGTATTAAAAAATTGTTGAGATGATTGTTCTTAGTCATCATAGTTAGTAGAGCTGTCGAGCACAAAACGTTTTGCTCTTAGATGAAGTCTCTGCTTGTCAAGTAAATATCTATCAGTAAATGGAAAACAAGGTGTTGGGATAGGATGGTGCCCACCCAGTGGTACAGCAGTGAACAGAATACTGACAGTCATTTGGAAGTTTTGCATCAAAGCTCAGTAATTGTTGATACGTGGCTGAGTTTGATTAATACACCAGAAAGAAGCTTTCTGACTCTGGTTGCTATATATATAAAATTTGACTTTATACAGAAAGAAAATTTTTGCATATAAGTGACTAATATTGAAAATTAAATTGGAATTCTTGTGTATTGACTTGGAGTGTCACTAACAGTTTTATCAGGTTTGGAGAGACAGGAATGAACACGCCTGTGTAGATTAATCAGTGGAATAACCTCTCAGGCAGGGGGTAAATGAAAATAAATTACTTGCCTGCATGAGATCAAAGTCTGTGGAGACTAGTCTAATATCATATGTGCCGCACTCAGAGGCTGATACGTGATGAACATTTGGAGACTTCCTCTTTTCTGTGCACAAACAAAACAAAATCCCCCGCCCCGAAGAATAGAACAGAAAAGTAAGTCTAAAATTTTATTAAACAAGCAGGCAGCTACAGCTAAGTGGTAAAGAAATACCACAGAAATGGGAGGGGGGAAAATGGAGTACATTTGGCAGGCTGACAAAATTTATTTAAAGACAGATTTTTCATTCTCTGAGTTTTGGATCTCAAAATTGGCAGACACTACACTGAAGATTGATTTTTTTTCTCAACATTTTGAAAAGCAGTCTTTGGAGTTATATTGTTTTTGGCATTCCCAGAGAGGAACAAGTAGGTGATACAGTATAAAGAGAAGTCTGTGAAATACATACAAATGCATATGCAGTACTTAAAAGGACTTTTCATGAAGGATCAGTTACTTTCATAGAAAAAAAATTATCAGAGGAAACATGTCTGTGCATTCAAATGTGGTAACACAGAATGAAAATAGACCTTAGCATGACAGCAGGTCTACTAAGCAAATTAATATGCTGAGCATTAATGTCATGGCATGTGGCTACAAAATTCTATGCAGGTTCATAGCTATTTATTTCAATTTTTGTCCTAATAATAATAAATTCTTGAAAAGATATTTTAGTAGAGGAGAAGAGGAGAGGTTCAGTGGTAGTTTGTTAAAATAAATAAATAAAACTTTAGTTCTCTTTCAAGCTACTGATTTGGTTGAAGAACTGAAGCTCAGAACCAGGATAAAAACAACAGGGCAGAACCTTGAGCTGGGAAATGCTCATTGCTGGCACCTCCATCCTGATATGTTGATCAGGATATCGGTTTCACAAGACAAGTATTGAAAACTCTGTGTAATCCTAGATCAAGCAGAACTATTAATAGACACATGCCCCCTCTGTGCACCTCTCCATTTTGTAAGGAGTTGCCGCTTTGCTGCGAGAAACAGGGGAAGTATCTTTGCAGTAGCATGCTGTCACTGTGGAGAGCATGACACGGACTGAGTAGGATCTTGGGTGATAAAATGGAGAAAGGAATCAACTTCTCTTGTATTTAGAGAGATATGACACCAGTCTGCCCGCTACTCTCATTGTTCCTTTAAAATACTATGGGGAGTAGGAAGGGCATGCTTCTCTCATATAATGGGATTCATCTCCTGTCTCTTCGGACTCTAGATCACTTATGCACTCCCCAGCAGTTTGGTTTGAGTGATGGGGAGAGCAGCCTCCTGCTGAAGAGTGCAGAACTGACTTCAATTTTCTCAATGCCTGCACTGCAATCTGAATACAACTAGTAGTTATATGAAGTTTATATGCCGCTAGGTCTTTATTCCCAACAGATCCATGGATCTAGTACTCCAGCTGGGAGTTTGTCACAGTTTGGTGGCTGAAACGCACACACAAGATGGGAAGGAAGCAAAGGGTGTGGGAATTGTGGCAATGAATGTGCAGTAGGATTTGGGGTTGTCCTTAGCGCCTTCATTATAGGTTGTTCTAATCCTTCTTGTTCATTTTCATGTCTGTTCTTGGAAATGAGAATTGTGTTAAATTGAAGAGCCATCTAAGATTAAAGAAAGCTTTATGTTTGGGCCTCTATAGGACTTGGTCAGCCAGCCTTATCTATTTGTAACTGGCAGAGCAAATATCAGAAGAAAGAATTTAAGCTTCATAGGAAATGTTTAAACCATCTGGTAAGATGGTTCAAGTACATTTCCTAATGCTATCTCCAGAAGCAATTTTTTTTTTCCAAAAAAGGGCATCTTAGTATTCAGATATTACAAGATTTAATATTGGTTTCAGTAATCTTTGGGGTTTTATTATCTTTAAAAAGGCCTTAAAGCTATCAGGTTATTTTTGTACTGGCTAATTTTCCCTCCAATTTCCTGTCGATCCTTTTCCCTCCACGAAGTCACATAGTCTAGCTTAGAATGAAATAAGTCTTACAGTGACTTGAAGTGTATGAATGACTGGGAAATTGTGTCCATTAATTCTATAAAGAAGGGATTCAAAGTGAGGAGAGACATCCTAGAAATAAACAAATCTCTAGCTAAAATTTTTGCATCTATAACAAATCAAGATAGTGATGGGACAACAAGGGAGGAGCATTAACCTGTAATGAGAGCTTTCTATCTTTTCAGAAAAAGTGGCAAAAAACTCTCTGGATTATGAAATATCTAAACCCATGTTTTTATATATTTTATTCATATTTTTATATTTTTTCAAAGGTTTTTAACATTATCCAATGAATGCAGGCTATCTCTTGATGAACTCTATCCTCGTCTATTCCTTTGCATCATTTAGATGGCTGAGAAAACAAAAAAGCAAATGTGGATAATGGGGTTTCTATATTAGTTTCTGTACCAGTGTCTTATTCAGAAATTAGACATGGCAAATTATTATCAGATTTTCTTTTGAATATTAGGTTTCTGAGAAACTGGCAACTTGGTGATAGTTGGAGCCAGTTTTTAGGCATGCGATTCATACTGAGTATAAGTTTTGTAGAAGTTTTAGGTTTAAGACAGCATTATGATGGCAGCAAACTGCTGCAGCATCCTGACCTACTTCATTGATTGTCTTCTCAACTTCTGTTTTTCCTGTCTGAAGTTTTATTGACTCCTGTTCTCTGTGATCGCTGTTGTCAAATCAGTTACCGGGTATAAAACGTAGTCAGTCTTTCTCTGTTGAAAACTAACAGATTGCAACAGTAAAGATTTTAGCTTTTTTGAGAAAGGAAGAATAAATTTATCAGTAGTTTCAACATTAAGAAAATACAATATCAGACATTAATTTCTTGTGGCAAGACAAGTGACTAAATGCCTTCCTAAATATTTAAGTCTTAATACTATCTGTGTATTATTTGCATGTAAGTTCATATCTGCACATTTTTAATTTTCCTTTTTTCCCCAGCTTCAATCTGGTGTATATAATTGTAACTAATTCTTCTGACTCTAGTGTTAAATATTAGTTCCCATATGATCAAAGGATAAATTATTTCCATATATTAATATTTTGATTAGCACAACCTCAGAACTGGATTATAGACATGGAATATATATATATCATACATGGGTAGATACAGAATTCTATGAAATGGACTTTTATTTGGGTGATGTAGAATAACAGAAAAAAAATTAGGTTTTCATGTTTTGAATAAGCTTCTCACCCTACTGTCTTAAATAATTTTAATAATTTTAAAATAATTTTAGCTTTTCAATAAACAGAAAAATTTGATAGATTCTAATTGAAAGTGATGTATCTACTCTGTCTTATGGAATATAGAGATGACAGATAGTGACCTCCTTGGTTGTCTGCTTATTTTCCAAAGCAAAAACTCCTGTAACAAAGATGTTCTACATTAATTTTATTTCTATTATATCACATGATATTATGAAAATGCAATAGTAGTTGCTGATGGATGTTTATGTATTTTGAGTACAGGTTGCTTATTGCACCATTATTGCAAATCTTAAGTTCTGCTGCCATAGGAAAAAAGAGGTTGTCCATAATCTGCCATGTTTTTTTCACATAATTTTATGAGCAAGCTAATTTTCACAGAATACTGGTGAAATGTCAATTAAATTATCTCGACTATTTTCCTGAATGGTTCATTCTTTTTAGTAAACACCTAGGTGTGTTTTGTCAAATTCCTTCTGAAGCCATATGTACCACCTTACATAGTAAATATCAATCTCTTAGATACAAATCTGTAATTTTAAATGCAGTGAGCAATTTTTGCTTGTTCTTGACAAGTTTAGGAAAATAAGAATGAATGTTTAATGATATCATATCAACCTTTACTTTTAAGATACCTGAGCAAAAAATGACAACTTGCTAATGCAGTGTTCTCTTCGGATTCTGAAAGCTTAAATGTACTGAGATTAAGTGGAAGGCCAGGATACCAACATGTTAGAAGGTTCCCTCTGAAGTCAGAGGGGAAAATTCTTGTTGCTATAAACATTTTCTTCAATATAGACAAGCAATAAGAAGAATAAAGTTTAAAGCTTGTTATTAATTATTGATACTAGTAATGATTAGGCTTTTCTCTGTAATACCAGTGAAGCATTGAAAGCTAGTGATTTGAAATCTCTGTTCATGCAGGTATGCTGAACAGGTTAGACAAAAAGGGTCTGAATACAATTGAGCTTTCTTTATGGAGTGGGTTGAATCACTTAATTTTATGATCCCTCCAGTTGAAGATTTTTATAGTATTTTTGGTCACTATTTACTGAAGACTCCATCCAATGTGCTTAACTCTGTATGTGAATCATCTAGCTGAGATTCAGGGACTATAACAGCAGAAATATTTACAATGTTGAGATTGTAGTTTGACCCATCTGATTTATTTGCTGTGCATCACAGTATGCCTAGGAAAAAACAGACAGCTAGAATTGCGTGGTCTGTTTTGCCAGCCTAAACTTTGCCAGTAGTTGATTTATGAAAATGAATTTTGTATTCAAGGATTGGAAAGAATTAACTCCAGGGCAAAGTATTCCAGAAATGTAGTTAAATTTTATAGCTCTGGACATTTAATTTCAACAATACAGTGTCCTTCATAGTGATTAAAGTCTATAATTTGCAACAGACTTGTGTGAACTATGTAAAGTTTGTTATGGTTTTTTGGCTACACCAAAAGGGAGGAACTTCTGCTATTTCAGATTGTTAGGAAATGAATGAGTTTGATAGCTTCTCTCCAGCTGAAGCAGGGAAACTTTTCCAACATGAGGTTGATTCATAGCCATGATCTGAAAAAAGAAGGGTGAGTGTCTTCTTGAATCTAATAGTTGTATCTCTGAAGACTAGCTGGTTTTGTATCAAAAAGAAATATCAATGTTTGCAGGACAATAAACTGTTATGTGGATGTATGTTAAGCTGTAATTTAACCAGATCTTTAGATCCTTATATTTGTAGCTTCTATCATGCTCTACTGCATTAGTAGCAGATACCAAGGGATATGATTCTTCTAATTTTGTTTTTACATTGTTCTGTTCATTTTCAGAGTGATGAGATTGTAGAACTAAGACCAGCTTTGTGTTCTCCGAATCTTGAGGATCTTGCTGTCATAACTAGATGAAAATTTACTGGTGTATTATTTTGTTAAGAATAAATTTAAGGACTGCTTTTCTTCTTTTCCTAAGTCAGTGTCTGTCAAGTAAGATATGATAGATTATTTCCACAACAATGGGAAAGTATAAATACGTACTATATGTATAATTTGTGTTGTGATGCATACATATATGTTACATTACATACTGTGTATGCCATAATTCCAATTAATGCTTGTACAGTACCTTTTAAAATGGTACACTCTGGAAGTCTGCAAGCTCAGTTTCTGAATTTTAGGGCTTCTCATCTGCTTGCCTTAAACAATTTACTGGGTTTCTGGCTTTGTCAGCAGTGCTTTAATCTACCTTGACTCAGTAACCTTTTTTGTAGGCGATAACATTTGCATGCACTGTGCAGCAGTTTGTAAGTATACCTGTACACCCAAGAAAATATTCACATCTTTAATATACAATTGCTGAAACATTCTACTAGCCTTGTTAAATAGCACATAGTGGCCAAAAGTGGTATGAGTCTTGACTGCAAGTTGTGTCCCTGTGAAAAGGTTGGAAGTGTTTAGCTGGAAAAAGAATGTGCATTTCACTATGTAAGAGTGGTACAATTCAAGGTTTTATATCTGGAATGAGCAATTTTTAATTTTTGTTTATTTATTTTTTTTACCTGTCAAATTCAGAAGATGCTGATGGGTTTTTCTCCAAATCTGAGAAATTTCAAGAGGCCATAAAATGATGTCTGTGTCAATTAAGCTGATTTTATTCATTCTAAATTTCTGTGACAGTTTACTAAACTAGAAGATTAGTATTTCTAAAAGCTATTAGTGTATAAAAACAAAAATACCAAAAGTAATTGTTATGCAACTGCAAAAACAGATTCTGTTGAAAACCTTATACAGTAAGTGAAATTTAGTTTTCTTGGTAAAGCTATTTTTTGGTGTTCTGTGAATTGCTGCTGTACATAATTATTTATGTATTTGGAAACTGTGCTAAAAATAGTGATCATGTACAATTAAGGGTAATTAAGAAAAATTACTTGAAAACTGCATACCTATTCAGAAACATGGAGCAATGGAACACAGATAATAATATGTTATAATGTTACAAAAGCATACTTTCATCATCTCAAGGTATCATCTCTTAGCTGAGTGTTGCATTAAAATAAATTACCTGGTCAACTATGTCTTTCTGAGTTCTCCAGAATCAGGCTATGAAGCACTGGGCCTTATCTACATCCTTTAAAATAGGCTGGGTGGTCACCCTATAATTCAGGTCACATTGTTATGTTCAGTGCAATATGAAGGTGAGTAAGGTAAAGGCAATTCACAATCACCACAAGTTCTGAAAAAAACCTACTTTACTCAGCAGAGATGTCTTTTACTAGAAAAGCAGCAAAAGGTGACTGAATACATCACTCATGTCAATGCATCCCTTATATTATCCATATTCTTTTGGTTTGGTCTGTTATGCGTTCAAATCAGTGAAACTTGTGTGATTTGGGTCCTGTGCACTGCATTGAAAAATTCACCTTTACATATCTGTGTGTTCATGATCTTCAGTTATTCATCAGTTATTGAACACTTTGGACATTCTGAAATGGCCCTGTGTCTCATTATTTCATCTTTGTGGGTTTTTTTGCTTTTTGTTTTTTGCTTTTTTTTTTTCAAAACACATTGAAAACTCAGGTTTGCTTTGAAAACTCAAATGAAATTATGAATGAAATAACAAAATGCTTATTTAAAAGAACCGATTGGATTTCAGACTTTTTACTGTAATTTATAATTACTCCTCCCCCTTCTTCTCTTCCTCGTCCTGTTTGTCCTCCTTTACAAGCATCTTCTCCCCCATCCCTGAGTAATACTGGTGCTTTGTACAGTATTTTGTTTACAGTAGTATAAACATTTTCAGCCTGTGACTTCATTGCTGAAATAACTCACCTCTTTCATATCAACTCTTACCTAGGAGCCGTACAGCAGACTCATTGATGTAGGTTTTTTTCTGCATGGCAGCCCAGGCCAAGCTATGGTTTCATTGCATGATGCAACTTCACCTTTTTTGGTTGTCTATGGGATTAATTATAACCTATTCTTGAATTGCCTGTGCATGCCAATGTGCTTACCATAATGCTGTATACACTGAATGCAGTCTAGAGCATTACGTGCATGAAATGGAATTTAAAAAAATAACATAAAATTAGAAATTTTGAGCAAATGTAAATTATGCTTAGCAATAACTTAAGCTTTTATGGAATGAATAGGATATATGTATCAGGTCTGTGTATTTAAGATTTCCAACATATTGCAGTAGTTTATTGACTTGATGCACAATTTCAGTGCGATCAATTTGTGGGGAAGAAAGAGTGCACTAATCTTGTTGTGACAATGGCTAAATGGTGCCAGTAGTATCAGAAAGATAAATCTGTCCCTGCTGTCAACTTCAGCAGCAGGCGACAGTGAAAAGAGGTAAGATTATAAATATTTATTAAAATTCAGAATTTCCAACAGGATTTTGAGAGTTTTTTAAATTATGTTAAATAGCCTGCAAAGTAATTTTAAATGTATTGATTTACAAAACACGCAATAAAATTCCATATGAAGAATGCTGCTTGAAATTTCTTTTACAAATTACATTGTCACCATCCTAGGCAACCTGTTCTTAATATGTTTTTAAATTTTTTCAAATGAACCTTTCATCAGCACAGTATATGATATAATTTAATGCTAGTCAGGGTTTTGTATACGTTTGATAAAATTATGAAACACCACTTTTGGAATTGACTTGAAACGTTGTGTCTGAACACAATTGTGCTATTAATCAGTGCAAATGTTCAGTGTATGTGTTCAGAAGCTATGCTTTGTGCGCTTTTTGGTGTCAAAATTTATTTACATATCTCAAATTAATATTCAAATTGGTGAATAAGGTTTATTTATCTCATACATTTAACTTTAAGGGCCTATGTAAAGTCTTATGATGTTTGAAAAATGGTAGTAGAAAATAGGTGCATATAAAGTGAAAATATGGTCTTAGTGTGTACTTTTAAGCAGGTAATTGAAAACATGTAATATATATTCAAAACTATAAAAAAGGAAGTAATTTACACAACTGTTGTTGTGCCACCCACATGATGATACTGTGCTGCCCTAAGAATGTGTATTACTTAGGATTTTGGTTTGTTATATTACTCCTATAGTCCACATAATGACAATTATACGAGGATTTTTCCCTTATAATGAAGGAAAATTCTTTTAGTGCTGTATAACTGATCAGACATATATCTATACAGCAATATGAGTCTCTTCTTCCTGATATGAGTACAAAACAGATGATTATACCAGTCCTTTTGACTTTCTAGTAGCTCAGTTGTATAAGCTTAATACGTGCTCATTCTCCCATGCACAGCAGCCAAGATATAAAGGTGACAGATCACACACACAGAATTACACAGAAATTCTGAGTTGGAAGGGACCAACAGGGATTATTGACACCAGCCCTTAGCCCTGCACAGGCCCCTCCCCAAGAGCCACACCATGTGCCTGAGAGTATCATCCAAACTCTTCTTGAACTCTGTCACGTTCGGTGCTGTGACCATTTCCCTGGGTAACCTGTTCCAGTGTCCAACCACCCTGAGTGAAGAATCTTTATCTAATATCCAGCTTATAGTGCAAGCCATTTTGTGATGGTGTTATAAAAAAGGGACACTATATATTAATTTTTAATATTGTTATAATCCTCCTCTTACCTTGATTTAAAGTACTTTTACATCAAGCTTGTGATAATTGATTTAGGCCACTGCTACAGCTGTAGGCAATTCCCTATTCCATTTGTTGATGGAGAGATAAAGTTACTGCTAAAAAAGAAAGGCTTAGTGTCATTAATCTGCTTAAAAAGGGCCTTGGTTTTCCCATTTAGAAAAAACAGTAAGTGAGACTGTCACTCAGGCTCCAAGCTAATTTTCTTGTCTGAAAAGTTAAAGTATTTTCTTAATTTCTGCTTTGTTTGTTTAAGCTTCTATTCCTTTGCAAAGTTGAACGTGGCTATTCAGCGAGTCTTTCATAGAATCAGCCTTTTGCCTTAAGAATATGGTAATTTGCACTTAAGGCAGTGGTGGTAAATAATCAGTCTCACAGCTGGAACAGTTGTGACATGAGCATTTCTAAAAGGGAAAATTTACTGGATAGCAGTTATACGCATGTGAAAATGAAGCCACAGCAGAGGAGTTTATAGGTTCAGAAACTCTGTGTACAAGTTTTACTTGAAAAAGGTACATTCAGTAAAGACTCTTCAGGAGTCTACATTAAAAAAAAAAGGGAAACTGGTAGAAGGGATTGTTGTAGGTATTTATGTATGCTGGGAATGAATGTGATCTGAATTATGCCTATGGTTGGTTTGAGGCAGAGGAATTTAAGCAGATATACTGTGATGCTCAGGATATAGTCAACGGTCTTAAATGATTACTCTTGGTATTTGAAAGGCTTTTTACTTCAGCTCACCTGACCATTATTCCTAGTAAAGTGTGACATATATACAAATACAGTCCTTCTTGTGATAGTTTACAAGGATATGCTAGATGTCTCATAGTTTGGACTGGGAGTAGTTGAGTTCATGACCTTTGGCACCCTAAATGTATCTTAGCTATTAATTGACAAAGGTGCTTAAGAGGCCCCTTAAACTGATGGGTAGCTAAGGCTTTCACGTCCTCATGAGGACTGAGAGGGAGAATCTGTAATTACGAAAATTTGTTTGGGACTAATATATCTTCTAGTTTTATGTAGATTTTTCTAAAGGAATGTACGTGATTCATGTTATGCCTTTATTTGAAATAGGAAACAATATATCCTGCCTGGTCTAATTGCATATTAGGACTGCTTTAGAATTACTATTAACACAATATGAATAGGTTTTTAGGGATAGTAATAGATTTGGATCGTGAAACTAAAAAGTCTGAGCAAAGAAGCTGATCCAGTAATGTAATGTCAAGTTTCTACCACTTTGCAATAATGTAAATGAGCTTTCATTGCTCATTTACATTGCTCACTGTTGTTAAAGTCAAATAAATATACCTTAGGTTCAAGTTTGTTACTACTCAGTAAAAACTAGATAGGAGCCAGATATTTTTCATCAAAGTGCCACTGGAGGGAATTCCAGAGAACATGGTCAGATGAATGAACGGGAACTATTTTAACATTCCAATTTATCTAGTACTGTCATCATTTTCAGTTAGAGGAGCTGAATTTAGACTAAATTTCTGGGGCAACATAATTCTTTTAAGTTTCACAGTATGTAGGCAAGGAAGAAATTTATGGAAAATGTATTAAAAATCATCTGTGGCAATCTGTTATACACTATCAGCAGAAAATTAAAGCTCAGCTCTTTGATGATGCACAAAAGAAAAAATAATTTTCATTTGGAGTCAAATAGGACAGGTGGAGAACATTTTTGGTTTTAGTCATTGTATGTATTTTTTCAAACAGTTGAATCAGATGAGGGAGAATTTTAAAGGCTGGATAACAGTATCAACAGAACAGAAGGCACTGAGATGGAGGAGTAGTTGGAGCTGGAAACAGATGATGGTGAGCTCCTGAATACTGACTTTCAGGAAAGTGGATAGTAAATCAAAAAGCATTGTTGGGTAACTGAGATGGCAGGAGTAAAACAGAATCACATCAAACAGAGCAAGAAGGAATCTCAGGAATTTACTCTTCCTTTGCTGGAAGGTAAGAGTGGCTATACAGATATTTATTCTAACAGGCACTTAGAGTTTAATGGTTTGTAGGGCCCCTCTTCTGAAGAAGGAGGAAGTTTTAGAAATACGACATATGTGGATCATTCTACTGACATATGCAAATGCAAGGACTTCAAGTGGTTTGTATAACCCAGGCTGAAAAGTATTTACTGTTCTAAAAATCTGAGTTTGACCATTCTCCCCAAAGAATCTACTCTAGTGTTTAGCTATATGTTTTAATTGAAAAAAAATTATGCTTCTGATACACTTCTTACTAACTTTATCTATTTCCATTTGTTCAATTCACTGCCAACATGGGAAAGGGTTTAGTATTCTTTTTGCAGCATCATATGACTTGTTTGCATTTTCATGTCTCCAATGATTTTGGTTTTTTTCTGGGGTAAACAGCTACAACAACTTATTATTCCTTGGTAAACTTTGATACAAAATATTAAATAACGGTTACACAAGAAGTAACAGAAAGGAGTTGTTAGAAGTAGAGGCATGCAGGATTGTCAGCTTTAGTAAATGGGGCATGCAGTTCAACCAAATGTTTCTGCAATGCAATCAGGATATTAGATATGACTGAAATGGTTTATTAAAATTTGTCAAAAAAAGGATTGTTAGTTGAAACGTGTGGTCATGTTTTTCTCTTTAGAATGTTAGTAGTCTCACACAAAGTCCTTTGTTTAAAAATATGATCCCTGGCATTGTTGCTCTGTCATTTTCTTAGAACTAATTTTTTATCAGAGAGATTGTTTTGTCAAGGTAATGTAATGATATTTGCAGGTGCCAGTGTTCTTAGCTTATGGTAAACAATTAAATCTAACACAAAACAAAATAATGTGCTCTTCCTACTTACTTATGTGGTTCTCAACAAACATTTTCAAATGCAGTTATTTTAGATAGAATGAAGATCTTAGTGGTCTATTTTGCAAGAAAGCACATGCTCTGTCTTCCATCCCTACTGCAAGAACTTAGAAGTTATGGAGAGGGACTCGGCACTGTTCCCTTATGCCTGTTTTAGCACTCAGTTCCTGGGTGTTCAGCATTTCCGCAGGGATCTTCCTTTGACTTTTCTTTGTGAAGTTAGAGAAGATGTCTGCTGCAGGCAGGGGATATACACACACCCTAATGAAATTAAGTAATATGTTGTTTTCAGAGTGAGCACTTTTAATGCACATTTTTTCTGTATATTCCAACAATTCAATATGAAAATATAAATAAAAGTTTCTTGTTATCATGCTTGTATATAATTCTGTGTTTGGGCTGAGGAACACAAGAATTTGATTTTGCTTGAGTGCTATAGTAGGTTGGCTTATGTTTTCCTAGGGAGTCTGTGAAGAAGCATAATGTGCTTAAAATTCATGGAAAACTTGAGAAGGAAAGATAGAAACTGACAGCATTATACTGAATTTTACTAAGTTGTATTAGTTCATTTAGGCAAAATAACTACTAGCAATGTTACGTGGCTCTGTCCCTTGGTATGTTCTCAGTTGCAGGTAGCTCTGTAAAAGTCAGTAGAGTTGTGCCAGGCAAAATCATGAAAATTTGAGATGGGCATTAGGAAGGTATAGCTTTATTCTGCAGTTGGACCAACTGAATTTGCCTCCTAATTTTGTACATGAATATGAGATAAGTTAAAATTAGGAGCTTCTTTCTTTCCCACTGGAAATCTTTCTCTTAGTTTCTAAACAGAATTAATTTTGCATTAAAAACTGCCAAGTCACAGCATTTAAATATATCTTAAATTTAAATAAGTTAACATTGAAAGGGGGAAAAAACCCCAACCTGAAGCCCCATTCTTTATGACATGATCCACATTCTGCCTGAGAAAAATCTTTACTAAATTATACTGTTATACCAATTTAATAGTCTTTGATCTGGTTTTGTTCTTGCTTGTTTCTTCTGACATTGGAATTGTTTTTTAAAGGAGGATAAGGAAACCTGTTCATTTTACCCCGAATTAGTCTGAAAGCTTGTCCAGGTTCCCCAGTGTGCTAGGGAGATTATTTAGAGGTACTTAGTTGTAGAAAGCATCTGCAGAACAGATGAGTCATGATGCATTTTTTTAATTAGGTTAGAAATAGAAGGGTAATATTCTAATGCCAGCTTGTAATCTGTCAGACTTTAAAGAATAACAGAAGATGTTATGATAGAAATTAGGAAAAGGAAATAAGGACACTTTCATTGCTTTTGGGATTTTTTAATAAGGTGCAGATTAAATAATATTCTAGGACATCTTGGAAGATAGCTTTATTTCACATTACTTTGCAGTTGATGTTTTATTTTGATGAGATTTATCTTTTGCTTATTTACTTTAAAATTGAACAAAGAGGATTCTGATTGTTGGTGTAATTCAGAGATGGTTTACTATTAGACTATGGGCCTAAGGTCATCAAAGCATTCTGAAAAGGAATGTGGA
Organism: Sclerurus mexicanus; assembly: GCA_013396755.1. Classification (NCBI taxonomy): domain Eukaryota; kingdom Metazoa; phylum Chordata; class Aves; order Passeriformes; family Furnariidae; genus Sclerurus; species Sclerurus mexicanus. The sequence goes on from VWZF01004994.1 coordinate 425,978, forward strand.
AGAGAGAGATGTATGTCAAAGTGAAGAAAGGAGTCCAATCCACATGTAGGCTGAAGAAATGGAGGTGGAAACAAAGACAGTAAAACAGAGTAAACCAAGACAAATTCATCATATGCTTAAGTTGAGGAGTTTTTTGTGACTGAACAAATGAAATTTAATTCATTAAGCAAAGGAGAGTCAGAGTAGAGAATTGAAAGAAAAGTGGTTGGAAAAGCCTGAAGAAGCTCCAGGGTTTGACACTAAACACATTAAGGAGCAGAAAGTTCTCTGAGTGTGTTTGTGCAGAGGAAAAACAGCTAAGGATTTAGATGTATGAGGTTGAGTGGTCAAATAGGATTTAAATGTATTTTTATCAGAAAGGGATTGTTCATCCTTCACTCACTAGGTCCAGGTACATGAAACTTGAGAAAAATATCTATAACTAGCGATGTAATGATCCCATGAGTTCTGTGGACCCAAGACTTAAGGCTGTAACAGCAGATTACCTGGCACTTCTTCTCTGGCTGAAGTGTGTCTTCACCTTGCCTTCACTAATGACTTGTTCTGATCCAGCTGGCTGTCCTTCCTTTTTGGGAAGGAAACCAATTTAACTCTTCTTGCATATCCTGCAGCACTAACTGAAAATGCTAATAGCGAAAGTTCCCCAGTGGCACACTGCATCATGTCAAGGGAGAGTGAAGTAATTTAGAAGATATTCGAATACAAAAACTTTATTGGTGCTATGACTCAAATAAAGGCTTCTAAAATGAGATACATATACCAAAGGACCTTGCATTTAGAAGATGTATATCTATAATGCAAGAAAATATTTTTTTTTCTTCCTGTGGGACTCAGTTAATAAATGAAAACCATTTGAAGTAAGAAAAAGTATGTTATGCTTTCTGTCACTTTGAGGTGTTTGACACCTTGATTCTTATCTAGTCTCAGTGGTTTGTTTCAGTGATGGTATTTGTTTCCCTATGTAGGCATCTGTGTTTATAATTTTGCTATATGTTCATGTCTGTTTCAGCAAAGAATATTTTAACTGCTTATTCCTTTCTGAGCTGCACAACCATCATAGTTAAAGGAACAAACTCTTCTGCATTAAATGGAAATTGCTTTTACTAAACAATAAATGTATCTTTTCCATAGTTTTACTTTAGTACTACATTACTGAAACACAGTTAAAAAGCTTAACCATAATCCTCTTAATTTTCTTTTTGCCATACTGGTAAAATATGTATTAAACGAATATAAATGGACACTGCCATACCAAATTAATTGCAAATTTTTTTTTTTACTCTAGATTTCATAAAATTTGGTTTCTTCTAGAAATAAATTTGAGGGAATTCAATATTACAGAGGAGTTTCCAGTAAAACAAAGTAATTTTGAAGAAAAAAACCCACTATAAGCAGTTTCATGAACAAAGAAAATTTACATGCCTAAATTAATACATGTTAATTTCATTGAAATACAATTTGAAAATGAGAAGTGAATGGAATGTCTTCCAATGATGAGATACTAGTGAACTTGTAAATAATGAGTGGTTTCTCTCGTTTATTTATTTGTGCTGTTTATATTTTAGCAGCATTAACTTGTATTTCCTTACATAGCTATTATTTAATTTTAAAATTTACTCTTATTAATGGATATTCCTTCTGATAAACACTACACATTCTGCTGTTTTTTCGTATAATGTTCTGTTGTGCAGTCTAAAAACTGTTGTGAATTAGGAAAATAAAAGCTTCCTAATTTTTCATAGTATCAGTTTTTAAGTTTTATATTTTGGTTTCACTGATACTAAGAATTGAAATGTATTTTATCTAGTTGCAATGATGGATTTGGCTTTTCCTTCACCATTCAGAAAACAAATTTTCTTACTACTAAAAATTGAAATTGTAAATTAGGAAAATTAGTCTTTGCAACCCTTGTCATTAAAAAGAAAAAAGGAGGCAAAAAAAATCAGGAGCAGACTGGCATGATGTGCCAAAAATACGGGAGTCCATTTCCCTAATTAGGAAGACTAGAGAATGGTAAATTGTGTATTGGATGGTTATTCCAAGTGCTGAATTGGGTGTACAAAACCTTTCTAATTTTTATAGGGAACAGTTAAAATGTAAAATCATCCAGATAGATGTCACTATGATTGCAAACCTGGTCTAAAGTCAGAATGAATGTAGAACTCCTTACTTCTGTGTGACCATAATGGCAGTGATTGCGCTGTGCCATAGATTGTTGTTTCATGCCAAGGCTTTGATATGAAGGTTGCAGTGGGCTTTACGGCTCCTATCAAGAGGTGAAATGATACACTAAAAACACTCAATATATTTTCAGCTCATGGGGCTGGGTAGCGAGAGAGCACCTAGTCTTGCTATTAAAGACTGAGGCAAAGCAGGTATTAAGTACCTCAGCCTCAGCCTTTCTCACTGTGTTTCCACCTCTGTCCAAGAAAAGATGGAGGTTCTCCTTTGTCCTCCTTTTGTTGCTAATATATTTCTAGAAACGTTTTTTATTTTCTTTTATACCAGTAGCCAGATTAAGTTCTCCTTGGGCTTTGGCCCTTCAATTTTTCTCCTTGAATAACCTCATGACATCCTTGCGGCCCTCCTGAGCTGCCTGCTCCTTCTTCTGAAGGTGATGCACTGTTATGCCTGAGTTTGAGCCAAAGTTCTCTCTTCAGCCAGGCTGATCTTCTTCCCTGCCATCTTGTCTTTCAGCACATGAGAATGGCCTGCTTCTGCACCTTTAAAATTCCTTTTGGAAGCGTGTCCAGCCTTCCTTTGCCCTTCAGAACTGCCTGCTAAGGAACTCTTTCAACTAGTGTCCTAAACAGTGCAAAGTCTGCCCTCTGGGAGTCCAAGGTAGCAGTTCTGCTGACTCCCCTTCTTACTTCGCCAAGAATCAGAAACTATCTTTTGTGATTGCTCTCCCCAAGATGACTTCCAACAATCACATCACCCATCAGTCCTTCTCTGTTCAGAGAAACAGGTCTGGTGGGGTGCCTTTCCTTGCTGGTTCTATCATCAGCTGTGCCCTTCTGTTGTTGGACTTGATCCTCCCACTTTTTTAGGGAGAGGAGCCCACTGCATTTAGAGTTACGTCAATACTGTAATTTTTATCCAGTTATATTAAATCTTTCTTGTCATTGCTAGTGTGCTATTTCACTGATTTTATCATAGTTTCTCCTGGTTTTTTATGATATAAATGCTTACATTTTAAGAGGAAGAGGAATAAAAACATTGCTAACAGTCTGTTGCCTTCTTAAAGGTGAAGCCTTTGCTGCCCTAGAAGAGTGAAATCCCATAGGACATGCCATATGATCTTAGTATAAAACAGGGAGTATAGTATTTGCCCTGGAGAGCCCAGTACACTGCTGTCTGGAACTCTGGTTTTGGGAAACTTGATGTAAAGATGAGTTTCAAATTGGCTTCCTTCCTGCAGCAGACTGAATGGTGCAATGATAAACATCAGCGGCAATACTTTTCTTTCAGCTCAAATGTGAGCTACTGATGAAAACAAAACAAATCCAAACTGAAGAATATTACCAAAATTTGGAAAATATGAAGTCTTGTATAATCCATCCTGCAAAAAAAAAAAAAAGAATAATTTCATTAGTGGCATGCCTTCCTGACAAAATCATCATTTGAAATGAAAAAGGAAAGGATGTATGTTTGTCTTTGAAATGAATAACTTAAAAATTGAACGAGAGGCATGATCTCTGAAATGAGGGAAGCTTTAAGAATATGACTAACAGTTTTAGGTAAAAAAGAGTCCCAAATCAGAATTGTGGTCCACTGGGCTGTGTTTTGCAAACAAAGTGAAAATGTATTATGCATTAGCTGATATTTCAGGTGTTATGGGTTTTTGTAAAGGACAGTGACACAAAAGTACAGCTGTTAGCTGCAACCTGAGATGACCCTATCTAACACTCATGAAAAGTAGCAAATAACTGTGGAAAAGAAGTACAAGGTATAAGTCTGCAATTCCGTTAGCTTCAGTGCATTTCTACAGCTTTTACAGGAACCTAATCTGGAATTGAGTCCAAGCCTCTGTGTTGGTGCAGGGCTGTGGATTCTGCTTCTGCGGTACTTCCTGTAATTTCTTTTGGTAGGGTGCATAGTTGACTCACTGTGGAACCTACCTTATTTTGACAAAAGCCTTTGTTCTCAATAATGCCATAAAGAAAATAATCCAGTTGGTTTCTCAGGTTCCATCCGCTGTTTTTCTATCTAAAGCTATATTTTTAAAGTATGAGGTACTTTCTGCTGTGCTATATGTTAACATTTGGCTTCTCTTCCCTTCTGCCTGCTCTTGTAAATCATTTTTATTTGAATTGTAACAGAAATGTCTCCTAAGTTCGATGTCTTTGCAAATAGCCTTTAAAAAACAATTAAAAAAATTCCTATAGCGCTGATGCTTCTTAAAATATAAAGCTATTGTACATCAAGGAGGATTTTGCTGTATACATTCATGCATCTAAAGACAGGAGAGGGCATGCTGTACTTAACTTGTTTGACTTGTAATGTATACAAGGAATGGAAAATTTGGCTGCATGTGTAATGACCTGGTAGTCCAGATAATATCCTTTATGCCTTAAATTAGGTAACTGACATTCATAATGCATAGAATCTTGCTTGTTGAGCAGTCTAGCATTATATTTGTAGAGCTACTGCTATACTAACTGGTATTACATTCACGTTCAGTGATTTATTTGACCTGGAAAGCCAACAAATTTCTGCTTTTCTAAAAGGATATTTTCTAGGGCTCCAAATGATCAAGTGGTCTGTGTTCTAGTTTCCCACTTTATTACAGTTGTGATGAGCACATGATCATTTGCAATATATGTGTGTATATATATGTATATATGGTGGGACATTATGTATATGTAGTATATACATCAGCATATATTGGGGTGTGACTTTCACTTTGGTCTGTGGTGACAACATTGGACTGTGGCTTCAACAACCTATTTTAGAAACCTCACAAATAAATCACTAATGATACTTGTGGAAGTTACCACCTTCCTTAGATAAAAGTGTATCTCTAATGTACCAGTTTGTATAGAGTAAGCTTTGGATCTATCCCACTGTTAAATAAAGCATAATATAATAAGCTAGAATTTGCAATGGCTGCTTGTCACACAGAAGGGTATTTTAATTAACCTGCATGCAGAAATTAACCCTTAGAGTACTGCTTCAAATTCTTCAGTATATTTTGTTATTTAATTTTACCAGTGGGCTATGCTGCTTTTCTACTCAGTTCATAGTACTGTACATAAAGTACATTAAATAGCCATACAAAAAAAAAAAAAGTAAGAAAAACTAAAAAAAGCCAAGCAACTTCTTATGATCAAGGGATTCTAGAAGACTCAGTACTCCAGGTTGCTAATGGGTAATGTATTCCTAAGCAACTACTCTTTTGTTAAAAGTTTTATGTTATGGCATTAATTAAAAGCATGTAATGTTTCACTGTAGCTGTGTGCTTGTTAGTTTTTTCCTAAAGTATCATAGGTGTATCTCCTTTAGAAAGAAGTCAGTTCTTTAAGGGTTAATGTGGGGCTAAGGGATCCAGAGGTATTCTCCTGCTTGTCCTTTCCTAAAGGTATCTGCATGTTAACTCTGAGATATTACCTGAACAGGTGAATATAAATACTGTATGAATGACTAACTGAATGAATGAAATAATTCCTTTGAAATGCTTGCTTGTATCTTGTAAGCAACTGGAAAACAGAAAGCCGATTTCTGAATCAAGGTCTTCAATGAAATGCATAGAATTCTCAGCAGAGTAGAATCTCATATACTGACAACTTATTCTGATTTCTCTTTCTTTCAAATAGCCCAATAGAATCCTGCCAGAATTTCTACAAAGATTTCACATTACAGATCGACATGGCTTTCAATGTGTTCTTCCTACTCTACTTTGGCTTGCGTGTAAGTAGTGTGGGTGTCGTTGATAGTGTGAGGCAGGGAGGGAATATAGCTAGTAGGGAGAGTCTTTGAATACAGCTTGACTTTGCAATGGCTGGACAAAATTAAGCTAATTTCTAAAGCGCACAATCAGAGCATTTCATTTGGAACCTTTAGGTAATAATAAGAATCAAAGATCTCTAAGGGGACTGATAGTTTGTATGTGAAGCTGCCTGTTCCAGAATGTTGTCACATGATAGAAGGTGAAAACTATACCATTTCAGTGCTGGTTAGTGATGTAGAATCTAGTTTCAGGGTTCTCAATGGTGTGATAACTACTTCAGCAAGACTAGTGAAGAGTTGGTCTGTTCCTATACTGTGGAATATTTTATACTTGCCTACACTTCTCTTGTCATACTGATACATTGTTAATAAATGTGAAAAAATATTTGTTAGCTCGGATATTAAAGCTGGTCACATGTATGATCTATGTCTTCAGTTAGACCTTTCATTTTAATACCAATGTGATTATCAAGCAAGGCACAATACAGACCTTTTCCTAGTGAGAGACGTTGTTTTATCTGGACTGATCTGAACCATCAATTACTACACTAACTTTTCAGTTTAGTATTTTAGAACAGAAAATATTTCACATACTTGAAATCAGCATGAGCATAATTTTTCATCTCTCCTCCTCTTTTCTTTTTTTTTTTTTCCCCTACAGTTTATAGCAGCCAATGACAAGCTATGGTTTTGGCTAGAAGTTAACTCAGTGGTAGATTTCTTCACGGTCCCTCCAGTGTTTGTGTCAGTATATTTAAACAGAAGTTGGCTTGGTAAGTAAAATAATTTTTCCTTTTAACAGTCGTTAGAAAATGACTGAAGCTTCGCACATTTTGGTGGAGAATTTCTTCATCTTGGGTCATTGTGTAAAAGACTACTGCAAAAGTTGTTTTTGCAGTGAATTTACCATTTTGGTAGAAAGGTGAGTTTCGTCAGAAAAGGCACTTGTCAATTTTGTTCTCAATTCATTAGTATGATCTCTTACTCTAAGAGGTATAGACCTCCAGAGCTTGGAAGTGCTGTGTAACGTGAGGCTGTTTTATAAAATAGCGAATTTGATGTAGTTGTCTAAGCTTGCAACCTGAACAGGTGATCCAGACCATTCATTCACTGAACTGGATTGCTGTGAATCATGCTGTCAACAATGAAACCAACAAATTTTCATTGCATTTTTTGAGCCAATGTGCCTAAATTTTAAATCCCTGGAGCAACATGTTTGGGATATATTTTTAGACACTTTATATTTGTGTTGAACTAGTAGTAATGCATTAGAAAAAATATGCCACGTGTAAAAGGAAATACCAAATGAAACAGAGAGGACAAATCAATTAACATCTGTAATGTGACTTACAAAGTTTCTTGTATAAACTGTACGTACTCTCTCATTAGGTAAAATGTAGGTCAAAATTTGGGATATTTTAAGAGAAAACTTCCTAAAAATGACATATTCTGAGAATGCCATGTCTTTAGGCAACATATGAAACCTCACAGCTTGACAATTAATTTCTCCAGAAATACAGGCACTCATCGATGAATTAGGTGAGAAATGAAGAGTAGTTATCTTAAATGTTTCACATAGAAAGGAAAATAAAACAGAGGGTCTTTAATAGTCTTATAATATTTTCAACTTGGTACAGGAGTTTAAAGATACATTTTTTTTTATGAATTACTGTGTTATGAAAAGAGATTAATAAATTAATACTATATATATATATATTTACCAGTGATTATTAATATGCCAGAGTAGAGAGCAGTAAAACAGCCAGAAAATATCACTGCACATGCTCATATGATTTCTGCCTTTATCATATACCTCTGTCGTGTACGGGAAACTAAGTAAGGCTTTTTGAAGGAGCAAACGTCATACAGGTCCATAGTAGGATAGGAAATAAAATTTAAAAAGAAGATATTTAAATAAAAACCATGTTTGTGCCTAAAAGAAAACTGCTGATTTCAGTAGCTATAACTTAAGCTCATATTCTTTGTCTTATGTGAATTAAAGGGGTGCATTTTCACACTTGACTGCAATGTACAGTTTCCCAAAACTTTGAGATTGAAATCCTTGGAGATGAATGCTATCTAAGAGAATATATAGAATCACAGCATCCATTGAAAAGGAATATGAAGTGAGAAAAGAGCAAGACCACAAACTGGGAAATGAGGCCAAGAGATAATTATTTGGGATGAATTCCCCTTATGAAAGTAATTGCATAATTGACTGACTCATGGTGACACAGCAATCTAACTACCAGTACTGACAGGGATAATGAGAGAGTTTGCACATTTAGCAGTTTTTGCTGGATAGTTTCTACAAGATTTATGTCATTTTGCAGGAAGAGTTAAGTGGTTTACTTATATTTATTTATAGGGTTGAAAGGATTTCCATATTTCTTAATTACACCAACATCACTTTTTTTTTTTTAATTGTTTCTTGTTTATAGTCCCACTTTACCTGTCTTCTCATGGAATCCTCCTGAGACATTTATCACCCACTCAGGCAAAAATTTTGTTTTTAATGTAGTCAGCTTAGGAGGGACATATTTACAATGTTTCAGCTTTGCACCTGCTTCCAAAGGAGTTTTCATTTTAGAGAAATCATCCCTAGTGAAATAAGTCACTAATTCAAAAATGTGAATTATTTGGGTTCCTAACATAGCTTTAATTTAGATCAACAAGAAGCTGCAATGAAAGAATTTTTAAGTAAATACACTGAAGTGTATTAATGAAGATTGTGTGTTTCTTTACATCTTTTAAAGAAACAGCAAAGTTTACTATCTCTGGAGCTCATATACTTTGGACATAACTTGTAGGTAATACAGTGGTAGACTTAAGTGTGTGACTAGAGAGGAAGGGAGGATGTTTAGATGATATTATTTACAGTTGCAGGTTAGATGTCTACTTTGCCTTTTGCTTTTATATAATTTTTGTAATTGAGAGAGAGATCCTTGTGCAGAGGGTGACTCAGAACATGTAACTTATGGTTTCTGCACCACTTGTCTCTGAGTGTAAGTAGGATTTGCAGGGAGGTTTGCCTTTTAAAGAGGCAAGTAAATAGGGAGTGCTTAATGTTAGGCAGTGTGAAAATCATTGAACAGGTTTGGATGTAGTGTATCACAATAATACCTTGCACATTTTAAGAATGTATTACTGATTTAGCAGTTTTCCATTGTATGCTTTAAATTACAAGACCCTTTAAGGAGCCCGAATACAATACAACATCTGGGATGTATTTTGCATCAGGGTCTTTCTGGTTTATTTCATTATTGATTTATGTCAGTCAGCTGTGATGGGTTCATTGAAGTAGGAGACAGAATCAAAGTCACCACCGTGGCTCCCTGAATTCCTGATTTCATCAGAACTGTTTAGCTAACTGATCTGTGTCAGTACAGACACACAGTTTAAGCAAATTGAAAAAAAATCAAACCATCCTAAACAAAATCCTAAATACAAAATAAACTTTGCCTTCAGAGCACTAAATGTTTATAGAAAGATGTGAAGCATAGCAGAGAACGTGAGGTCTGAATGTATCATCTGTTAATGTACTACAGGGGAAAGCTAGTGGGTTTTTTCTGTTCTTATGCTAGTTCAGAAGTGCTGCCATTCCACTGTTAGCTCTTACTACATGAAACCTTCGGGCCCTGCCTTATAAAATCATAAATATTTCTTGCAAAATTCTGAACAAGAAAATTTCTGATAGTGATAGGACAGTTTCCCACTTTAAGTGTAGGATTCTGTGGAGAAGATCTTCTCAAGGGAAGAATGATAATAGAAGGGATGGAGGTTCTGGCTCTTGAGGTAATTTTGACAGTGAATTTCAACCAAATTATTTCAGTGCATTGTTAAGTCTGTGTACTGTCTTTATAGCCTCTGTGAAGGTTGGCTAAAAAGATTGTCAGACAGAAAAAAAAATTGCCATTGGAGAAATAATGCTATGGTAAAACTAATTTTTTTTAAAAAATATAAAGTCATCGTGATATGAGTATACTACCTAAGTTCCAGGTTCAGATCTTTTTCTCTTTGGATAGCTTGCAACCCAACAAGTTGGAGAGCCCTGCAACAAGTGGATGTCTTCCGGTTTTATTTAGTAATGATTTACAAACACTCTACACACCACTTAAAACTGTTATTCTATCTTCTGTGATAGCAAAGGCAATTCAAATAACTGAAATGCCTTTTATCATGTACTTGTATGCTTATGCAAAAGGAAATATTGATTTTATGAGCTGATTGTATTGGAATAAATTGCTTTGACAGGATGGTATTGTTAGAGGAAGATTAAACATAAAAAATGTGATCTTGGCTTCACATTTACAAGGACATGGGAATGAGGAACAATCAGCCTACTAGAACTACAGTGATTTAAATAAAGCCTACTATATGAGTTTGATACTGTCTCATTGAGTCACAGAAATTAAAGATAGAAAATATCTATTAAACAATCCATTTCCTCTTCCTGACCATATGCTTCATCTAATCTACTGTACAAAATTTCAAAGCATAGAAACTGTTTGATTCCTAGTGAGTTCTATTCTCAGGAAGATTTTTTTCCTTCATCCTCCTTCCTTGACATCCCTTTTAGTCTAGGTTGCTGCTGAGGCTATGCTATTTTTTTCAGAAAATAATCCAATATATATAGTGGGGGAAAGAAGACAGGCAACACATGTAAATGTAGGCAAAGCATAGAGTACAGATCTCTTCATGTGGTCATAGCAGAGTTATGGAAGGAGTTCCAGTGCTTGCTCAAATTCTGTCAAGGTCTTATTACAGACATCTCAATTAATTTTGGATGCAACTTGTGGTTTCAGTATCAATTCCTGATGTAAGAAGACTATTTGCAACAACTCTGATAGAAATTCAGCTGTTTTGGTGAGTCAGAGAATGTAATTGTTTTCCCTCCATGGACAGAGAGAGATGGATTTGGAGAAAAAGTGCGTTTTATTAAAATAGTTAAGGGGATGGTGCAAAGCCTTCTGCCCATCCAGCAAGTGTGCTTCAAGATGAAACTTTAGGTAAAAATCTGTGACACGAAAACAAATTTTGCTTCAATACCCTGTAGACTTTCCTGTAATAGCCTGAACAGAATAGCTCAGCCTGAAACCGTATTTGGATCTGTAGACCACTTTATTCCTTTCAGAAAACTAAAATATTTTAATGCCATTTAGTTATACTGACGCAAAAGTCCTTGCAATCTGAATTGTACGGATACCACTTTTGCACTCTGTAACTTTGCAATCATGTACTGTATTTTGATGCATTTGTGAGTCTCAAAGCTATCCCTTTCTTAGCACTTTCTTAGCACCTTAAATTTGCAGTCGTACGCAATGATTTAGTTCTGTAAGCATTGTGCATTTCTGCCATCTATTGGTGGAATCTTTGAATACACATCAAAATTCTATAATATTTCGTACAAAGCTAGTGTATTTTATACATCTTTGAAGTATTTATGTCATTTTACTTACATAATAAATAATTTTATATATAATAGAAGCTAAATTCTCTAAAATTTCCTAGGAGTATTTTATTTTGTGTATATGTGCATATGCACTCCTTGTCTGTGTGGTGACATTTCTTTCTGCTCTTGAAATGCCTTCAAAGAGGTATCAGAATGAATTTAATGAAAATAGTTCTGAAGGCTCAATGTGCTTGATGATTTGTCAATAATCTGTCATTGAATGGACTGTATCACATTTGCATTGTGTTGCAGTCAACATTTTTGCTTTTCCCTCAGCACCTTAATCAGTTCAGTTTTCACAGGGCATGTACATTTTGACAGGGTAGCATTTAAAGTGATACTTACGTCACAACAAACTTTTGAGTTGCTACAATATTAATAGCAAAAGGTAACCTTGTGACAAATATGTATTTGTCAACATCTCTGACAAATCTTATGGATATTGTTGCACTCCTTTGTGACAATATGCTTCTACTCTCTCCTGCACTGATGGTAAGTCAAGTTTGACAAAAGGCATGAGCGGAGGAGTAAAACAAGGGCAGCACTGCCTTCAAGTGTCATTAGTGTGTGTCATCTAACTGACATTCATAGAAACTGAGTGTTTGCTTCCCTACAACTGTGAATGCAAAATAAACCGGATAATTCAAATCATCTGTTCCCAGTCTATCACTGTCTGTGAGTGGTACTTAACGCTGCACAGAAAAATCACCCCAAAAACATTCTGGTTTCTTTTCTGCTCTGATGAGGAGGGGTGATAGTTGGGGGGGTACTGTGATTTTTCATGTGTGAATGAGTGGCAGGCTTAGCCTAAAAGTAGTCATAGTCTCTAAATTTTGAGAAGCTATTGCAAGTTATTGCAGAACTGACACCAATTATATTGCCTTAAACAGTAGTGCTTCCTAGTGTATCTGAGCTGGACGAAGTAATTTGACTTCTTTCACCTAAAAACTGACTGAGCAGTGGAAAAAATAATAATCCAGTCTTAATTTTATAGTTACCTACAAACATTACCTATAAACAAATGCGTATAGTTTATTGCCATCCTGCTTTGCACGTGATCCTAAGCCCTACTTGTCATTGACTTATTCTCTTCATTATCAAGCATTATGTCCTCTGGTATCATTGCTTAATGTTATTAGCCAAAATATTAATAGAAATATTAAATTACTGAAGGTCAAGAACACATTCCTTGTAAGACTCCCAGGGAAGACATGCCAGATTCATTTTAAGACCCCATGGTACTTGGCCCATTTAATGAGTGCTGTGGCAAGGCTGAGTAAATTACATCACTATTCATAGCTTCATCACTCAAACATGACACTTAATGGAAAAGCTAATGGCATAAGTTTTCTAAAATATATACATAAATAGAATTCTTTATCTTGACCACTTAATTACTTTGCAGTAGAAGTCTGTTTTGTCTGAGATTGATAAATAGGACCACGGTTACTTCTTTTAATCTTGTGGAAATAACATTAATTTACTTCTGGAACTTCTAAAAAGTAAATGTGATTACATGATTGGCATTTTCTATGTTATAAAATAACATATATTTGGGACTATATTTCTGCCTTTTCTCCATTATCACTGAAATGTCCACTATGTTGCTAGTCATAAAATGCTCCAATTAAAATCTTGTTGCAATGCAGTAGGTCTTTTTGAATTGTATTGTTTTTAAATAGGAAATATATATTACTATTTAGGACTTTTTTTTTTTTTCTGTTTTCATGAACAGTAAATGTAATCAATATTTTCATTTAAGTGCCCTAAATTTGAATTCCATAATAAGTTTTTCCTTTTCATATAAACAACCCTCCCTTCAGTGAAACAGTCTTAATATTCTTTTGTTTTTATAATATTTAGAATTTCTAAAGGTATATTAGTGTTCTTCAATGTGTGTTCTCCAGATAGATATTTCCATGCTGTAAACTAAACTTTTTTTTTTTCGCGTTTCATACAAAAGAACACCAACAGATAGAGTTTACATTATCTGATATACCAGACTTGTCATCACCATTGGTTAATGTTCTATTTTATGTTTTTTCTGGACATCGATCCGTAAATATTCAAGATCACAGTCCACCAAATTTACTGATTCAGAAAAACAATTTCATTTTGATATAGATTGACTGCAAAATTCTAAGTAGTTTGTAATAACTGATTTTAACTTCTTTTACTCATATTTTATTCCATCATACTTGCCTATAGGATAATAATAGGATGATATCAAGTGTAAGGGATTTATGCTGAAAAATAAATCACTGCAATTTCTTTTAACAGTCAAACATTTTACATTTTTGCTAAGATATTATGTTATTTTCTTCTATCTATATCCCTTCCTCTCTAGTTAAAATACGTTCTTAACATCTGGATGTTATGTGAAAAAGCACTCTAATATTTTCTTTCTATCCTGCATTTTACTATCATTTTATTTACTGTGTGTCTGTTCTTGGGTTCTCTAATGGTTTCAGTGGTCTTTCAGACTCTAATTAAGTTCTCTTGCTCAAATGCAGGCTACCCAGACTGCAGAGTTTTGCCTCTAATAGAATGTGGAATAGTATTGTAAAAGGAGAAAACTCTTTCTCTTGAACTGCTTATGGAACCCATATTTTATCCTGTCTTCTGGCATTTGTATTTGTTTGAATGAGGGGGCATTTAAAAATACTTTTTGTACTGTATAAGATAATTGCATTAGCCAGCTGCTTTCCAAATTTTCATGAGCTAACTACAGCATGTAACCAATCACACTTTGCTGACTGGTGTAGTGTGAGAGAGATCTTTCTCTCTTTCTCTCTCTTGCTTTCTCCCTTTCTCCCTCCCTCCCTCCCCTCTGTCTCTCTCTCTTTCTCTCTTTTTTGTTTTTAAATGTTTGTATTTAACTAATTGTTTCTTAAAAAGTCAGCTGAAAGACCAGTTGAAAATAAGAATTTGTTTCTTGGCTCTCAAGTAGTATGTTAACTTCTACAGTTCTGTGTAGGAATTCAATATATTTTTTGTACATTATCCAGTAGTTTTTTCCCCCAATATCTTCTTTCACTGTTCTTTTTACTGGTTTTTTGGTTTTTAATACATTGAATCTGAGTGATGTTGTTGTTGAGTGGGAGCCTCTCAACTTTGATTTTTCAGTACTTGTTTTTCATAAGCAGCTTTCTAAATAATGTGATTGATATCTGTGTAAGACCAAAACTAGAAGTCCTTATATCTAAAACATAGGAGTTATGGTATTTTTAACATGAGTTTTATGATTTCTGATTGCCATTTTTTATCTTTTGCTCATTTTCTATTTCTAATTTCTGTAACACTGCTCAAAGAAACTATTTTATCTTCTCATCCCTGGACTAAATGACCTGAGATGTCCATGTAGTTCTCATTAATTCAGCACCAATTGTCTGGTGTGCTCTGTGGTGCATGAGTCTTGCTTTATGTGGAATTAAGAAAAGACGCATTATGTAGTGTAAGTAATTAAAAAACCCAAACTGCCTATCTGTGTTCTTCCTGACCTTTTTGCAAGACTGAACTAATCATAAGCAAATCCTGTTCTGACTGGAATTGATACAAACTGATGCCAAGATAGTTGAGCTTTCATTAGAAAGATTAGAAGTTAAGAATTCCATATGACACTTGAGAAAGTTCTTATAGTGGCTGTTCTCTCTGAATATCAGAGAGGTGTGATTGAACTTCTGTACTAAGCTGAGACTGGAGGTTTTTATAAACCAGATCATTCAATCTTTCCAGTAATCTTTTGGAAATTCTTTCTCTCCACTTTATATACATGAATCTTACGAATCTAAGAAAAGTCAAGAGAGGATTTGATTAGGATTTTCACTCTTACTATAATTCCAAACTTAAAAGGGAAATTTCATTTATATTGTTATTTAGATGCACTGCTTGACCACCATCTGATAGGTCAAAACCCCATTGGCATTAGGTAAGATGACTTCTTGTGCTTAGTGCTTCAGGTATCAATATGAGCACAATTCTGACCTTCCTGCTTGTGTGACATTTCAGTTGTAATGGTTGGATGGCTAATAGTCTGTTTCTTGATCCACTATTGTATCTTTGTAATTGCAGTATTTTACCATAGAGTCAGATGGCATATAGAGAAGGAAAATTTAGAATAAAGTGTTCTTACAGCTTGTGTTTAAGACTTTTTCTGAGGTTTTGAACTGCAGGATATTTATACCACCTGGCAGAGTTTTGTGCAATATTGACTTAAGTCAAGAGAACAGTATCCTTCATAGTTTGTCATATTCTGCCACTTGTTTCACATCAGTTGTTCAAATGTTTAACATTCCCTAGTACTTCTTTATTTACATTCTGACGTTGTGCAGGGCTTTTACTTGACTCATTGCTGACCCCCAGACATTTAGCATTCATTAACCTTGTTATCACTTTCTACAGTGTTTTGTATCAGACTATCTGAAATTCTAAAGAAGAGTAGAAATGCAGTGGAGAAAATGCAGTTCGTAAATGGAAGGACATTTCTCTACATCACAAAAGTGTCTCGGAAGTTATTGGCTCCTCCATAACTCCTTGCACTGCAGTGGCTTACCTGATGGATCACCAGAAGGTCTGCCAATAAAGCTAATGATGCTCAGAGGGCAGGATTTACTTGTTCTTTTTAAGTGCATGCTTTGGGAACTTTCTGATGCTTTCCCCAGTATCTTCAGGGGGAACTGAAGTTCAGGGAACTTTTTCAAATGGAGCGGTGTTAAAGAAGCTGCTACTAAACTTTGGAGTGCATTTTTATATTTTTTTTTTTTAATTCAGACATTTAGTTTTTAATTATTCTTGAAAAAGTCAATGTATTGTGTTTGTAAATTGTATATAGTAATGCAAAGGTATTTGCCTGAAATAGATTTTCTAATGATATCTCCCTGGCTGCAACTTCAAGTCAAAACCTGAAATATTGGAAAGGCAGCCTATTTGACTTTATCAGTTCTTTTGTTTGTCGCTAGTAAAAGCATAACAGATGGCAGATAAAAAGACAGAATAACGCATCTTTCAATATAAAAATAACATTAAAATTTAGAAAAATGTGGGCTCCTACATAAGGAAAACTTCTAGTATATGGAAACTCTTTTCTAAAGCCATTTTCTTGTTGCAGTTATAGATGATTTATACAGAGAAATTATTTTGCCTTCTTTTTAAATCAGCTTTTCTAAAGTAAGGCAGATGGAACTGTGCTGTACATGGACAGGTTTAGTACACAGCGTTTTGTTCAGCATTATCCTGCAAGGAGTGCAGTTTTTATTCAAAATAATAGTATTGTATTATCACTGTGAATATTTAGCTGAAAAGAATCAGCTGGGTAGTATCTGAAGTGTGAAGTTCAATATGAAGAGATTTTGCATATCACGAGAATATCTGGAGACTATAATCTTCATGGTCAAAAAGAAACTGTAATCACGTAAAAGCACAGATGACTGAGAGCAAAATGGCTTAGTCTACTGCTATGAGGTACTCAACACTCTCAGTCATTAGTTCTCCATTATCACCAAGTTACTCTGCTTCTCAGTGTAAATTATCTATCAGCTTTATTGTCTTTCCAGTGCTGATTATGATTTTCTTTTGATCAATCCCTTACCGTATGGAATGTTTTCCTTCAGAACTGAAGGAGTTTTTGTGTATGGGTGTATTCATGTTACACTGCAGAGGTACACTTGTTTCTTTCCAACCACTGTGCATCCAGCAGTGAATGCCAACCTCTTTCATCCACACTGCAGCCCCTTGGTCGTTCAAAGGGTCATTTGCTTGAAGATGTAGAATCATTCCACAGAATAATTCTACAAAAAAGTTATTTTTGTAGTATATACTTGGCAGGCAATATATATCACAATGCTGTGTCAGTCAATGAACATCTGAGCCTCTAAATGCAAAATATTGTGAGTATAAATTCAAATTAGATGGGATATTTTGGTATTGATTGGTGTGATTCCAGCTTTTATGATCTATTAAATGATCTATTATATTATCTATTATTTATTTGTTATCTATGAAGTACTATATTAAAACTGAGTTTGGATTTTTCTGTGTTTCCCTTTCCTTCCTATTGTGAGCAAAGTGTAGATATCAACACTGTAAAAGAAGAGACATCTAGAAAATAGAAACAAACCAAGATAGTTTCACCTGAATTCCTTCATGCTCACTCTCACTTTGGAAATTCATGTGGAGAAGATCTGTGGGGCAGATCCTATAAGAAATATATTGCCATCAGTAGAAAATAGCAGATGATACATAGATTTGGAGGAACAGCATGTCCTAGGAAAATATCAGGCACCTACTTTACTAGTCACTGCTTCTAATCTACTCAGTGCATAGAAATTTTTGCTGTCTTTTCTTATTGACTGGGTAACACTGGCCTGCTAGGGCAAGCATTTGTGTGCACTTGGAACTCCGGGAGAATTTTCGTCTCAGTAGGCAGATCACAGACAGATTTTCTGTCTGATATGAATTTGAAGAGAGGAGTTGTAAATGTTACTTCCTTTACTGGATTTATTCTTGACTCAGTCTTAGTCATGAATTGATACTTGCAGTTTTCAGACCTTGTATTTAAACACGATACACTACTGAAGAGGTGAAGACTATGTTTTGGTACTGCACTGGGGTGAAATAAGAGGTGCTATTATATGGTGTATGGACCCATACAACAGCTGTTTTTTTCAAAAAGCAGTTAAAACGTCAGAATCTTTGATTTCTATGAAATTTTATGCCTAATTCTCAGTCCAACAACTGGTCTGAAGTGCTCTGTTTATTGTTATTACTATATAAATTTACACCATGTGCAAGGAGTCATTCTCAACACTGAGTGAAAGGACATCACTTCTCTAGGACAGTATTTTTTTAAAGTTTATTATCCATAGCGGCAGAAAATGGAATTAATGTTTTTTTGCACCTGGATCGTGATCACATACAGGGCTTTGTGGTGTATCATTTTCGTAACCAGTTTCTCATAATTATCTATATGTGTCTGCTCATATCCATTCTTTAACTATTTTCTTTGTGCAACTGAAAGGCTAAAAAAGGCTCAATTAATAGGATGCATTGTATCATACCAGTTGATTAGAACTGAAACACTTGACTCCTTCTCAAGTCTTATTTCATAGCATGCTCATTGTTTCTTTGGCAGTTATGGCCTGTGCCTTGTGACTCACAGGAGCAAAGACAGGCGGAATTGCAAGTCTTTTTTTAAACCAACGTCCTGCAGCATGAGTCAGGCTTTAGATCTGGCCTTTGTCCTTCCTTTGCCTTTGTTCTTATCATTTGTTCTGCCCTATGGTTGCAGCCTCTCAGAATAGCATATTCCTGATTTTAGTGCAATTTATTCCTGATGAATGCCAGGGAAAATTATATAAGATGTTAACTTGACATTTTTCAGGAAGGGAAACTACTTTATACTGAGTTGTAATGGTCACTTTAAAAAACAAATCCCAGGTTTCCAACCTTCAGTGCCACATGTCTGTAAGGTCAGCTTTCTGAGATGTAACCCCTCATTTCAAGAGCCATTTTAGTTTCAGTAGCATCATCACTAAAGTGTACAATTATTTTTTTTCTCCCCAAATCAAAGAATTAAAAATTTTGCATCTATTTGAGTATGGACTTTTGTATCTGGAAAGGATCACACAACTGTAAGATTAAAAAAATAATACTTCCATTGTAATATATGATGCTTACAAGTTTATACACTCTGGTTTTATGTAAAGATCTGCTGTTCATTCGCTACTGGTATATCTCTGCATGGTTTATGGAATATGACATAGTCATTGCCTGAAGTGGTGTAAAGCAGGAAAGTTAATGTTTACATATCTAGTGACTGGTTTTGTTATTGCTAGTGCCAGGCTTACTGAAAATGGTTTAATATCTTAAGACTATGAGACTGGGAGGTAAAAAAATTAAATAATGCTACTACATGCATGTTCTCAGGAACTCAAGTTTGGATTGTAAATTTACCTTCTAAATAATTTAGTGAGATTAATGAGTGGTAAATCCTTGACAGAATGAACACTGTTCTGTTTTTGTCATGACCTATAGACAGTGCTAAAAAGCTGTACCAAAAAGTAGTTGTTGGCCAACCTCTATAGTTTTTATATTCAGACAGAGCAGGTTATTTTTTTCTATGAATAATACTTTTATAATTTTTGAAATAGGACCAATGAAAATTTTATGAGCCATTTTGTGTACAGCAATTTACACTGTAGCTTCAAAAGTAGCAATTAGAAAGAGAGAAATATAGCACGTGAAATATTATGTGCTCACTTATTGTAAATAAAATTAAAAGTGAATTTTCTAGGAGATATTAGTCACAGGATATAGCAAAGTTATTTTTCTCTACAGCACATTTCTCCTTGGCAGGTTTCCTGGTGTTTTGTGGGTTTTTTTACAGATTGTGCTTTTGAGCACAGCTGTAAGCACATAGT
The DNA here is from genome assembly GCA_013396755.1 of Sclerurus mexicanus. Taxonomy (NCBI): domain Eukaryota; kingdom Metazoa; phylum Chordata; class Aves; order Passeriformes; family Furnariidae; genus Sclerurus; species Sclerurus mexicanus. The sequence continues at coordinate 445,796 of VWZF01004994.1, forward strand.
ATCCTACAAAAGCACAGCAAAGCAGTCATCCCTGGCTGACCTGTGCTTTATAGGACAATAATTTGATTCACTCCTCTACCCAACACATTGGTCTCCTGTGGCAAAGATCTCATCTTCCCTTGCTCTCTATTGAGATGATATAGCAAGGGCCTTGTCCCTGCATAGCCAAAGGTAAAACAGAGCTTAGCTGCTGAGAAGTCTTGCTTTCTCCTGAATATTTGAGTTTAATAGCATCACATTTGGATGGACTTTGGAGGCAAGTTGTCATTTAATTATGGCAATACTTCCGTAGGTATATAAATGCATTTTTAGGGCAAGTTCAGGGAGAGTCATTGAGCGATATGCGTAAAGGATATGCTTCTCTTGAAAATATGGAAAACATCACTTGTAAGTATCTTAGATTAATTGATGGCACAATAGGTTTTTAAAAGTCATACTAGAGCTTTTTATAACACAATGTATGTTATTTAGTTTGGATTAAATACTTCAGAGCAGGCTGGAGGCATCTCCGATATTCCTGATAACTTAGGGGTTAGGAGTTTAAAGTCTACCTCAGACCAGAAGGCCATTGACTGTGTCCTTCATAGGGGTAAGAAACAGTGCTGTTTTCCTGATGGCACCATGTCCTTCTGCTTAATTGGACTCCAGTCTTTCACTCAGATGATCATCTGAGCTAAATGATGTGATATCTAAAAATTAGTTTTCTTGAAAACTGACAAGAAATTAGCATATAGAGAACAATTTTCTGTAATCTAGTTTTACTTCTAATATGAAAAATCTGGCCAAGTAATAGATATTATAGATGGTTGAGAACTATAATGTCACTGAAAACAAGCTGTTTTGAGTAATCACGCTCTAGAACAAAATGCTAAAAAGTATTTCATTGGAAATCAGAAACATCTGCATGAGAGAGTAATACCAACAGCTCTGTGTGGCTCTGTCTGGTGTTGAAGAGTACTTCTCAACACAATATGTCATCTTCCTGCTGCTGCTGAAATTTATACTTTTTTTTTTCTAAATTTGTGCAACAGGTTTATTTTACATTTATTCCCAGTTTTTGTCATTGAATGTATGGTTTCAGATTTTGATATATGCAACAGATTAAGCACTGACAGATAAAGAAGAAAATTTATAAAAATCTGGCTATGCCAGGGAGTTGAGAGAGTTAAAGAAATACCGTCAAATTACTACAACCAGAATATCAGGTTATGTAAACTAAACAGCTTGGCTCTTGCTATTTATTACTTGAGTCTATCCTGTTTTCCTTTAGACATGTTCCATCCTTGCAAGATAAATGGATTCTACACCCAAATATTTATTGTGCTAAGTATGAAGTAAACTAATAATAGGTTTAAAATTGGATAATAACAAGATTCTAATACTACTCAAGAGGAAACACAAAAAGAAAGGGAAATAGTGCGCCTTATATGATAAAAAATAAGTAGGATGTTCTTTCAATTTGAGCTGTACAAGATGTGTTGAGTAACACAGATAAGTACTACCCTGTTCAAGTCTTTTCAGTTTGAGAGGAATGATTCAAGAACTCACAGATACACAGATATATTATTTATATACATCAGCACATCTACATAAAGAGCCAAAACCATTCCCACTATACTCAGTGGAACTTGACTATTTTGACTAGTGGAAACATAACCAGGTTGTTTGTAAGAACATAGTGTTAAAGGTTACAATGTAAAGGAGTCATGGAAATTTGCCTCTGATTCACTCTCTGTATATTACCTACAATTTGAAATTTGGATGTACTACTCTCCCCTTTTCTATATTTGACATTGTCACCCTTTAATATTATTTCTGAAATGCTTTGAAATCCTGTACATTTCTTGTAAGCACATGGAGCAGTCTATTTTTGTGTCTGCTTTGCATTGTACTCCAGATGGCATTGGTATATTTTGGGCTAATACCTCTCTGTGGCTCCTTTTGGGCCCCCAAAGAAAAGAAAAAGCATATTCCTCAAAATGAAGATTCCTTTTAGCTTTTCAAGATGAAGTTTGTATGTTATCCTCAAAGCAGGAAAGTTTACTAAGAAAACATATCATATATCATGGAAAGTAGTATATCACATTTATATTTTAATTTAAAGAGCTCTATCTAATTGAATGAGATGGTAGCAGACTGAACAAAAATCCAGTTTTATGAATATTCACAGAGCAAGTCTGCTTGAGAGAGCTATTGCACTCTATTCCTCATGCTCCTGCGAAATGGCTAAATTGTTTTGGTTTTTGTTCTTTTTCTTCCTTCAGTAAGATAGCTGTCATTAACTGGGATTGGATGAAGGGTTGTATTTATTTGTTGGATTTTTTTTTTTTAATTTCATCTGGAATAAATCCTGTAAGAGTTGGCTGATTATGTGACCTCTGCCTTCTGCATACTAGCTTTAACTGGAAGAGAGATATGTGAAGTTGCCAAAGATACTAACACACAGTAAACAATTCCCTTTATGTATGTGAATTATAAGAACTATATTCTTTATGAGAGTACCTGTTCATTTCAAATGAACAGCATCACGTTTGTCAGTTTTGAATCTATGGGTGTGGTTCTTTGGTGTATATGAAAGAAGCTTATGTGGTAATATCCGGATAGAAAATGGCTTTTAAGCTCTAATACATCACGGATCAGAGGAGCATCTGCACTGCCTGCTTGCTTCTGTGATTTGTTTTGTCCATCCAGTTTGTGATACTCTAGTCTGTTCCGTCAAGCTGAGTTCTGAGTTTTATGTTTTAATTCATTCTCTTTGATTCATATTACCAGAAATGGACTAGATTATAATGAATTATCTTTTGATAACAACCTGTAAAGGTGAACTTTATCCTGTGTCCAGTTAAACAAATCTGCGCCCAAAAAGAAGTTCTGTTAAAGGAAGAACTCTGAGCTGTTGCTCCGTGCTGATCCTGAATTAATGAAAAGACGGGTAAATATATGACTGTATTTGCTATTAGTGAATGCTGTGACTGAAGGCTGGACCACAACACTTACGTGCAGTGCTCCTGAAGCTGAAGATACATAGTCATGATTCCCAGCAAGATTTTAGTCTACCACAACCCTTCTGGGGGCACGCGCACAGAAACTTATAAAATTACTAGAAGGCGTAAAAAATCTCATGGAGAACTGTTCAAAAATGGATATCGTGTCAAAGCTGGACATAATGTCCCTGAAAAGGAAGAGCAACATACTTTGCGAAACTCCTTGGTGTCTTGTTATAGGGTCGGCTCATACTGGGGTAAGGTCCAACTCTAAACTTTTTCTTCAGCACTGTAGTTTGTTATGCTGTCTTTGGTGGTAGTATTATTATCTTCTAAAAAAAAAGGCGTTCTATTTAATTTTTCAACTTAGAAAAGAAAATGCTGCAGTATTTCAGTTGCTTTATAGGAAGAGTTCCTTCGCAAACTCACATACTGCAATGTACTCCTATATCTCTCACCAAAGGGATTCTGTGTTCACCTGAATCAAGTAATCCAGTCTTTATTGAAGGATGTAGTTTTCTGCAGTGTTGATCAATAAACTATATTTGAAATTTCTGTCATTGTTTTAAAAGGTGTAAAAGTTAAGTTAAAGAAATATGCAGGAGAGAGCTTTGTTAATGAATCTTTGATGCAGCATTGTTAGAAAGCAATTAGTATACAGTCTGAATTTGATGTAGTTTTACTGTCCTGGTCATAGAACATTGATTTTTATTTTTTCTTTTTACATGCTGCTTGTTGTTTTACCCACTTGTACAGTTGCATAACAGAGGTGGGGAAATGTATAAAAATATTTTGTGAGTGTTTCTTCCAAGGAATGGCTGATCCTTTTCCTTCCTGCTATTTCTTCTTGTCTTTTTCCTTTGAGCTTTCATTTTCAAGCTTAACTACAAGGAGTGGGGTCTCAGGTTACTCTGCTGCACTGTGTGAAGGCATTCAAAATAGGACTATTTTGTGTTCTAAAAATTATTTCTCCTTCATATGTGTCTCAGAAAAGGTTCCTAAATATGGGTTCTGGATTCTTTTGAGTCTTCAGTAAATCTAGAGTAGAAGTACCCATTGATAGGTTTGATGAAGATTCTATTATGATGAATGAGTGAATGCTTGGTCAGGAATAGAAGCATTGTACAGAATCTCTGTGCACTGAATCCTTATACCAATATTTTGGATATACTATTGTCAGTAAGAAAAAAAGAAGCAGAATAAGGCAATAAGAAATGGATTACATAACTCATTGGTGAGAAATAACGTAGTGCTTGATGCTTTTCTTATCGATGGACCACTCATGCTGAATGAAGAAATATCCCAATTTCTGTTTCTACACATGAGAATCTCATTAAAATCAAATAAGTATAGTTATCATAGTTTCCTTGCCTTCCCCTTTAAAGATTTAAAATGGGAACTTTCCTGTTTTGTGGGGTTTGCAACCTGTGGGTAATCCTGGTTCCTGCTGTATATCAATCCCGTGGAAAGCATCAGATAGACTGCAGAACTGTGTATCAGACAGGAAAATACCCTATTTCAACATCTTGCAGATTGTGGAGTTAAATAAAGCTTAAAATAATGTTTGCTTTGCTGTAGTCTTTATGGATAAAATAATTTTCCACTGTGATTACATTGCTACTGGCACATCATTTATTGACCATGTTTATATCACTGTTCTATTCTGAGGGATCCATTTTACTGGGTCCTTACTTAAGAGTCAGAAAAAAAAGGACTCTTGCTTTATTCTAGATCTAGCCTGGTATTCCAACATCGTATCTTGCTTCCTTTTGAACAAATAATTGATTTCTATAAGACTGATTTTTTTGGCAGCATGAAGCCCCTCTTAGTGACCATTTAGTAAAGGGTGGTTCCAGTCAGGATCAGAAGTAATATTATGCACATATTTTACATTTTCAATGTTTTTTTTAAATAGTATGTTTGCTGTACAGGCAACACAGGTATCTAAACAAATATTTTTGCAGTAAGAGAATAATCCTGTGGTATAGTTGGAGGCTTATTTGAATTATCATATGTACAACTCAAATTATTGTGCTAGAAGTAGAAACTATTTACTGAAACACTTTGTCTCATATTCTTAAAGGAATTTAGTTGATAATCATAGAAGTTTTCTCTGGTCCTGTAATTTATGAATCTCTTAGATTTGTCCTCAGCATTGCACCTGAAATAAACTCCAGTTCCCAAGCATACTTTCATCATACATTTAGGAGCAGAAGGCTTACAAACTCGAGGTCCTTCAGTTTTTTTATCTGTATATTTTTCCTCTGATTAGAGAGATTTTCTTGAGAAATTCAGTGCTTTGGTACTTAGTTTTTCTATAAATTTTAGTATAGATTATATCCTATTCTAGTCATATTCCATAAGAAAATTCCAATATAAAACCTCTTGCCAAGGAAAAGGTGAGTTACATGATGGAGACAAAGTAGGAAGCACTTCCTGAGCATTCTTTTCAGCAGTTTGTAATTAACTTTAGCAGGCAGAATCCACGAAATGTGCAAAATTAGAATAGACTTTGCTGTAAAACTTAAACTTACCCTATCTCAACTATTGATTATATAATTTAAATGTTTCTTAGCTATTGCATATTAAAATAATTTTCCCCATTTGTAAAAAAGCACGTTCCGAAATGCTGCTAAGAAAAGAGAGCTGTACACACTTTTGTAATTAGCTGAAACAGCTTTTGGAAAGGGGAAATTTTTGTTAGTTCTCCTGTTACAGAATTTTGCTTTCTGTTTTTGACGAATAAATATCAACCATTTCTATTCTTGATGAGTTGGTAGGCCTAGAAGAGGTAGCATCTTCTTAGTTGTGAATTAAATTTGATTTGAAAGCAGTGAGAAAGCATAGGACGGGGCATAGGACTAGTTGCTTGTAAATAGTAATAGACAGGTATTTTTTATGGACACTGTCAATATTTACTCTTAAGTTAGACCCATCAAAATCTTTTCTGTTTAACTTGTTTTAATATTGACCTTATGTGGATTCATAGTAAGCTACCTACTGAATAGTTTAGGCTTTTTTAGTTTGGTAGAAGTCTCATTGAAGCAAGGTTATTGCTGTGAGGATTACTGTGTCATCAGTCACATGGATGCACATATGATTGCAAGCACGCTTCTACATATCATTAGTACCAGCACTGGAATAAAGTGTGTTATGGACTTGATCTCTGGGAATTATTCAGTTGCTCATCGTCCCCTTGCTACATTTAAGGTGATATAAATAATCATACTTCTAGGGGCAAACTAATTTCATCTGAGTTTTATCCTTACAGTTTCTTCTCAGATGCAGCTTTTTGTAAGGCTGAAACCTCTGAATTAATTGCAGTCTTTCAAAGTGCACATAATTTACTAGAGGATCAAGCAGTCAATGCTTGAACCAAACAGATTCATTCAAAGACTGCACCTCTTACCTCTTTTACAGACAAGTTTTAGAAATAACTATTAAAGAATGGGAATTCCCTCTTCCCCCTTGTTTTGGTACATCTAGTGTTAGTGCATGTTGCCAATAGACCACACCAAGTCTTTGCATGTATAACCTGCTGGGGAGGCTTGCACACTGGTGCATTGTGCACTGTAATTTGTACTTACTATGTAGAATTGTTTCGGTGAACTGACTCTTTGTGTTAATAGTTTTATGGAAAGTAAACACTGCAGGAATAGTGGGTTTCACTGCAAACAGTGAAGTAAATGATGGTGGTATGCTCAGCCCCTGAAAGCAAGATACTGTGAGTGCCTGGAAACAAGATTGCACAAACCTACCAACTGCAGCCTTGACATTATCCAGTCCTTTTATGTGTTTTATTCAGATCGCTTTTCAGAGTTCTTTTTTTAAACTATTTTGGAATATCCATCTATTGGCAGTCAGGTGAAGATCCTGGGGACTGGCAAAAGGGAAACATTGTACCCATCTTCAAAAAGGGTAGAAAGGAGAATTCCTGAAACTGCCAATCTGTCAGCCTCACCGCTGTGCCTGGGAAGATCAAGGGAACACATCCTCCTCTAAGCTATACTAAGGCACATAAAGAACAGGGTAGTGAGTCAAGATGGCCAGCATAGCTTCACCAAGGGCAAGTCCCACCTGACCAACTTAGTGACACTCTGTGATTTAGTGACTCCATCAGTGGACAAGGGAAGAGCCATGGATGGACTTTTGTAAGACCTTTGGCACGGTTCCTTCCAACAACATTTGAGAGGAAGAGGTTTTTTTCTCACCAGCCGTTTTTCAGAAAAATTCATAGGGAGTGGAATCAGGAAGGTTGCTGGATGGAACAAAGCTGTGAAAGCTTGGGGTTGCTGGTAAAGATCCTCTCCTTCTCATCCAAGTGCTTCTCTTTGGGTAAGAGTAGCAACTGTGAGGAACATGTCTCAGGGTTTCAGCAATATGATCTTAAATTATCAACCTCTAGTTGCAAATGGACCTGATCATTTAGAATTACTAAGCTTCATTTTACTGCTTTTCGTCTCGATCCCCAAATCTGTTTAGTAAGTTCTGATTAATTTTCAGAGTTTGCTACAGTGAGTAATTAAAAAGAAACTTTATATCCATGTAATAGACAGGAGTGTACTTGAAGACTACTTATGAGTCTTAATAAGGCTACTTAATAGGGCTATTTATAAGCCCTAGCAAGAGTAAAAGTTTTATTTAACAACTTCCCAAGAATACTGCAGGAAAAACCTCATGACTTAAACACATCACTGCATATGCATCTTTGCTCTTGAGGGGAACCTCTTATTCCAGTGAGATGACGAAAGTTGTGACTGGGTTTATATGTTTGCTAGGGCCAGTTTTCCTTAAGTTTCTAGAAAGAAAAAAATGGTTTCTAACACAGAAGTTGGGTAAAATAAATCTCAATAAAGAGAATCCATGAGGAGAAAGTGCCCTGGACCTCACTGTAACAGTTGCAATACCATGTTACACAACTTTTATGTAACTCACTCCTGGCTGTACTCTCTAGTAAAAATTATCCTCCAGGCTTTATTTTAATTTTATAAGCTGTGCATATGTATAATACACAATGTACTTTTATTCATATGCCAAAGATCTGCAGCCAATTCATTTGCTATCAGCATAAGACTATTTTAATAATTTAAGCCCTTAATCTCCTATAGTATTTTCTCTTGCACAAACTCTCTGTCTCGCCAACTTTGTAGTTGTCTGGGAATTGCTATGCACGCAACCCAATTTCTACATTAGAATGCTATTTCTTTGTAAAAATAGTTGCTTCTTTAGTAGTTGAAGTGTAATACATTCCTATAGTTATAGGCTGATGGAAAGAATTACAGTAAATTTGCCATTTTTAAGAGAAAATGTGTTATTTCTCTATTCTGCTTGAGTTTTTTGAAATTAAGGTGGAGTTAGGGAGCATTATTACAATAAAGATTTTACGTCATTAAGATTTACCAATTTAATCAGGCATATACAGTCTCCATTATCCAGGTTATCAGATCTCTTGCCCATAATCTGTGATTTTTCACTAAGCAACGTGGGAGCTTGGAGGACTGAGGTGTTTCCCATCTGCATGTGTCTTTGATAGCCTGGAAGAGAAGGACATGTGCGCTAGAATTACCAACAGAAACATCAGTGAGGTTTTTCTCCCTTAGCTTTCAGTCCATGTGTCTCCTCCCATGACTTCCTACATAAACCAAGGCTTTCTAATGGGATACATGAGTTACTAGGGAAATAAATTTAAAGCAATTTGAAAAAGCCCTATTAAGGATCTTGGAACAATTAAATATGGAAGAGCATTTCAAAGGTATTTGACATTTTATATGCTACCTTTGTTGATATAATTGATCACTGTTGTTGTTATATGCTGTTATAATTTGAATTATTATTTACTATAGCTTTTTTTTTCCCCTTTACTGCAGGTTTAAGATTTTTAAGAGCCCTTAGACTGATACAGTTTTCAGAAATTTTGCAGTTTCTGAATATACTTAAAACAAGGTAAGACTTTTTGTTGCATACTGACTTAATTGCATTGGTGACAAAAGAGAAATGGCTTGAATTTGGGGTCCTAGTATTGTATGATTTCCCTTTCTGGGAAAAAAACCCTGAACACTTGTTATCTGTTCTTTAAACCTTTTTTTGCTGATGAATGATTTTGGTGTGTTGTTATGTTTGAAATACCAAGCAAGGTTGTGTGTTGATAAATTGGAAACAGAATGAATTACATAGCTTTGCACTGATTAAACACTGCTTCTTTCCATGTATTCAGTCCATATTCTGTTGTCTTGAAAAACCAGAAATCAAAATTAATTCAAAAGAACACAGTTAAAAAGTATTTTGAGAAATTATCATTGTGGTTCTATTTCAGGTTTTTTTTAAGTGAGCATCCTTTTCCACATCAAAAACATATTAAAAATTACACTGAGCTATCTTTATATTGTGTTCATTGTCCTTAGTATTTCTTTCATGTAGTAATTAAAATACTGCAATTAACCTTCTGTCTACTGATTCTTTGGCCTATTAATACATGAAAGTTGTGCAGAAGAAGCATGATTTTGGACAAAAGATCACTTGAAAGGAAATAAAAAGAAACTTTCTCATGCCTTGCAGTTGAAAACTCATTGCTTTTCATAATTTTCTAAAATGCCCCAGGGGAAATACTGAACCCAGCGTCCAATAATTACTGTAATTGCTGAAATCCTCTGCTCCCTGTACCAGTTGATACAGATATGTGAGGGTTTTACATGCAGGTAACTCCGTTTTTTGCTATGATAATTAGTAGCAATGGGAAAATAGGTCCTGAGGTTTGTCCACAGTCTTGGTTAACAGCTGTTTCTTCAACCCTTAATCTTGAAACTCTTCTCTTTGCTGTAAAACCCTCACACTCTCTGTCTTTAGCTGTGGTACTGTAAGGAATCCAGTTCTTGTCGGATGAAAACGTCCAAGAATGTGCAGTGAAGTCCCATAGGTTAGAATACTACCGGTATGGTAAATGGAAGTAATTAATGCAGGAGCTCAGAATATCCAATGAATTTACATTTAACACAAAGAGCAACCTTGCCATACGAAATTGCAGTCAATGGAGAAGGCCCATAAACTCAAAGGGTTTCAGATAAAAGCTAATAGCCCCTTCAGCAGTAGGGTATTTGTGAAATTCCAGATCCAGGAATCCCGCATTAATCACAATTAGTTTACTCAGAGCTGGTTTATTCAAGATTGACCTGTTCATTGAAATAGCATTTTTCTGGTGCAAAATTTACTCTTAGATATAGATATCATATTCTCTTTGATTATTTATATGACTGTTCAAATATCTGTAAAACTCAAAAGTTGATTATTGGGAGCCTGTAAAGCAAAGCTTTCTTATATGAGTGTTTCAGTTTAGTCAGCTAATTAATCCTTAGCAGTTAATCACTAACACCATTTATTTAACTTAAAAACTGTCACTTTCTCAAAGCAGTTTTTTATGTCTCTCCCTGTTCCTGGTTCTGCAATAGAAAGTCATGTCTGTACTCTTTTGTATTTTATTAATAACCTGAAATGAACTAAATAATTTGGAATGCTATTAATAATCACAAAACATGTTTTTTGTAAAATGGATGTGTCAAACCAAATAAACAGAATATAATTTTAGAGAAGTTTTTAGTTACATCTGACATAAATTTGATCATGTGAGTGCTTAGGTTTTTATTTATTGTCTTGCATGATTTTAGCTTTTAGAAAGCAATAAGTTAGAAAATTAATTTATTATTGCTGCAGCTACGTTTAGTGAGAAATTTTCATATTTTCAGTGTGTTTTTAAGTACCATCAGAACTGTGGTTCATGTGGTGGGTAGGGTACACATTTTCTGTTGCAGTACCAAAATAATGTTTAATTGAGAGCTTTTGGTTCTGAATTCTTTAGCTTCCTAAAAAACCAAAAAAGGTATGTTGAGTCCTTGTGGCTGATGGAGAGTTGGTAATTTTGCAAGAGTTAGAGCAGTTAAACTAGTAGTCTCAACAAATCTAATTTTATTTAATCTAATTTTATTTCTTTCTAAAAATTGAATTTTTATTTCTTTATAGATTCTGAATTTTGATTTTATTATAAAATCTAATTTTATTGCTTTAAATAAAATTTACTTCCCTAAATTCAAGCGGTGATTTCAATTACATACCTTAAACTATTATTACTTCAAAATCTTGTGCTGTATTGTATCCTTTTTCCTTATTACTGCACCATTATTTTGCTCAGGGATGGTTAAAAAACTTTCAGAATTAAATTATTTTAGCATTTCTTGCAATCCACTTTTAAGGTTTTGATGAAATTTTGAACTCTGTAGTTTGCTTATGAACATAAAGACCAAGGATTAATGACAGAACTTCAATTGTTAAACTAGAATAGCGCATTCAGTATATCATTACTAGCTCTGAAGTTTTAGTACAGGGGAAAGAAAAAGCCTAACACTTCCTATATTTAGAAATTCTGCAAAAGATAAGAGTTCTCTGTTTGAGGTGATATGTATTTTTATGAAAAAATATGGAACAAATTCAAGTAGAGGCATTTTAATGCCTTTGGCATTTATCACATGTAACTACTGACAAGAGGAGGAACTGATAGGGTATAATGGGCACTGCTGTGTTTGTCATATTTAGTGCAATTGGAGAAAAAATTCTCTCCTTTTCCTTTTTTCACCAGTAAATAAAAACATTTTGCTGTAACATATAAACTGAAATTATTCCTAGAATTAGTGATTGAGACATGAGGATTAAAGGAATGTGTATTATTTATACTGTGAGCAGAATGGCCATTCAAAAAACTGGAATCCAAAGGAAGAAGCTAAGCAATGCAAAAATTGAGGCACTAAGTAGACTAGCAAAGTGTTAGGTAATTATTAGAATATCTGAAGAATTGATAAATATATTTAAAGAGATCTAGTAAGACAAAGAAAAATTGTAAGTGGCATGTTAAAAGACCATGCTCTGCCAAGGATCTATTCGTTTCACTAATTTGAAATGAAATGTCTTTTACTTAATATTTTTGTTCCCATGTTTTGTGAAATTGAATTGTGCAGTTTTCAGCTGAAAATTTCTCTCCTTCATTGTTTTCTAATATTATTTTTCAACAAAACTACAGAGGCTTAGGCAGGGCTCAGAGTAAGGGATTTTGCACAGATGTTGGAAAGAGCTTAAAGAGGGGGAAAATGTTTGTGACTAATCCTTCATCTATATTTAGAGTCTAGCAGAAACACAGGGAGTTTTTTAGAGAGGAGAGACAAAGTACAGTGTTTAGTAAATTTGCAAAAAATACAATGTGCCAAACAAGTAACGTAGTTATTATTAGAGTGCTGTCGTTTACTTGTATTGCAGTAATTTGTGGACTGACAAGTTATGTTGTCAGGAACATCTCCTGTTCTGAGTTCAGGTGAAGGATGATCTTCGGCCTTTCATAATGGAGCTTTGCATTAGCACGACTCCTGTGGTTTTGTTTAATCTAGGAACCTAGTGGTTTGGGTCCTATGCTATAACTGAATGCTAACACCAACAAAATAGGGTCCTTAATCAACCATACCTTAAGAAAGAGAGAAACAGGTAATATGTATTCATGTAGGTGAGTGCTGATTAATGGCAGATTAGCTGGTGTATTATTTTGGTTTTGAGCATAATATTTATGACAGCATCTGTCATATTTCTTTTTCATGTGCCCCCAGATGCCCACTTCACTGACTGTGACTCCTAAAAATATTCTTTTAATCAAGTTGGTCTGATTAATTTTCCGGATTCTTTTTTTTAACTTTTTAAAGAAAATAATGCATTTTTATTGTCCCTAAAGTAGTTATAAACAGAAATACTAATTAAGTCTACTCAAAACTACTACTGCTAACACTGATAGTGATTTTTTCCTAATTTTTGTATTTTTTGAATGTATTCCTTTAGGAATAATTTTGGGTTTTTTTCTGAGGTATTATACCTTCTTATAAGTGTTTTCAAAACCATGAGAGAGCTATTTCCAGTACAATTCCATGCAGGGGTAAGATTGTTTAAACACAGTTATACATGGACTGCAGTTCCTTGTTGATGTGTTGAAAATCCTTCTTAAGATAGTGATTTTTGTGTGAAGAGGGCGAGCAAGTTTTACTTGCATTTCTTGACAAGCTTTTAAGTATGGTATTTTCCTCCTGAACTGAATGATGTCCGTGCTTCAGAATCATTTTGGCTACAATAGGGAACACACTGCTCAATGTGACTAAAAAATATTGGCAGAATTTGATTGGTAGGTTTAAATTTTCACTTTTTTCATTATTTGGATTTTACCTTTTTAGTGTTGTTTGTTTGTTTGGGTTTTTTTTTTTAGGAAAATTGTGAATGTTAAATAAATGCTCTAATTTCATGTGAATTACTATGAAATAGTCCATAGGAGTTCATGCAAGTAGAATAATGTAATTACTTAGGACTTTACACAACAACTATAAAATATCTTTGTTATTTTTTTTGGGGATCATAACTTTCTCATGTATTTTTATGTATTTACATATGAATAACTGAGGTATATAGTAATGAAAAATAAGGTGGTGAGTGAACTGAGAGGCAACCAAATTATCTGTGAAAAAGCTCTATTTATTTCTATTAGTTTCTTGATGAGTACAGATGTAGCCAAGTTTTCCATTTGTCTTTCTGCTCTCATACATTGGAACTTTCCTTTCAAGCTATCTAAATCATGAAAATGTGAACTCTGCAAAGCCAAAATAATATATATGTTGCATGAGCTTTTGATTAAGCTATTTGAGGAGTCTGTTTCTCTTTGGAAAAAATCATCAGATTCTTTAGTTGAAAGTATGCATTTCTATACAGGTACATGCAAAAAATGTGTGACTAACTCTAGTCTACATTCCTATTTGTTTTGTTTCTTTTCAGTAATTCCATCAAGCTAGTGAATCTGTGCTCTATATTTATCAGCACGTGGCTGACAGCAGCTGGGTTCATACATTTGGTATGTACATTTGAAAGTGCTTCATTGACTTGTTCTTAGGGATCATCTGCTGTCTGAGCTACTTTATCACCTGCAATTGCCTTGCTTTGGATAAGTCCCTAACACATCCATACAGTATAATAAAAAGGCATCACAGCTGCTCAAATTTTAGGCTTCTACTCAAAACTAGTTCAGAGTAGTGAGAAAGACATCATTAAGCTCAGCACTAAAGCAGCAGACTTGGACTGGTGCAGCTTGCAGAAGATTGCGATTCACCAGGAGGTGGCAGTGCTTCCCAAAGAACTCCCGGGAGCGCTTCCTGGGAGCGCTTGGCACAGCTGGAGCGACAGGGAGGGCCTGACAGCTCTGCAGTTGCGCCAGAGGCACACAGCTCTGTATTTGCACGAGAAGTAATGGCATTGCTAACATTCTGGACAGCAATTTGTTTAGACATTAATTCCTTGTCCGTGGTTTTCAAATTTCGAATTGTTTAAGCGTAGCTTTCGGTTACAGATAACACAGATGATTGTAGTAGATTTCTATTCTGCACGTAACAATACCTGAAAAACGTAAGATAGTATAGAAGTACATGAGTTCATAAACATGAATATGCATATGTATGGTAGGTATATGTCAATTGTGTGTTTTAAACTAATAACTTTTAATGCTTTGTTTGGTAAATATAATAAAATATGACTGAAAATTTTGAGCTGCTAGTAGTAAGAAGTTATTCAGAAATGTTTTGGACCAATAGTAAAATTCAATCATATTGATGTCAGTCTGGAGCAATTTCTTTGTCTTCACTTGAATTAACTTGAGCTGCAGCCAGCTGTGTAAGATTGAATGCAAAATGTTTGTTTTCTTGCTACATCAGTAATTTAAATTTTACTCTTATAAAGATGCACTGAGACTTTGGATGTTTTCATTTATGATATATTTCTCATTAATATAGGACCATATTTTTGCACTCCTCTGGGCGAATATAGCATTTCTATCGCAGAAACAATAGCTTTTTCTATTTCTGAACACATGAACCAAAAAACCCACCACCATTTAAAAATGCATCAAGACAGAGGGAATGCTGTTTTTTTAGGATTTTGGTGTTGTGTTTTTTTGTTAGGTTGATTGGTTGTGGGTGTTTTTGTTTTGGTTCTTTTTTGTTCCTTTCAGCTGTAAGTTTCTCTATCCTACTGTAGGAATACTCAAACTTCAGCTTTTTACTGTGGAACAAATTTAGAGGGCGTGCTCTTTTCCCACTGATAAATTTATAATTTTGTCACAACAGTATAGTTGCATTGCACATAAGATTCACTTGGAAAATGTTCTGAACAAATTTTTATAGAATGAACTTACCTAACTGCATTAGTACATTATATTATTTAGTGGTGAATGGAAAGGATGCTTTCCATAATGAGTAGGAGTGGCAAGGCTATCTATATTAGCAAAAGAACTGTAGTGCTATCTTTGGGACAGGGTCAGGTCTCTATTTGTTCAAAATAAATCATAGGATTTCTTTATCTGTTCAAAGTTTATATTATATGCCAAATTATACACATACACATATGCACATGCATATATGGTTAGAGTTATTTGGGGTACAACTCTATTAATTTTACGTTTTCTTGTACATTTAGGTGGAGAACTCAGGGGATCCATGGGAAAACTTCCAAAATAATCAACCGCTAACATATTGGGAATGTGTTTATTTACTGATGGTTACAATGTCCACTGTTGGCTATGGAGATGTTTATGCAAAAACAACCCTCGGTCGCCTTTTCATGGTCTTCTTCATCCTTGGGGGATTGGTAAAAACTCTTTTTTTTTTTTTTTTTTTTAATTCTTCCTATTATTCCTGGTATACCTCAATGCTCTAATTAAATAAAATGAAAATTAATTGTAAAACACTTAAATATGTTTGATATGCCTTCCCCCCCTGCCGTAGATAAGTATTTTGGCAGAGCTTCTCAAATTAGTCCAGTTAGTCAGAATTTTTCTAATTCATTTAAATGAGTAATGCATGTGAATACATAAAGTGCCTTAATATTTCGACCTATAATGTTATTTGTAGTCCTCTACTCCTTAGTGACTGACTGTAGTGCATTTTTTGGAGGCTGCTATTGATATTTAAAGGCACTTTGCGGTTTCAGATGTCCTACCCACCCTTCTGTGTTCCTTCCCAGAATTCCAACAAACACTGTGGCTTTGGACTGCCTTAAAGAGCAGCTTGCCTGACCCAGATGATGGCAAACCACATTCTCTTTAATTTCAAACATCCTTTCATGTCATGTAGTATAATTTTAACTCACAATTCATCACATGACCATAACCAGGATCCCTTTATAGGATTCTCGTGTTCTTTGTCCTGTATGTAAATAGCACCCAAGTTACTAATTGTCGTATGTCAACCTTTCTGTTATTTGCCAGCTTTAGTAATATTATAGGACCTGTAGCAATATTGTTCTCTAAACCAGCAAATTTATTTTAATATTTACACTGTTCAAGGTAAGTGCTTTATGGATTACTATAATATAGATTGTGCATATACATACTTATGTATATTGTTACTTTACCCTCACATATTGATTTTACATACGCATACATCTTACACAGATGATATGTATATAATTAGTGTCATGAATGCCATATATGAGACACATATATACCTATGTATGTGCATTAAATATATGCATTCCTGTCTCTATTCATTGACATACAAAGACAAAGATCATGTCAAATGGCACTAGCTCTTCGAAGTATCCAGCCACAAAGAAGATGTTTGTTGGACAAAACATGGCAGAATAATTTTTATTTTCTCCTCAACACCTTTTTTCTATCACATGTTATTCCAATCCTTCTAAACCCAACAACTTTTGGGAATTTTTTTTTTGGGGCGGGTGGTGATTTTTTTGTTTCTTGATGGGGAAATAACCCCTGATTCCATCTTGTTTTTGTCTTCTTTTAAATTCTGATAATGGGGGGTGGGGGGAAGTCTCTTTTAAAACAGAAATGTAACAGTAATGGCAATACTTGGTTTTGGGCTTTTTACTGTGGGACTTGAATAGTTTTTTCCTCCTCCCTTCTTCAGGAAGAAATAGACATAACTGTTTTTTGTGATTAGATGCCAGTTTGAATTAATTTTGTTCTTGTTTTGTTTTGTGTGTCTATTTTTCCTCTTTTGACCATTTTCTTTATTTATAAGGTGTGCACTTTTTCCAAGACCAACTTTTTCATTGAGCCCTCTTGTTTTGTTTGATAAGAACTTTTACATTTTTTAAAATTTTCTTTTTAAACAACTGCATAGATCTAATTCTTTTGCATTTTCAGATCTTAAAAATATATACCTTCTGAAAATATTCATCATCCCCCTTTCTTTGGCCTCTCTTTTTAGTCTTTTCTTCTGTCTCCTATCTTCTTCTTAGGCCATGTTTGCCAGCTACGTCCCTGAAATCATAGAGTTAATAGGAAACCGCAAGAAATATGGTGGTTCCTATAGTGCGGTTAGTGGAAGAAAGTAAGTATCCCAAGAGGCTCTGCTGCCTCTGCTGCAGTAGAACACTCTCTGCATGCCATTTTCTTTTTTTTTGTGTTTTTGTTTCATGCATGTAGGCAATGTTTGCTCGCTACGTGCCAGAAATTGCTGCTCTCATCCTTAATCGGAAGAAATACGGAGGAACTTTTAACTCAACTCGAGGCAGAAAGTAAGTCAAAAAGACCAGGTGTGCTTGTGTGACTTTAAAGAGCCCCTGAAGGTGGTAATAGCTGACTCACAGCTGTATGAGGCTGGATTTTTTGACATCAGATGTTACCACTGGAGAGTTGTCACACTATAATTAGAGATCTGGGCTATGCTATGGTACAAGTCACAACATTTTGTCCCAACTTCAAGAGAACCTGGATACCACTAAGACGACACTGACATATCTTGTAAAAAGTGTTGCTATTACATATGCGGTTAGCTTCTGGAACAAGGTTGAGTTGTTACTTCACCACTTTGGGTATCATGTGGTTTATCTCTTAAGTGACAATGATAATTCACATGATTTTCAGACAACTCAGTTCTTTGGAAAACTTCATTTTACTGGAGTTCAAAATAGGTGATTTAAGTTGACCAGTTTATTCTGTTGGACTGACTATATAGAAGTGTAATTGTTTCTCGATGTCAATCAGCAGATTCTCATCTCTTTGACTTTCTGTGGATATTGCAAACACTCATGATCACTCTGTGATCAGAGATTTCAAAGCAATTCTCCTCCACACACCGTATAAAACTTACCGTAAGAAGAGCAGGCAGTAGCCTTAATATCAATATAGCATGGAAAAAAACTAAGCCCATAAAACCTGCTATTTTTATCTGGTGGCAGAGGTTAAATTTTATTGGACTACGTTAGTTCATTACATTTCTATTGAAAGCCTGCTTGTTTTCTTGACCAAGTTAAAACCAGGTTTTTCAGACATTCCCAGCATCTAGGCCTGCTGGGATATAGCCAGTACTGAACTAGATGTGCTTGGTGGTATAGTGCGATATAGCACAATATCACCTTTAATGTTGCCATCTTTCATTTCATTACATATCATTGTGACATTCACTGGTAGAGATATATTTGCACTGAAAGACTAGTCATACGGAGGGCCCTTTTCATGTAACGTAAAGAAGGCACTGCAAGAAATGCATCTAATTAATTTTCCCTCTCCTTACATTAAGATTTTATTACTTTAAAATCATCGCCCATGCAACATTTTATTAAAGTGGATTATGGTTTTATCAAGTTGTTTCTCCTTTCTATGTAGGAAAGACTATAAATGTACCACAGAGACAATTCTAGAGTACTGTTTTACATTACTGGGCAGATAAACCAAAGTTCTACAAGAAGTTATAGCTTATACTATTGTCTGCTCAATAATACTCAAGCAGTTAGATAGTAAACTTCAATACTTGCATTTTTTGAGAGACCTCAAATGTCTAGGGTAAACTGTAAACACCAGTGTTGGAAACTTCCATCACTTACCTAGACTAACAAAATTTATTTCTGAGAAAGAGTAGTATTGTGAGTTTCCAAAAATGTTTATTAGTGACAGAGGTCAGGACTCAGTTTCATATTTGTATTTGTACTTGGTTTCTGGTTTTGAAGCTCCAAAGGAGTTGTAACAGAGGGGTATATGGTTAAAACCAGACAGTTTTAATCTCTCCCCTTCTACATTGTCACTAGTACCCAGCATTGCTCAGATGTCTCTAAATTTTGACCTGATCTTCAGTCAGAACCCCACATCCTGAAAAGCTCAACTTCAGATTACAGGCTTCTGCTAGCTTTGGGGCATGCTTAATTTTATTTTTTCACCTTTTGTTTTTGTCTTTCGTTATATGCACTATCTGTTTGTTTTTATCTCACTCTGTCATCAGTGCTTTCTCTGCTGATCTCTACTGCTCACATAATTTGTTGCTTGAAACTCAGCTCTGTCATCAGCATATGAACTGTTCAATTTACTTTATGCATTGTTTTCTGGCTCAATTATTAATTGCTGAGTAGTTTAAACATGTCCTTTGCTCACGTGGGTCTTTCATCAGAGAATGTAAGCTTGGAAACTGCACAGTAAAAAGCTATTAGCACCCCTTGTTTGATGTTGCTTTTGCAGTCAGTAGAACAAGATTGATGAAATGTTATGTTTGGCCAAAATTTAAGTTTTCATTTGAAATTCAGTGTTGAGAGAATGGATTGTCAGAACCAATAAGTTTTCCTTTGCTTGGGATATGGACATGTGGTAGTAATTAGCAATATAAGGTCTTGAGCAACGAAGCAGAGATTCTGGCATCCAATATAATGAGAAGCTACAGTTTTTCTATTTCTAATGTCGGAAAGTTTCCAGATAAAATTAAATACATCTACAATATGAAGACCGCTGAATTTTGGTGAAAGATATAGTTTCAGCCCTTAAAATAACAAATGTGTGTACTTTTTAACTTTCTGCATAATAGATAAATACATGGAATCTGCTTTGTAGAGTTTATATATGTTGCCTCAAACTGTGTGTGGAATAATACGCTTCTATATGGTTGTTAAACATTTAGGTCATAAGTTAAAAGCAACATATGATTGTGTATGTTTTGAGGATTGCACTGTGTGACTTTAGTACTACGGAGAGCCTTGCTGTGGGAAATCGTAACGATCAGAGCAGCTAGAATGCATGCATAAGAATTCTTGATACAAATGCCACTTACCAAAGAACAGAAATAACTAATATACCAACGAGTTTCATCTCACATTTCATTTTGCTTTTCAGCCAGTGAAGTCCCCAAAAGACTCATAAACTCTATAGGATTCATTTGGCACAATAAGGAACCTTACTTCTCTCTTAAATGACACACATACATACAGACTTTGGAAACAGAAGTAGTTTGTGGGCAGTATGCAATTATCATTGGTTAAATTTACTAGATACTAGGTTAGTTTTGCTATGAAAGCCCACAGGGAATTTTTTTAATTTTAAATTTAAATTATAATTTCTATTTTGTAGTATTACTGTAGTGAGACTTCCAGAGTCTCATAAAATACACAACAGAATTTTTTTTTCCTAGCCTTTGATTGAAGTTTCACCTGTTAAATAAACAGCAGTACTCACTGTTGCATATATACCAAAATATACACCAATATATCCATACCAAATGCGACTGAGACTAAACATACACATTTTAGGACATGTAGGGTAATGAATTTGGCACAACTACAATCTACAAAAAAAAAAAAAAGAGAAGTTATTTAAAAAAGGTAACAGTCCTTGTTGTGAGTTACAAATTTATAAGCAATGAGAGCTGCTTTGTAGGCAGTGGTATTATTGCTAAACAGCTGTTTTTCTACTGGTTCTCTACTTCAGCTCATCAGAAGACTCTAATGTTTTTACTGTGTGCCCTGGTACACCAGAATCACATAATCAGTAGACAAGCAAAACTGGCCTTCTCAGTTTAATAATGCTCAGAACAGACAAACAATTGTTCTGGCTATAGTCATCTCTAAATACAAAAGATACAGAGAAAACCAGGCTGCAGTTACAAACACATAAAATAGTTGATATTATATATATATAAATAAAACTAAGTCATAACTGGGTAACATCATTCAGACATGAGAAGCAGTCAGACCTGTAAAAAGTATAATTCTGTAATACAGCTAAGGGATATCCAGTGATGTGGCTTCTGGTATTTTCCACATTGAGTCTGACACAACTTTTCTGTTCCCTCCAATGAGTAATTCAGTCACTACTGTTTCTCCTTCCTGTGCTTTTCCCTGGATGAATTCTGTAGTACATGATTTTACATTTTGGGAAGTACGTTTTGCAAAGCAGGTATTGCACATAATATTCTTTACAATGATATTTCCTCTTAATAATTTTGAGACCAGCAAGTGCTTTCTCACACCCTATCTACAATTAGCTTTTTTCTTTTTAAAGCTTTTGATTTGACTTTGTTTAGGGCTTTTCTGTAAATTATCTTTAGAATTCATGAGTTAGTATTCAAGGGATCATTTTAAAGTGATGTTTCTAAAATGAAGTACCACAAAAGGATGAAAAGGTATCTGGCACTGTCATGACAGCTGAAAGGCCCTTGGTTTTAGAATATAGCAATAAGCCTGCAGGTTTGTTCATGCATTTCTACCTCTGGAAAGCTGGAAAGGGCAGTGATCATTTTGTCTTGGGATGATTTTCTGAAGTGCTCCAACTAGCTTCTTAGCTATAAAGTTCAGGCTGTAAGTCTTATGAGACAGGGCTTTTCTTCAAGGAAGTCTTGGGTTTGAATAAGTAGATTTATGCTATAGCACTCTTTTTTGATATTTGGAACTTATACATTCAGTTCCAGCCATAATAGGACTTACAAGATCATCTGTGTTATTTCTTTTGAGAAAAAAAGAAATGTTTTAATTATTTATTTATAATATTCATATTACTGAGGTGCAGTATGAAATTTGGTTAACAGTACAGATTTGGTTTACCTCTATTAATTTATAATTGTGATTTTTTTCTGTATTTACTAATATACTTGAGAGTAAAGGTTGTTCATATTTAATTTCTGTATTCATGTGTTCACATGATCAGACTGGATTTTAATTCTGTGAAGTATTTTCAAGTTGAGGATACTAGCTTATTATAAATCAGCCCACACAAAGCTCTAGGAAACATATGGAAAGAGCATTTTTAAACTGATTAACTCAGAGAGACTGGATAACTTACTGGTTTTATTCAGTCTTAACATTGAATTAATGACTTCTAGTTCCATGGACTAAATTAGTTTATGTCTTTTTTCATGAAAAACTGCTACAAATCCAATGGAAACCCTTTATGAGGGCAGAAAGAAGAGCATAACCTCCCATGAATAGATATTGGCAGAGAGAGAGATGATCTGCTTGGATCAGATGCCCCACTGTGGTCCCTTCCAACCTTAACCATTCAGTGATTCTGTCGATGCATATATAAATTTCTTGCCTTGGCAATGTTTATGCTAGACTTTGTTATGTATTCAAAAGATTAAAAAAAAAAATTACCCAGAGGCATTATTTTTGGTTAGTGTGTGGGATCAAAAACTGTATTTTAATGAAATCTGAGTTCTTTACTGTATAGCTATTAAAACCTTGTTTCTCTTCTCTCATGATCTGCTCTGCTTCCCAGAGATTTCTTCAGATTTCTTAAATTTACAAGCCATAAATTAGCAAATCATCAACATATCAACGGGAGTAATCATCTGTTAGAAATTCCTTCCAGAAGGAAACATGGGATCCAACGACTAAACTTCACAGAGAACTGTAGACAGATAGATATGGTAAACAAAAAGACAAACAGATAATTTAAGTTGACAGGCCATCCTGGACTCATTAGACATTCGAATTTCATTAAAAATTAGGAAAAAAAAAAAAAGGCTTATCCAAAGCAAGGTCCATTTGCTGCAGTAATGAGAGGCATAGCTCCGAAGAAAGTGACATTAGATTATTATATTAAATAATTTGATACAATATGTAAGATATTATTTTTTCAGTGGGATGAGAATGTAATAAGAGAATGTGACATGGATTACATTATGATCCCCAGGGATGTCTCTATTTCCCATCTGCTAGCCATTCTTCCAATCCCACTGTTTCAAATGAAGTTTCACTTAGTGATAAAGAAAATCTGATGAGTGTTAAATAGACTGACAGATAGAAGAAATAGGAGATAGAAGAGAGACAGAAGAAATTTTTTTTCAATTTCATGTGCTTATTAAACTATATCCATTCTTGTGAAAGTAAGAAAGGGAATGTGGGAAGTGACATATAACATTGTTATGACTTAAAAAATGTGTATTCAAAGCCTCAAATCACATTCCATTCTTACAATGACTGCATTTATTTTTATATTTCTAGTTAAAGTTGTAAAAATTCCTTTTCTCTGCCTAAACTTTGAAGAAACCCTTTCAGATTTGGCATCAATTAGCAGTTGTTTTGACCCAAGCAAGACTGAATCTGGTTTATAAATCTGCTGACCTACCATATCTACAAATTGTACAGTCCATGACTCTTAAGTGTGTACATTCCAGTGAGTGTAATGTGAGATGGCAGAAGTGATTAATTGATCAGCAAGTTGTAGAGATGATTTCCTTTCACTCATGTTCTGTTGCAGAAAATGAGTCATGACATTTCGGGGTGATTTCTGTGGATAGAAACGCATTGGCTCTGGTTGTGGATGAAATACTCAAAAATCTTGAAAGCCTTTCCTAACTCCTGCGTTGCTTACAAAGGATTTAATTATTTTTTTTTACTTAGTGAGCACATAAAAACCACATAACATGATTTGAAAATGAGTAATGGTGGGAGAAACAATGTATTTAACAGAAAATACTTTAATTTGTTTTCAAAAGTAGTAAGAGGGTGTTTTGTGTGTGTGATATCTACCACACAAAATATTATAAGAATGAAGTCCAGGGTTTGGAGGGATTAGAACAGTAGTTTAAAGCCTGTTTGCAGCTGAGATGCTGATGCTGGAGGTATAGTTTACTCGTGCATTTTACTGTAAGCTTTCTAGTATGGACTTGTTGTGCATGCTATTTAATAGTTCTTACTTCTATTTGTATTAAAACTATTCACTTATTTCTTCTGGTGATAGAGCTGTTCAGTGCCTAAATGTTGTGGTATTTTTCATGAAAGCAGAAATACTCTAGATAATATTGCTATGAAGACTGAATGAAAGGATGAATATTCATCCTTTACTTTAAGATACAGTGGAAGCCCCTTAATTAATCCAGACCCTGGAAGAGACAAATCACTGTGCTTTCATCTTGTTATTGCAGATTCAGAGGTATGCATCAGACAGAGAGTATTAACTTGCTTTATAGACAAACATTATGTGATTCCTTAGATCATGAAAATCTAAGATAAACTCATTTAGCTGTAGCTGAGCAAGGGAGTTTGAATAAGCAAGGCAGCCCAGAGTGAATCCCATATGATAGCATGCCATTGCAAACAGACTTAGATGCAAGCTCTAATGTACAGTTTAAACAAAGGAGTGTGCTCTTTATCCTGGAGTAAAGTACCTGAAATGAACTCTCTCGGCCTGTTCTCTAGTAGAAATCTCACTTAGGTGGGCATAAAATATTTGAGGACCCCAGTAAGCGAATTCTTGTATGCTATTTCTGTGTTCTTCACAAACAATTTCTGATATTTAAAGGTCACTAGTGACACTCCACCAGCAATCCCTGAGCAAGACTAAAGCCTGGGTTTATATAAGTACACTTTATATTGTATCATAACTGTAATAATTAACAGCTAATTAGGGTCTTACGTGCTTGTCATGCATTACCAATTTTATTTTTAAGATAATTTGAAATTATTCCTTCTTGGTTCTTAATTTTACATACTTATATTGGTCACAAAGTAGCTTAGTATTTGTATCAGGAGTAATGCCTGACATTAACAGTGCTATTCCACTGATCTGTACTGTGTAACTTATACTGAATGTAGCTTTTCGAGTGTTTCCTGATATTAACTAATCCCTTTTTCTTTTCTCACACTTGAAGAGAATCCAAAGGCATATGACCTGTTGGAAAGAACAGATAGTTTCAGTCAGAATTAATCACAGCAGTTTCAGTACAGGCTGCATGAGTTCACTCTGGTTCCTAAATAGTTGACAGCTGAGGCTATCAGGTCCAATTTAGAGAAATTAAAGGTACCTCAGACGTATTCTGACATACTGCAATCACATCTCCTGTGACAGTCTGGTCATATGCTTACATACTTCAAATATTGATACGTATTTGGCAGTTAATGCTTTTGGCTTCCTGGTGACTTGAACACTTTTGAAATTTTTAATCCTTCAGAGTAAAGAGAATAATGGAAATCTACTTTTGAACAAACAGTTGTAGGAGAAGAAATGTTAAATTTCCTGGGATTTTATACGCTTGACAGTCAATTTGCTGTATCCTTTAATATTTTCTATCTTTGTCTTCTTTGTACTAGAAAATTTGTAAAGCCTAATGGAAGAATCAGATTGAGAAAAAAGCTGAATTGAATTTTATGCTTTTTAACAACTATCATGTCTTGATTTCAGAGTATTTTATGCTCTCTCTTCACAGATACAAATGACTAATGCAAAAATTTCACAAGTAACACATTGTAGTTTCCTATCTGCTGGAGTTATTTTGTAAAAACTAACTGCTGTTTCTTTTTGACCCAGAAGTGTCCATTCTAAATGAGTCGTTCTCAACCTCTGCTTTTGTTATATATGCAATACATAGGCAAGGTTTTTTTAATGGCTGTAGTTTTGTAATGTATTATTCTGGATAACTAACTATGTACTTTGACTAAATAAGTGGTCCTTAGAGTACCATCTTCCTTGGGTTTAAGTCTGTCAAAAAAAAAAAAAAAGAGAAAAGCTTCAAATTGTGGCTGCACAGCACTTACTACTCTAATAGGGGAGCTCGAGGGGAGGGGAGTTTATGTTGAAATAAGCGAAAGACACATAAGCAAACTCATAAAGTTTTGAACTGAATTAAGAGAATCTTGAGTAATGTTAGTTAAACCATGAAAAGCACAAGGGCTAGAAATGTGTTGCAAACTGGTATGTGTAAGAATGCATACCACTAATAGATAAACAACCAGACCATATATACAGCCTCTGTTGACATTTATTGACTTTTTTTTTTTAAATAAGAAAATGTGATTGAGACACACTTTTTTTTTGAGCAAAACCTGTTCAACTTTATGAGAAGATGTTTACTTCAACCACAGCAGTCTGCTACTGGTGTATACAGAAATAATTTAGATGGTCAGTAGATGTAGGAATGATTAGAATGCTAAGCAGAAAGACCAGGAAGAGATCTGAGCATATGTTTTTGATATAAATATATAATTTTATAGAGACATCTGGATCAACATGCACCACCCTCGAGTTACTTGACAAGTGAACCCCAAGTATTCAATTGAATACTGAACAGAATTTTGTATTTATTATCTTTGATTTATTGTGACAGACTAGTTGGAGTGAGATTTTCAAGTTCTTTATACTTGTTCCAATAAAATGGATATAATTTCTTTCAAAATAAACAGGCAAAAGATTTGCCTTTGGTATTGTGTACTCTGAAGGAAGAAGCATCCAAAGATCCTTTTTAAAGAATCCCCTTCACAGGGAATCTGTTTTCATTTACAGTGCTATTTACATGGATTAAATATATGTTCTCAATTATCTCATGTCAGAAATCTAGATGCTTTAGCTTTCGATTATTTAATTTTTTTTTTCTTACTGAAACAATTTTTATCTCTGGTAGCTTTGGATCACCATTTTTGTTTGCTTCATAAGAAGCTAGAGTATTTTTAGCAAATGTATCATGTCAATACTTGAGTGGAAAAAATTAGGTACTCTGGAGAATTTCAACTGTGTAGAATTACGGTTGAAATCAGTTGCATACAACAGTGCTAATTTTTTGTATTTGAAGTATTTTCATACTTTTTCATATTTCTCAAATTAATTTTGAGGATGATGTATACATATGGGAGACAAGGGATTAGTTCATCTGTGTTGATAGAATATGGTTCCTGATAAACTTTTGATTAAAAGACTTCTTTTGCAGCATCCCAGTCAGGTAATACGGATTCCCATTGGTATATTAAACCAATTTCACCTCTGATACATGGTACCAATGACAGCAATTACTTAACAGAAACCTTTGTCCTCCTAAATATCCATCAGTAATAAAATGTCTAAATTCCTAAATCATGTTTTTCAGTATGGTAAGGGAATTTCTAAATTTTGTTTTTAAAGAATAAAAAGACATAATTGAAATCATAATAACTGTATTGCTTTTGAAACTTGTAATTAAAAAAAGTTTAATGCAGAGGTTAGACATTTTGGTTGACACAGTATTTTTAATAGAATGTTTTTCTACTAACCAACTCTTTCATAGAATGCAAAAGATATACAGTATGTTGGCTTTGCTTAAAATTCCAGTGCATGAAAAAAAAAAGGGTGGTAAAATAAAAAAGAAAAATAAGGAAAGGAATGGTTAATTGAAACAAACATAGGAAGTTGTAAATCTTTAAATTGTATATGGCACAGATTGGAACAATATAAGCTCTTCAAGTTTTCTTAAATAGTGTACCTAAAAACTCTCTGTGGGCAAGTAGGAAATCTGTTTTCAATTTCTTCTGCTTCTAAGCAAAAAATATAATTTATGTTAAAGGAAGGTTTTTTTGGTGGGAGTTTTCAACCCAAAATTAATGCAAGTATCTAATCAGAAAACATTATTTGAAAGCCAGGATGTTTTGTGGCAGTCACTGTTTAGGACACTGCCTTGCACTTTTTAAGAACAGCAAAGAAGAGAAGAACAGATCATGCCCAGCACCAAACCAGAGTATAAAATGAAACCATAGTGCAGATGACTTCTAACACTTCAGAAAGAATTAACCCTGATGCCCGAATACAAGACTATTTGGCAGCCAAATGTTTCATTATGGAGCAGATTGCTATGAATCCCTACTCAGTGAGAGTCATAACAAGATTGTATCAAATGCATCTGCTTTTTGCAGGAGATTTTTGTAGTAAATAACCTCTGGACATATTTTATAACATGAATTATCTTGCAGTCTTTCTGTTATGATTTCTTCTTCAATACAGTATTTTGGGTGGCACAGCCATGCTTTAAAAATATGGATTCTAATTAATGGCAGAAAATAACCAATATTAGGTGAAATCAGCCAGGAAGGAAACAAATTTTCTGCACAGGAATGCAGTATATCAGAAGAGCATTCAGGAAGGGACCCTGCTAA
This sequence comes from Sclerurus mexicanus, assembly GCA_013396755.1. Lineage (NCBI taxonomy): Eukaryota > Metazoa > Chordata > Aves > Passeriformes > Furnariidae > Sclerurus > Sclerurus mexicanus. Next base: position 473,947 of record VWZF01004994.1, read on the forward strand.
AGCTGACAGCACAGGATCTGTACAAAGGAGCTCCCTACAGTGAGAAATTATTTCTACTATCTATTTCTAATATTTCTACTATCAAACACTACAGCAGCCATGCAAATGGAAACTTCATCTTCTTCATTAAGAATAGCTGGAAACATTTGAAGAAAATAATACCCATAGTTTAAATCCATCATGTTGGAAAATGTGTGCAGACAGTATAAGGAATACAAATTAATATTTTCAGCTGCACTTTGTCTTTTTCTTTGGCATTTGCAGTTTTTGATGCTGAATTACATTCAGAGAAAACATTGAATACCACTAGACAGCAAGAACTTCCCAATATGTCAGTGTAATGTGTCAAAAAGTCTGTTGAGAATTCAGATCTAGTAAACTACTAAAGTTTTAATCATTTTCTTCAGAAGGTGAAGTTACCTGAGGTTTTCCATTTACATTGATACGTATACCCTTGGAGCAGTAACGTGTGAATGCACGAGTCTGTTTCCATTAGGGAAACAGGAATAGTGCTTCTGGTAGGGGTAGCAGAGGCAGGCTCTACCTCGTACAGAGCCTGCTGCAAACTGCCAAGTTGCAAAGTTGCCACAGGAAACTTCTTAAGTACCCCTTGCACCAAGGAAAAAGGATGGCCTGATATATTTTATATCTTTGCTTTCTGACACTGTTCTTACTATCTCATAAAACAGGAAAGCTTTAATTCAGAGCGATTTGTGTTTTTAAGTGTCTGCAGTCCAAGCAATTTGTGCTTTGAACGTTTACTGCGCCTAAAACTAACGTTAAAAAAAAATAGAGAAGCAAAGCAGACACTATTAGCTAGTTTAGCAATAAGCATTCATAATGTTGAGTCCGATGTTAAATAAAAACCATCATGGTCATTCTCTTATAGATATCTATTTCTTGCCTATTAAATAGTGTGAAACCATTGACATTTTACACTGCTGCTATTTCTAAAATTGCATTTGAGTCCTGGTGCTGTCATTAAGAACCCATGGAAAAAAAGGCATGTTATCTTATTTCTAAATAAATGTTTAATGCTCTGTGCTATGCCAGAGAAGTGATAGTAGTAAACAATATCACACAGTGTGCTGAACTGGTACAACAGTTTATTGTGTTTTGCTTTTCTAGTCACCATCTGAACCACTGCAAAAGTAACAGTACCTGACAGTGATAGTACTCACTGCATGGCGCATATTATTATTACTGATTTATCCTTTGCTCTGCATAGTTATCACTTTTCCAGTGAGTTCTGTGTACTTTTTGTACACATTTCATCAAGGATCAAATTACGAAGCAAAGAAAAACTCCTATTATTGTCCATTACAAAAGTAATCATTGCTGCCACCTACTATTTGTTGTTTCTGGACAATGAGGTTATTGTTTTATTGAGTTTTCTACAAAAAAATTGTGAAGTAGCTGAGACTTGGATGGTCTTCTTCTGATCCTTGCAATTACTTTATCCTTGCAATTAATTTGCTTCACATTCAGTAGTTCAGGGGCCAAACAAGTGCAGAATTCTGTGTTGTACCATTTGTGCATAGACTATATGACAGTAATGAGGGTGATTTTCGGTTCCTTCTGGAATGATATCTGTGCCACCTTGTCTTCCTTCGTGACTTCTGTGAGCAATGTGGCTATTGGAAGTCTTAGCAATAGGCATATAAAAAAATCACCATCTGTCTTAAGCCCATGACAGTAATAGAAGCTGGATTTCAGGTTTTTTCCATGAAGGAAATTGTGAGACTAATCACAAATTTTTGGACATTGCATTACAATAATAAAAGAGTAAAGATCCCTTAAGTCAGGAAGAGTGCAATTTCTCAAGCCTTTTCTTCAGCCTTTCAGAATTTATAAAGAATGTGTATGTAGGTGTATGTTGTACTTCCATCTTACATGGTCAACTATATCTAGAAATGAAAATGTGGAGCAATAGAAACCTTTGTGACATCACAGTCTGTGCAAACTTTGATTCTTCCAAGCAATCTGTTGAGATGGAATAAATAACTTCTTATTGCCAAGTACTCTCCTTCTAGGAGTTATTGTAGGAAAAAACATTTCCTTTTTACTGCTTATGGCCTATAATTGACAAACTTTACGCTACCTTCATTAGCATAAATATCTGCTTCAACCATAGAAAAATATCAAATCATTTTATGGAGATTTGCTGTCATTAGCCAAAAATTGAAACAATAACTGTCATAAGAGGAGGTAAAGATGTGGAGAAAGATGTGTAAACTAAAGAAATTTGCCTTTGAAAGGGACTGGTTAATACAGTGCATAAACAAATGTATAACTGATGCCACTTATTGTTAAATGTGTAATACAACGTGGCCAAATGGCTTTGCAGGTGAGAGCGTGTATATATTTGCATTTGCAAAATACCTTTTAGAACTGATATTTTTCCTTCTCTGACTTCACAGAATACGATCTAGAGAAACATCAAGAAGAGACTAATACTTTTTTATTTTCCCCAATAAATTATAATTTCCATCTCTGCTTTCTTGCTTGTTTGTATTACCTTCTTTGCAAGATTAACTCTCATTTTTCTATAACAGGCACATAGTTGTCTGTGGTCACATAACACTTGAAAGTGTGTCCAACTTCCTGAAGGACTTCCTGCACAAGGATAGGGATGATGTCAACGTAGAAATCGTCTTTCTGCATAAGTGAGTAATCTTTTGAGAGAAGTCTTATCTTCTGTTAGTAAAACTCATTAAATTAAGCCTGATCTTGTGGGAAGACAGAGAATCTTTCAGGCTCCAAATAACCATAAAATTAATGTTTTCAATTACTTTTATTAACAATATGTTTAGGAAAAAAGTTGTTTTCTGCATTTTTCATAACCCCTTGCTAAGTATCCATGTTTCAAGCAGATAGACTTCAGACTCATTTGTGTCGTCTGTAAAGTAGATAACTAAACACGTAGTGGAAGTGGGAATGGAGTTATGAAATAAAAAAAAAAATGGAACTTTCCTTTAGTGGTAAATATTTCTAGAGAAACTACTTAGATTACTAAAATAAGTAAAACTAAAGGAAAACACTGAACTTACGCTAATACATTTTCACCTTGGATTTGTCTAGGAAAAATGCTTATTTCATTTTGCAAAGTATTTATGAAAAGAAAAATGTAGCTTCAGATGTAGTTTTAATATAAATGAGATACCTTACAGGTGTGTTGAAGATAAAAATTAAATTCTTGTCACAGTGACAATCAGTACTGCTCTTTTACCCGTATATACATACCTACACACATAGTCTCGCCTTTCTCTGATGTGGAATTTGGAAAGGTGTCTTTAGGTGGTTGGTGTTTCTTGCAGGCTCTACATTTTGTGTAATACAATATCAAACAGGTATGCTTAGGGGAAAAGCTGCCAGAAAAAGCCACGTGACAGGAAAACAGTATGAAAAGTCTTTTCTGCTCTGGAATGGCATCTGTTTAGAAGTGTTGCAAGCTACAAGTGAGTAATATTTTTGTGTCCAGCAACACCTTCTGCATTTTTGTCAAGAAAAATGATTAAAAAGTTAAGGAATCATTTATGATGATTTAACAATGGAAGCTGAAAACCAAGAATCAGCAGCACTTTCACAATTTCATCATCTAGTCCTTTCAAACTGAACTAGAGATGATATCCTCAAGTAACTACATCGTTTGTTTGCATCCCCTCTCTATGTAATAACAAGAAGTGACTGTGAGGGGAAATTGAAGATCCTGATTTCCACAGTGAAAATACAGGGTGATAGGAATCAGGAAACTGCATATTCATGTGAAGGGACTTTAGCACCTTGCTACTTGTTTGTGCTTGCTCTCTTCTGTACCTTCATGGACAAATACTGGCATACTTCAGTTTTAATGAGTGGCATCAGAAAAGCTATTTACAAGTTTGGTCCCACATTATGTAATTGATTGTGATCCATTTAATTTTTCTTTTGTTTCTGGCAAAATGAAATGAGACAGAAGGTCATAGCATCATTATGTTTGTTTTAATTGTAACTCCCACAGGCCACAGGGTTCCTATATGATTTCTTTTTCAGGTTTTTAGTGATCCTGCATTGAGCTCTTTTATTCAATTCAGTCAGCTGTTTTGAGAATGGTGGGGGCATGCAGAGAATTATTGTGTTACTATATGATTTTTGGGTAGAATGCTGTGAGAGGATGTTTTCAAATGTTTGAACCCACACTTGTGGATTTACATCTGTGGGAAATTGACAGTCAGTGAACATGGAGAGAAGCACACTGGAGTGGGCCAGAAGCACTATAGACAGAGATAAGGAAGTGAAAGCAATATAGTGTTTATGTTTTAAGTATTGGACACTGTTTCCACATCAGAGAAAAAACATCAACAGAAGTAATACATAGATGAGTTTGTAAATGAAGGAAATGGGGCAGTTATGGAAACAGACTTCTCATTTTCTCTTGTGTTTTCTTCCTCTTCCCAATGCAGTATCTCCCCTAACCTTGAGCTGGAAGCTCTTTTTAAACGACACTTCACTCAGGTGGAATTTTATCAGGGTTCAGTCCTTAATCCCCATGACCTGGCGAGAGTGAAGGTAACAGCTCTGTTGTTCTGTTCTGCTAATTGACTTTCATTTTAAGTACTCATTGTGCTGTTTGGGAAAAGAAACAGTAAAGTCCTCTTTTATGTAACAACAAAAGATTGTTTTTCAATCTCTATTAGCTTGACTAATAAATTATAATGGCTATCCTTGTAAACCTTTTTCCCCCTATATATTTAAATCTTCAAAGCTAAACTAATAGTGACCTAAGACACATTGTCTGCCATTCCATTAAACTATTTATAACTATTTATAAATATTTCATTGAGGTTTCAAGAGTCTATTTTACATTAATGTTCGATACAGCAGAATATTGTCATACAGTAACTGCCTAAAATACTATTGTCTTAACTTATCAGAACAATTAAAATTATTTTTTCACCTGCTGAACATTTTTCCTATTGTCTAGAATCCTGAAAGAAAAGTATATTTCCAGATTTTTGGTAATTGGGCTAAAATAAGCTAGTTTTATTTTTTGGAATTCCTAATGGTACATTATTCTGTACTCTTAAAGCACAGCATGAAGCTTAAAAAAACTAAAGGAAAATCAAGTTGTTAGATACATCATTAACTTTTTTGTTTCTTTTACTTACTCCCCTCTATGGAATGTAAACTGGCTACTTAAGCCAAGAATATTTTAGCACAATATTATTAATCCTTTCTGGAGTTCTAATCATGTATTTTGTCCATTTTGGCTGCAGAAATTGGTTAACTTTTTGTAGCCTGATACACATTCTTTCAATTCCTCAAGCATATTCTAATTATCACTGTAAAATTGTGTGTTCTTATTTTGCTTTCTGTATTTCACCCTTATTTGTGTTGATAGTTGGTTGCATACACTGAAAAATACTGTTGTCATGTGCTTTGAGTTCTATAAGGCTAAGGTTTGTGTGAATCCAGAGGTCCGGTGAACAGATCAGTTGTCTTCCTCTTACTTTCTAAATCTGGTGCTCACATTCTAAATCATCAGTTCAGTCACCTCTTCCTGTCTATAATAGGAAGGTACTTAAATTCCCAAGCAAGGCTGCAAGACTTGTGGGAGCACTCTGCTTAGGTAACAGGAACTCCCTATGGATTGAAGGATCTAAACTCCAGTAAGAGTCACAAACTGTTACAAAGTAAGAGCCCGCAATTGAACTACTGACCTGCTCTGATTACCATAAGCAAGTTTAAAGAAGTTGCTTTGTGTATATGAGAACGGTTACAATCACTCACATTAACTCACGTTAACCTAGTAACATTTTCGATTAGCACTATTGAGAGCTGACACTCACACTCCTGATGGTACTGCTGGATTCCCCGATGCTGTACTGATGAAAGAGCTGGAAAGAGACATTGCTATATATGTTTGTTTTTTATTTGGTGTCTCAGATAGAGTCAGCAGATGCGTGCCTAATCCTTGCCAATAAATACTGCGCTGATCCAGATGCTGAAGATGCCTCCAATATTATGAGGTAAACTCCATCATTTTTAATCGCTTTTTTTTGTTCTTAACTTTGATTAGCACATTTTATTTCTGGTCTGTTGCACTTAAAGAACACCGTAGGAGTTTTTTTTTTTTCCTTCAAATTAAAAGATTGTTGCAAAAGTTCAGAGGTGAGAGTACCCTCAATTCCTACCTAAACCATTTAATTTAGCTATTTTATTGTGTGTCAGAAGAGATACTTGGAGCACAAGCTTTGGTACTCTTCGTAATTTTGCAGGACCTAGGATTTGTGTTCATAGCTTCCTCAGAGATAAAGAGGAATGCAGTTAGGGTGTTGCGACAGTATGTTACGTGTCTGCACGTACTGCGTGGGCTGCTATTAACGGTGGGACAGAAGGACACTTCGTCACTTCATACCTCGTTTCTCCATGGTATATCTGCTCCTACAAGCAGTGCACTGCTCAGGGGATAGCCAAGTATACAGCAGAGTGGTCTCCTGTCTCCATCCTGTTCTTTTTACATGGAATGCCAGTCATTGCTTATTTTGATTGACAAGGCATTTACCGCTTTAGGGACCACCTGATCTCCTCCTGCTTTCCTCCTTGTAGTCTCTGGAGGAAGGAGATGAAACAGTCTGCCAATAGCTGGCAGCTAAAACAAACCTAAGCCATTCCATGTTTTGTGTTTTTTTCATACAACCCTCATTTTAATGAGACCAATCTCCTTTTTAAAAATAGAATCTCAGTGATTCATTAAAAGTTCTCTAACATTGGATTGGCCAGTGTCATGAACTTGTCAGATGTTTGCATGCTGTGTATTGAAGAAAGGGTAGAAATAAAAAAGTAGTAATGAAACTGCTCCTCTGGAAAACTTTCACTGTGGGCTGTTTGAGGAAGATGCAGAGCTTCAATATGCGTAATTTCATTTTACAGGCATGGTGTGAGTTGCAATGCCAGAAACCTTATTTTGACGCTGATTGAATAAATATATTAAAAATATTCCAGTTACAGATTAGTGCATTCTTCATATATTTAATCCATTTAGTGTAATAAAATGCAAAAGTGTTAATTTGCAGGTGGAATTTTCTTGTGTTTTCTCAGAATATGATTCAACAAAATTGAAAGTTTAATTAAACACCTCAGTTAGAAATGGAAAATTAGAAGGAAGACTTGTTAAAATAATGCGATTTTTTAATGTTTCCTGTTCTAGATTTCATATGCTTCAAAGCACAAACCAGACCAGCAGTTTGCAAGATACTTTGTACAAAACACCAATGTAAACACTTACAGCATTCAGTCTTATGAGACTGATGGTTGCATAATAAGTTAGATTTTTTTAAAAATAATTTTATCTCCTTTCTCTACCTTTAGTTTGTAAATAAAAAACTGATTTTTTTTTTGGCCCATTCATCTCCTTAATTTTGTTCAGTGCTTTTTTTTATAGCACACATTTCTCAAACAATTTTCTTTCCAGCCACTTAAAATCTGTACACAGTTGAGTATATCTTTTGCTCCTGAAGTAATTAAGAATGCAGAAAAGCTCTGTATTTTGTAAGCTCCATGTTCAGATACCACTTTTGATATTGAGCTTTGGAATAGTCCATAAAAATTAACTTGAATTTGCACATGTTACACAAAGTCATTATTTGAGGTGTTTAGTTATGATGAATGTCTAGCACCTATAAATAAATAATATTTGATATGGCAGAAAGGGATTTTTTCCCAGATATTTATCACTGCAAAACTTGTTCAATTAGGTTAATTCAAAGACATGAAAATAATCACAGAAGATGAAATCATAATTCCAAGTGTACTATTTTCCTAGCAGAATAAATGGAGTATCTGAACAGACCTTTTTCTGCAAACTCCATATGAGCAAACAATTCGGTTGAATAATTCCTGAAGTTTGTTGTTGTCTATTATTAACCAGTAGTTATTAACTCAAATTGACTAGTTGTAAACATTGCGTATGTCTGATGTCAACTAATGTGCTTTGCAGCCAGATGGATAAGAGGGTACAGTTTTAATGGTGGGACTTGGCAACACAGTGAAGTAGAGTTATTTGGATACATTATCTAAATATTCTATCAGTTAAAAGTTATTTTAATAGTTTTTCCTTTTCTTTTCAGAGTTATTTCAATAAAGAATTATCATCCGAAGATAAGAATTATCACTCAGATGTTGCAGTATCACAATAAGGTAACATGATGACCGACAGTGTTTCTCCTCAGTTTTTTGCTGCATTGCATTCACTCCTGCGTAATTTTTCTAGTTCCACTAATAGTAAGCATTTTTCTTTCCAAAGTGCAATATCCTAATAAGCCTTGTCATATATCCCAGTTAAAATGTAATTCAGTTTTATTTATATATGGAAGAGGCTTTATCAAAATCCTGACATTTATTAGTTGCCTAGGATCTAATTCTGAAAGCTACAGTGTCCATAATCGCTATTGATTCCAGATGAGCTTTTAACCGCCTAGCTTCTTTAAGTTTTGCATAGTTTATTATGCTAGAACTACCCAGGATGGATCAGTGGCCTCTAGGCAAGTCATCTGAAATCAATTCTTTGTTCATAATTAAAAAGCCCACAAAACAAAACAAAAACCCAAGTAGTTATTATCCTCCTTTTAGAGATTATTGTGATTTTTTGGTTCTGGCATGACAACATGGACCTGAAATTGCTGAACAGCAGGCACGAAATAAATAATATTGCATTCTTATACATTACAATGATATACATTGATATAAAACATAGCTCGGTTGTGGAATTTACTTCTAAAAGTTCTACTCATCTGTGACCTGCTTCTTTTATTATTTCTAAAAGCATCAGCCACTCCCCAGTGTTTGAGGAGAAGCTTGGCTGGGTAGACCTTCAGTCAATGAAATACACAATAGATCTCATACTAAGAAGGTTTGCTAACAGCTCCTTATACCTGTAACGTTTACCTGTACTGAGAGCAATTACTGTTGCCTGTTATGTGCTCTTCCTGCATGTTATAAAAGACACTTGTCTTTTCCTAGAATAAAAGTAAGGTGTTTCTCTGCTTTAAACAGGTTCAGAGGAAGAGATCTTTTAAATACTGCAGTTTTTGTTTGTTATTCCATGTGTCTTCAAGAAGAGCTTTTATCAAAGTACTGAGCTGTGGTTTTAGCTTAGGAAGGGAAACAAGACTGAAGGCCTCTGTGTTTCCTTATGTCTATTCAAATGTAGAAGCTACATGTAGGACAAAATCCGGTAGACATATGCCAACAACTGAGCAATATTTATCTTTAACAGGTTAGAGCGGAACACTTTTTAGCATAGAATTAAACTCTGAAGTACTGGAACTGCTTCTGGCTACTCACAAAAAGTTAAGCCATTAATAGAGAAAATCATTCACTGCTAACTTCTTCAATACAATACTGTACTTGAGGAAGTACTTCTGGTTCTTCACCTGTGGGATATTTTATTTGTTTGTTTGTTTGTTTGTTTTCCAGGCCCATCTGCTAAATATCCCGAGCTGGAACTGGAAAGAAGGGGATGATGCAATCTGCCTTGCTGAGCTCAAGCTGGGTTTCATAGCTCAGAGCTGCCTGGCACCAGGCCTTTCAACAATGTTAGCCAACCTCTTCTCCATGAGGTCATTCATAAAGGTAATGTCTTTTCTCATTAGAATGTATTAGTCTGCAATTAAGGTTGTCAGAGAGTTGAGCAGAGACCATAACTCAAATATGAAACAGATAGAAAGACATTAACAGATTTTGTGAGACTAAAAAGACCAGCACACACTTCCACACAAAAGTTTTCTGCTGCAAATTAGGCAATTAAACCAGGTTCTGTAAAGTTATGTTTCTATTTCTATTCAGCAAGCATCTGGCTTTTAAATGAATTTCCAAAGCATCATCCTTTACTAGGAAGATATTTCTGGTGTTTTGGTGTTTTTGCTTGATTTTGGACAAACCACATGTTTTTCTATAAGACAGGTTGTTTCTGCTAAAGCAAAAATATGATTTATGTAAATCCCATATAGCAACAAATTGCTCAGAAAAAGGGACTGGTCAGTTTGGTCGTTAACATCAAGTGGCTAGTGAACCTCTGACTCTAAGTAAATAAAGAAAATGTGTTAGAACTGAAGCCTGAACTTCCCACAACATCATTCATGAATTTGTTTCTCCTCAGTCTTAAGTTATTTTAGTACTGATTTTAAACTTGCAATGAGAAAAATGGAGATATTCACAAAATGATAAAGCATACAACTATCTGACTGTGGTGGAACTGTACTGGAGACACACACCTTTATGGTCTGGATTTGTAGCTAAAACATGTAAACAGGTCAAAAACTGGAGATGTAAAGTTACTATGTTTCCAGGAAATATATCTAACCACTTTTGCCATTATCTTATTCACCTTCAATCATATGTTTTCTTATTTTACAAGATATTCTTATAATAATTCCAGTACAGTAACAGATTAGACTATCTTGCAGATGAAGAGTTTTAAGAAGACAACTCAACTTTGCAGTGCACTACTCAGATTACATCTGAGTATTTCTGTATACACAGAATAAACATAAAAATAGCAATGAACTTGATTGGGAGGAAGTTATCAACACCAGTTTTACTCTTGTATCTGTGATTATATACCGTTATAAACAGAGTAGTGTGCAAGACATAACTTATGTGACTTCAAATGTCATCTTCAGATGGCACTGAAAGAAAAAAATGCATATAGTAGTGCATTGATATTGCAATATTCTGTTAGTACTGGATAAAAATATGTCTACCACTAGACTAAGAATGAATTTTGTAGGCATATAAATCATCACTTCCAAAGATCTTCAACCAGTTTAAAATCTGAAGCCAAATAAATGTACAAGAATTGAAACATAGTTCTTTATGAGAATCTACCCTTATTGATGATAACAAAAGGGCTTTTTTATTTAGCTGAAAGGATGTTCTTTCTCATGCCTCCCTCACTCTGAAAACTTTAAAAAAAAAAACCTTCCTGAGGGGTGGTTGTGAACCAGAAGTGTATTGTAGGAGAGCAGCTACATTGGTTGGAATTGCTAAGGAGGATCCTATTGGAAAGAAATATGTCCATTCCCTAAAAGAACTTTCATCCCTTTTCATTTAGAACATTGAATTTTAAGTACTGTCAGACTTTCATAAGTTCCTTGGGCAAATATTATTAGTGGAGTCTCCCACAAGTCAGGAGATTGCCAGGAAAACGTACTGAAACTTCTGTATTTTTTGATGAAAGCTTGAAATGTGTGTTTGTTCCACCTCCTTCATAACGTGATCAGAAAGTGATTTAATGTGCAATAAGTGTTTGGTCAGTCAAACACAAATGAATGTGATTGATGGTGACATTGCACACATTTAACTCATTACGTGTTACTTTATAGAAAAATGATTTGTGTAAACAGTCTGCTCAGTATTAGAAGTAAAACAAACTTAGAAACCTCAAAATATTATATTTGTTCCTAATATTTTCCTTTTGGTTTTAGCAATGTAATCTCATATGGAATCTTTTATGTTCTCTTTGGCACCAAACTGAACAAAAAAGAAATGAGCTCAAAAAGATTAAGGTTCTGTAAACACTTAAAGACAGATAGATCGCACAACAAATTATATGTTAAGGACAAAAAAACCCCAAACTGTACACCTGTAAACTATATTTCAATAGTCCAGTCTTCTTGTAACACAGGCTATTATTGTTGTATTAAAAAAGAAATTGGGACTCTCTATTAAGTTGCAAAGACTGAGAAAAAAGATGGAAATACCTATACTGTACTGCAATTTCTACACTGTTTGCATTAGCAAATGTGTACCAGAAGTCTACCTGTATGAAAAACATTGCAAAAATCGAATAAATGGAATAGGCAGAGGTGGTAAAATTTTGTCCCTCTATAAAATCATACAAGCCAATATGAGCTAGTATTGTTGTGTAAATTAATAAAATGTGGAATGAGGTACTTGAGTGTAACACAAGTACACAAACAAATTACTTCTGTCTTTGCTCTCTTGGTGAGACAGTCAGTATACCTCATTCCAGATCTGAAAAATTATGTAGACCTGTCTCTATTACCTCCTAAGCTATTTTGAGAGCAGGAATGCTCTGTGGGCTCTTTTGGCAGATTTTGCTCACCCTGACACATATGCAATGCCCACTTTACATTCCTTCCTAGTCCAGGCGGAAAGAGAGACATAATAAAGCCACACAGATTGACATCAGTCGAGTGCTTACCTACCCTGATGAAACACATCAACTTGTTTGCTATTTATTTTTGGCCACCTAGGCATCGTTGAACTCTTTTACTGTGTGAAACTAGGGTATGTACAGTGAATTCCTTCAAATGTAGGAGAGCTTTAAAGGAGGGTTGAGGAAGAAATGCAACCGCTTGATTTATTGTGAGGTTCTTCATAAGGCTGCATAATAAAGTGGTTACATGATCCTCCTCACAGGATTTAGACCAAATATTAATGTAGTCTGTTACCAAAGACATTTATTCTCTGAAAGGTCTTCCTGAATGTAATGTTTTTATTCATTAAGTCTAGGAATTTAAACCTGTTGTGGCTTAAGACTGTTTGCTGTTTACAAATAGTATCAGTCCTTGTGATCAGAGTGTATTTGCTTTGCACTGAAGTCTACCATGGAGTGCATTTTCAGTCAGTCATGTGAACAGACCAACACTGGTCTATCTTTTGCATCGTGGCTGGATAGAAATACTGCCCTGTTTTGTAAATATGAAGGTATTAGAAGAAGTATTAGAAGTCATAATATTTCAAGAATCCTCTTTGCCTTGACACACTACAAGATTCTACATTATTATAAACAATGAAAAAGTTCATAAATCTCTCATTTAAAATTAGAGCTAATTTTAATTAGCATACTTGCTGTTTTATCAAACATACTCCTTTTATACCAATTTTAAAATACATTCTTGCATACAGAAAATGGAAAATAGTTGGTCGAGATTGTAGTTTTCATAGTACTAAGAATATTTGTTAGCTCTGATTTAAGCAGACAGTGGAATTGAGTAAAGAGGTAGTTAATAACTTATAATACTTGAGAAAATTCAATTATAAGACTCTAAATCTAAGACACTTCACTCTTTACTATGACTGTAAGAACTACTTTCAGCCAATTACTTATCTGTCAAATTTAAATATCCATATCTAAAGACATAATAAAGCTAGACATTCACTCTAGCAATTTGGGCAACTAAAAGGGTGTTATAAGTGATCGTGAGGAAATGTTTAAACTACATTGCTTTCAGTAACTTTTCAACTACCGATCAAGAATATTCAAAGGCATATCATGTTACAACAAGGAGTAATGACTTTAAACTGACAGACAGCAAGATTAGGTTAGATATTAGCATGAAATTCTTTACTGTGGGTGGTGAGGGACTGGAACAGGTTGCCCAGAGAAGTTGTGGCTGCCTCACACCTGCAAGTGTTCAAGTCCAGTTGGATGGGGCTCTGAGCAACCCGATCTAGTGGAAGGTATCACTGTCCATGGCAGGGATGTGAAACCTAGATGGTCTTTAAGTTCCCTTCTATCCCAAGTCATTCTGATTCTGCGTGTGCTTTCTTTTTATTCTCATCTATGTTATTAGAAAAATACAGTGCTGTGGAGAAGAGAATTGTAACATTAAACACCAGGGAGCCCTGGAGCATTCTCAAAGGCTTGGTACTGTTTAGTGCTTGTTCTGTGGTGGTGATGAGCTGATCTTATTCAGTGCTAGGAAGCAGACTTTACATCTGCTTTCATTGTGCTATAAAGGAATTTTCTTTGTGTCACTTCCTTAATATTTATAAAGACACCCCACCATCCTTTCCCTTGCAAAATGCAGTAAGAGATCCTAAGTCACACTGCATCTCTAGCATTTGTTCTCTGTCTTGGTAGTGATCCTTAGATCTTGATAGAAGAGATTGTATAGCATTATCAGGTTCAGATACACTCAATCTCTTTCATATAGCTGTTTATATAATTACACTGAAAAGCGAACCCTGTGAACAGGATAGGTCATGTGGAGCTACAGAGCTCCCAATAATTACACTGCCGGGTGTAAGGATAGGTGTATTAAGGGTTTTGGTTTTCTTTTGACAATGCTAATGCTTGTGCTTGAAAGATGTACATAATTTTTTCATATCTCTATCATCATGTATCACTAGGAATTGATTGTATTATGTCAATATATTTGCTGATAACAATATTGTATATATATACAGCTAGAGGAGAGCAGAGGAGTATTGTGACTTAAAAAGAGATACATATGAAAATTAGACTTCTTCTCTTGGGATGCACTATGTAATTTTCCAGCTATTCTTCATATAGGATATTGAATCAGTGAGTCATTTGTTTTTGGACTATCCAGGAGACAGAATTGGGGTGTAATATAGTCAGGAAAAGATAATAATGTACGCACAGTACTGGAGAAGAATTTGGAAAATACAGATTCAAGTCATTGTGCTGGTATGGCACATTCTGGTCCAACAGTTACCTAAACTCTCTTTACCTTTTTTCCAAGTTATGATTGGAATAACTTAAATTTTTGCTAGTATTTTTTAAAATTTCCTCTAGAGTTTGTCAGTTTCTGAAGCAAAAAAAGTTGCTACTTAATGTTTACACCAACACAGCATCCTGTGATAACATTGTGCTATGATTTAACATCAAAGGAATATGTTATGTACTTAACAGTTTATACTGTGGTCACAAGTAGAAGATAGTGAATGATTTCTTGTTGCTGCATCAACTACTAATTGTGCTGTCTTGTTATCTTTCTAGAATGTTACTTTTACTCATGTTCCTGCAGTATCAGCTTGAACTATGTTAATTATTTAACTTCAGGAATAAAACTAACAGAATGATCTGCAAAGCTTTCTCCTTAGGATCGTGCAGGGGAAGGTCTCTCCTAAAGGTGGAGGCTCATTTTCTGTAAGGAAAGGCATATAAAAGTGCCTTTTGTCATTGCTTGGTGAAATGGTTGAGATAAACAAGTCCAAATTAAAAAAAATAGGGAGTGAATAGAATTATCCTTGATCAGTTATTGTATCTTCATTCAACAGTTACACCCTGTAGAAAGTCCATAGAGGCCTGTGTGTGAGGCTAAATGAAAATGGAAATACTGTGTAAGAAAAGAGAGGATGGAAAAGAATAAATGATAGCAAGACCAAATAGTATCAATGGGTTTTTTATTGGCTGTTTTTGCCACACTGAAGTGGTTCACTGCTGCTATATTTGTGTACCTCATGTCTGTTGCTGCTCTTGTGTTGTTCCTCACTGCAATGTTTTATTCTATTTTAAATATTGTTTGGCATTAAATTCTGCTTTAATTGCTCTGCCAGCAAAGGCATCTCTTCATTCCAAATCAGTATTTGACTGCTTAATTATTCAGTATTTTTTATTGCCAAGTCAGTATTTTTGAGTAAACAATAAAGGTTTTATCTCAGGATGACATGTCCCATCCCTGGAAGTCCTCAAGACCAGGTTGGATGGTGCTTTGAGCAACCTGATCTAGTGAAAGGTGTCCATGGCGTGGAGTTAGAACTAGATGGTCTTTAAAAGTCCTTTCCAGATCAAAGCCTTCTGTGCTCTATGATCAGAATTCCTGACTTCTCAAAGTGATAGGTAGCCACAGAAATAATGATGACAGTAAATAAAGCTGGTATCAGAACTAAACCAGCACATTTGCTTCCTGGAACCCAGAATACTTAATAGATATAGATTTATACTTTCTACTGGAATGTATTTGTTCAGCCAACAAGCAAAGCTTTACCACAGAAAACTTTTTACTGAAATGAAATCTGCTCTCTTTGTCTCAACTGTGTTAATTCATATTGTACAAATGTAGAAAATAGAAGTACTCTGACATTGCTGTTAGGACCTGAAAGAGGATAGACTGGAAATTATTTGCAGTAGCAAAACTGTCCTTATAACTGTAAAATTGAAACTACTGTAGACTTTTCTTTGTTTTGCAAATTAAAATCAAGGTTGTCTGCATGTAAATAATGTTCATAGTTTTACTGAATTACATTTGTCGTAACCTTAATTAGTAGCATCTTGAACTGAACTCACCTCAAATTCAGCTCTTTTTGCTTTCATAAAGTTTACATAACATTTAACTATTCCCCATTGTTTTCAGGCAACTGACATGTGAAATATCCTTTTTGTTAGAGCATACAGGGCAGATTATTTTCTCTCTACATTAACAGTTAAGTTTTTACAACTTAGTCTTAATGTATAGGTAAGTATGGACAAGTAGTAGGTAGCTATCAGTAGGCCCAGATATGGACTGAACAACAGACATTTAAATTATAGTTAAGTATTTTAATGGAAAATAAATGCACATTATAAAGAATCAGATTTATTTGGGGATTCAGTTTTTGAGGTTAGCTGCAGCAATAGATATGAAAATACCATGACAAAGGCTTAAATTAGTCAAGAGCATAATGAGTCCTAAAGTATTTTTCCTCACTTTAAGGATTTTGAAATTACTATCTTATTGGCCTGGATTATGGGAGAAACTGATTATGTTTATCTGTGGAACCTTTCTCTATTAAACCTTATAGTAACTGCAGGACTCAAGGAAATAGAAAAGAAATACAGAACACTGATGATTCTTAATAGTAATTTCTTTTCTAGCAGACCAGCTGGTATTGCCTTTCAAAAGATACCGGGCAGGTGACCATCTGTCTCTTTGAAGTCACAGGGAAAACATCATGGTTCAGATGGAGATAAAATGGAATGATCATCTTCAGTCCAGTGTTATGATCATCTTGTAACATTTTATAACATTCCAAATATCAACTATTCTTTAAACTCATTAATCAACAATTCATGGTATCCTGATAGAACGTGTCTTAATCACTTCATGAAGGTTCATTTAACAATAACTGGTATCTATGAAACTTGATCGCCACTTTGTGAATGAGTTTGGTTTTTTTCCAGTCAGTTCTTGGTCCTTGACAGAGGGTGAATATTTAACTGTCGGTCTGATCCTTCCTGTGAATTAAAACCATCTGCCTAAAGAAAAGAAAGCAAGGGAAGAAAGTAGAAAGGGAGATGTGTAATATATTTGTGTTTTTTTTTTGCAACCCCAGGTGGTGTCAATCTAAGAAAAAGCCACAAAGTAGACCATAAGTTACAAACATGCCCTTGCTATCGTTACTCTTTTTTTCTTTTACCAAGCCTGCACTTTATCTATTTTTTGGATACAGAGTTGCTGATCAACAACATTTGCGAGTTTCCCATAAATAAAAGGGTTATAAAAAATGTGATATGACATCTCTGTGTGTGGTGGAGAATAACACAATGCAAATCCCTTTTACCATCCCACGTGGTCTCTGAACAGTAAAACAATTTCTATGGAAGAAATTTCTCTTGATTGTTTGCAGCCCACTTGTCAGGGAGTATATGATTTGGAACATCTCCATGTTGCAATTTATTCTTGCAGTTGTTTATATCTCCAGAACTAAAGTAACTGGTTCATTGGCAGCCTATCAACAGGAGAAGAGAACTAAAAAAAAAAAAAAAA
>VWZF01004994.1:491462-619537 GCA_013396755.1 Sclerurus mexicanus
AAAAAAAAAAAAAAAAAAAAAAAAAGAAATCATTGTAACTTATATTTCACTGCTTTCTTAAAAAGTTTCCAATCCTTCTGTTCTTTAGAACAGTTTTTTGAAAGAGTGCCTTTTGACTAGTTCGACATGGAAAAAAGATTGGTGAATCCCAAATTAGTACTCACCCTGTAGGATAAAAATGCAAACTTATCTAAAATACTATGTAAGTCATGTCAAAATAGCTGTGCAATACAGATTCTTTAATACTTGAAAGTTTTTTGTCCAGGAGAATAATAGAATCATAGCATATCCTGAGTTGGAAGGGACTCACAAGAATCACTGAATCCAACTCCTGGCCCTGCATGGGACATCTCCAAGAATCTCACCATGTGCCAGAGAGCATTGTCTATGTGCTTCTTGAGTTCTCTCAGGCTGTTCTACTGCCCAAACACCCTCTGGGTGAAGAACCTTTTCCTAATATCCACCCTAAGCCTCCCCTGACACAACTTCAGGCCATTCCCTCAGGTATATGCTGTATATCCACTCCTATCAGCTGACTTTGTACTTGATTTTTGGAATTATAGTGCTATTCCTGATGATGGATGCTCAGTGACTTGAACCAGTTCCCTTAATGTAGGTGTTCATTCCTAATTGAGAGACCTTATGGAGTGTCTGAGACCTGAACTTTATAGATATGATACAGCATCCATGGACCCCAGGGCAGCAGCTGGGAGCAACGTGGGACTGTGTGTGTATCTTAAACATTACTAGAAACTTCTGCTTAGGCAAATATAGAGAGTTTTGATGGTAGTCCTGTTGCACTTGCAAATTGTTTTCCTTCATACCTTCAGCGGTAAAAGGTTTTTGAATTTAGCACTAGATTTCTTCAGTAGCTCTCCTAAAGCACTAAGGAACATTGAAAAAAATTGTTTAAATGTATGTTTCTCAAACTTCCTTTTTAGATATAGATGCAGAGAAAAAAATACAATTTTAAACAAACAGATTTGACTGCTGATAACTTCTAAACAAGGTGAATGTAATTGAAACCTTGTTAAAGACCCAAATAACAGTATAATGCAACCTCTGCAGCGAGTCCAGGGGAGGGCCTCAAAGTTGATAAGAGGAACAAGAGACCTCCCCTACAAAGACAGGCTGAGAAAGTTGGGGCTGTTTAGCCTGGATAAGATAAGCTTGTGTGGAGACCTCACAGGAACCTTCCAGTATCTGAAGAGGGCCTGCAGGGAAGCTGGAGAGGGACTCTTGGATGGGAGCTGTGTGATAGGACAAAGAATAACGGGTAAACAGTGAAAGAGGGGAAATATAGGCTGGATGTTAGGAAGAAATTCTTTACTGTAAGAGTGGTGAGACACTGGAACAGGTTGCCCAGGGAGGTTGTGGATGTCCCAGTCTTGGCAGAATTCAAGGCCAGGTTAGACAAGGGCTTGAGCAACCTGGTTTAGTGGAAGGCATCCCTGCCCACGGCAGGGAGGTTGGGATTTGATGATCTTTAAGGGCCCTTCCAACCCTTAATATTCTATGATTCTATGATTTTCAAAAAGAGAAAATTCAGAAACATTTTTCCTTAAGCTCTCTATAACCTTATTTCACCTCAGGCTAAATATAGTTGACAGGAATTGAATGTATTACTTTTACATATGGTACTTGATTTGCTGACTAGAGGGACTCTGCTTTGGTTTTTTTCAGCATTCCAGGAAATCCTGTAAGAATAAGCTATGTTAATTACCATAGCAATCTACTGACTTACTTGTTAGAATCTGATTCGTGTTTAAGCAATTGTTTGTACATTTTAAGGAAAGCTGTGATTTTTACTCAGAACCCTGCATCTGTGTTTCTTTTAGATTGAGGAGGATACATGGCAGAAATACTACCTGGAAGGAGTTGCAAATGAAATGTATACAGAATATCTGTCTAGTGCCTTTGTGGGTTTGTCCTTCCCTGCAGTTTGTGAGTAAGTAGAAATACATATTAATATACAGAAATATTTGCATTCTGTCGAGAGAAATATGTTTTTTTGCAGGAGACCTTTTCACTCTGCTGAAGTCCTAATGTTGATACGTCAGATGGTAACTAATAAACGTTAAAGCAGTCAGTGCACAGAAGTATCTGAAACATTGTAATACTTGTTTTCAGAATAAATTTGGAATTAAGTGATTGTAGATGAAAGCATAAATGTTTTTGGTGTTGAACAAATTCATCAACGGTCCATTTAAATTGAGTTATTTACTCACAAGTGCTGTTCTATTGTTTCTTCTAATAATTCCCATTCTTTCAATAGTGATTGTCTGCATCACTGTGTTGTCTAATGTCTCATTCCAAGGAAACTATTCCTTTAAACAGATGTTGTGAAGTCAGTATAACCAGCGTGGCACCCAGACCTCTGTGGAACTGGTTGCAAATCACTTGTAACAAGTGAAATACGTCAGAAAAGAGATGTCTCTTTTGTTATGAGAAAGTATTTGAAGCATATAGTACATAACCGTAGCATGAGCCATGCTGCAACTTTATTTATAGAGGCTGGAAACACTTATATTTGTCCTAGAATGGATCTTGAATGAGAGATTTGTATGCACAAAGTTTCTATGACAAATAATCAGAGTAGTTTAGCACATTCATATTTGCTGTTCAGGTGGCATTGTCCTTCACTCCAGCCATGCTCAAAGGTCACCACAAAGGCTGTGAACAGCTTTTGCTAGGGACTATTCAAATGCTTTAAAAGGAACAAACTCTCCTCTGAAGAGTTTGATCTTGAACTAGTTAACACAGAAAAAACTTCTGAAGACTCTATTCTTAGAGGAGGAAATAGAGGACGAAGTAAAATACCATCTCATGTAAAAGAGGATGATTTTGCTTCTACTCCTCTAACTTCTCCCACTTTTTTCAGTTTTTACGGGAGCATAAACATAGGTTATGGCATGAGAAGGAGGGAAAAACAACTTGTAGACAAATATTATCCATTTAAAAATCTGTCTTTGTCTGGGATGTAGCTATGACAGAGCCCAGTCTTCAATTTGCTGGTAAAATTAAGAGGCTCACAACCCATCCTTCCGCTGTCTTAGCCAAACTGAGGTTACTGAGGGGAAAAGTTTATTACTGTAACTACAAAAGTTTCTCTGGATATCTTGAAATAGAAAACCTCATAACATATTACAGAAATGTGTATTATATTCAGAATGAAAGGCAATTTGTGCTGTTTACACTAGCTACAGCCGTAAAAGTTACATCTCCATGCCAAACCATTTTCAAATGTGTCAAGTTTCTATATGAGTTTGTAGAAACATATGACTGAGACTGTATTTGATGTAAAACTGATGTTCATTTAACTGTGCTGGTAGAATGGAGATAAAACAATCAATAAAGAAATTATTGAAATTTAGAAACATGTCAACTTTGGAGCTCTCAAGCATTTGGTTATCTGAAACAGCAAACTGTGTTTACTAGTTTAAGTTAAAATAAAAGATTTATCTCAAATTTTGTTTTAATTTCAGGGTAATTAAAGCACATTAGAAATTAAAATTTATGTTGCTTATTAATGAGTTTGGTGCATAGGTATTTCCTTAACAGTAAGAATTGACTATTCAATTTCTAGAAGAACCGAAGGACAGCAAAAAGAATGTAACATTGGCTTGTGAAGAGGAAATTAAATCAGTGGATGGGCTCAGTGTATTCAGCTACCCATGAAATATACAGACTTTAAGAACAGTTTTTGTAGTGTAACTTTTAAAATTCTTGCAGTCAATGACATTTTAAAACTCTGAAACTAAATGAGGTGTTCTGCTTTCTCAGGTTATGGGTCTTAATGGCCAGACTAGGAATGTGGTTCTTTGGTGAATAGGCTGCCATACAGTTTGGATAAGAAACATAAAGTGAGTGCAGAGACAGTGGGGATGGGACACTCAGTATTGCTGAAGAATTTCAAACTTTTGATGTCAACACTTGGGTGAAGAATTAGATGGAAATAGAAGCTAATAGTCTGCAAGTTCTATTTATAACTCTATGTGCGTTCTCAAACCAAATACATTCCCCACAGCCATCTATCTCTGCATTTGTGATGTTTGTTTTGAAGAAGAACTGACTCGTGGCCTCTTTTTTTCCTGCAGACTGGTGTTTGCAAAACTAAAGCTTTTAATGATAGCCATAGAGTACAAGTCGGAAAAACGCGAAAGCAGGTATGTCCAATGTCTCCAACCTCTGAAATTCTGGAATGCACTGTCAAGAATTTTGCCTGCTTTTTTTTCAGAATGAACATAGCTATTCTTTGAAATGTTTCAGAATAGAATTGGCATGCCATCACATTACAGCATTTCACATAGCACCAAAAGGCATTTATTTCTGCCTTATTCCTCCCTGAAATTAATCAGAACATTTAGTAGAAGTGAAGAAACAGTAATACATATGTTCCATCTCCAGAAGTGCAGTTAATTTTTGCTTATGCAATAACTTAGAATTTTTTTTTTTTGTTCTTACTGTATCACTTTTAACCAGAGGTCCAACTTACTTTACTGAAAATGGATAAGTGGAAAACAGATGAGATATCAAAATTTATTATGGCTATGTGTATTCTCAAAATACAAATTTAGCATTGAAATTACCAACCAGCTGGCTACTTTCCTTAACTAAAAAGAAAAAGAAAATCGTTGTTATTAGTACAGATTCACAGATGAGAAAAGAAGTGTCTCTTGCATTTTTTTAATACAGAAGTTCATAAAAATCTGATTGAACATTGGAATCAAATTTCCATCAACACGTCTGTCATTGCTTTAAAAAATGCTTATTTTTCTATAACAAAAAATTTATAAATGTTCTCTGCAACATGTGGAGGGTCATTTAATAAAAATATGACAGTACTGACTCTGAAATTAGTTTGATTTTCCTCTTTCAAGAGTTATATTCTCTACTGCGGTAGTAAACCTGGAATGTGACATATTAATTCATCTTATTTTTGGCCACTAATTCCCTTTTAGTGGCCAAAGAGCACTTTTGAGGGCAATTGTTTCTCCTCACGGGAGAACTGATTGTCATTTTAACTCATGCCACAGTTTCTGAGGTTTTGCAAATTTATTTTAATATTTATTTTTAAATGCCATATTTTTTTATTAAAAGTATGTATAAAACCTGTATGGGGCATTTGACATGGAAAATGTGATGTTACAACTCTTTATGAGTATTTCCATGCCCAATAGTTGATTTTGCTTGATTCTTTCCTATGTTATAAGGTGAAATGTGAAGTGGTGTATGTGATATTTGATATTACTTTTGTTCACACTACGCTGAGTAAGAAATCCTTTTTTTTCCTTTTTAGTATCAGATTTTAAAAAATGTTTTCAGCTTTTATGGACTCTTAAAATACTTTCCATTGAATGATCTCATTCTACATCAGCTAATGTAAAGCAAAGAATCTCTTCTTCTGTCTCTAGAAAAAGAAAAAATATCACAGTAGTAACAGCAGTGGAACTATTCATCAGATTTTGTGCTTCCAATATTAAAAAATATTTGATTTCTGCTTTTTTCTCCTAAGAATTATTGCCCAACTTTAAGTTGTCATTACTTCAGTTGTCATTTACTTACAGCAGTGCTAATATTACAGTCTTTTTCAGTAACAACAAATAGTTCTTGGCTTCCATATCATTCTTTGAACTAACTTCAGTGGAAGTTGGATTGAGTTATTAATTACAAGGTGATGCAGAGGACCCCACAAAAAGTAACACATTATGAAACAATCATATATTTCTTCTTACTTAAAGCCCTGCAGGTAACAGTTTGCAATTAATTAATTTGGTAGAAAAAAATTTAGAAAGAGCCTAAAATTGCAGGAAACAATACTTACAAAGAGATGTGAACAGCTTGATTTTGTGAATATGTATGTAACAAAAGGAGGGCATATAAGGCAGATTTTCGCATTTTCTTATAACCCTGATCCACAGGGTTATAAAGTCTGCTGATTTTATTAACCTGTGATAATTTTATAGTCACTGTTTGGTGAATCACAGAGCTACCTGCGGCATGTCTTTACTGTTCTACTTGTTCCTGTGCTCTTCAACACAAATATGTTAACTACGTATTTGTGGTTTTCTGATCTGCAGCGTTTTAGTCTAACCAGAAAGATAATAGAACAAAACTTCAGTTTCTCACTTCCTTCATATACTTACACATACTTGCATTCTTATTAAATGAAAATATGTGGAATTAAGATAAAAGTTAAAAATAACGTGGTTTAGAAGTGCAAGCTCTTTTTGAACAAGATACATTTGTCGTTTTCCAATTATATTTGTTGATGTTGATAGTGAAAATATTTTATTATGTTCATATTTAAAGTTCTTCGTAAAGAGCAAGCAGGAACTGATTATGGGTATCCTTTTAAACCTTCAGCCTTTATCAGAGTGACCAATAGTAAAAATGTGCTGATTTATTTGATGATTGTAGTTTTCATCCATATTTTGTAAAACTGCTGAGAGGTTTTATATAGCTTATGATTTAGAGGAACAATGTTAAATACAACTAAAAGTTCAGAGTGTCATCTAGGTGGCACCCTTTTATTAAGAACTAATATTTCTTGCCATAGCTGAGACAGATCTAGGAATAGTATTTTCAGGAACAGAGGAAATTTCCAAAGCATTCTTTGTGCTCATAGGATGAGATGTTACTCCCAACAGTTAATTTTTGTTGCTAGTCATAATAAAATATCTGTATCATATTATATAATATCTAAATTATAGATCTGATTTTTTACTTAACACAGGGAGTTTCCTTTTAACATTAGTTTCATCTGCTGTTGTCACTTTGCACTCAGGTAAAAGCCATCTAAAGTGGATTCAGAAGTGTGTGCAGCTCTCAAAAGTGGCAGTGTGAGGGCATTCTAAATTTCCTTATCCTCTCTTTAAATTTTCTGCTCAGTCTTAAGAATAAATAATCCCATCCCATTCCATGGCAAGCTTTTATTTGACATTGTTACTATCTTCATTGCATATACAGTGGTATAAATACTAATTGACCTATGCATCTTTTTATTCTCCAGGCAATCACTTAGATGTCAGTTTTCTAAGGCTTTCTGATTTACAGCTAAATTCTGTTACATCTACTGTAGGGAATTTGAGATCAATTGTAATTAAAAATTATCAGAACTCTATCCAAGCTACTATTTCTGTCCAAGTTAGCAGTAGCAGAGCCTCCTGCTTGCAGATGGCTTTTTGCTTCTTTATTTCCTGGCTACTTATAAAACTGCACAAAACAGTAAGCACACCTTGATAGCAAGTTTTGTTAGCATTAGGTAGTTAATGGTAAACAATTTATGGTTTTACAGGATTGCTTAAAAGCAGATATTCAAGCCTAAATATAGGTAATATAGTTATAGATATGATAAATTCAAATTAGTTTTTATATAATAGGTGGAGTGTCTACAGTATGTTTTTCTTTTTAGACAACTGTTCTTAATAAACGTATTTTAAAGATTAATTAAAATAGCCATGATTAGGTTACTTTTTCAACCCTTGCTTTTATATATTTAATAATGTTTAAATTACTGCTCAGCTATCAAAGAAGCCTCTGAATTTACAAAACTCAGTTTAGAGGGTTTCTGACCAGCTACTGAGGTCTGCACTTTAGTAGTTTCACATCACAATTTGAGTTAGCCATTCCTTCATCTCTAATTAGTATCTGGAAATGTTATAATCTATTATTAAGAACAGGAAGCACTTAAATAATTTTTTGTGCCCCCAATACAAGCCAAATACTTTAGCTTAAAAAATGATCTTTCTTAGTTCATTTGGAGAGAGGTTTTGGTTATTTTGTAGAAAAATCGAAAGGGAACATGGAGAACATCAACCCGAAAATGTCCCTATGTTGAATATATAGCAAAAAATAACAGTTCCAAATGCAGACATTCAAACTCCTTATCTGAAATCCCTTTTAGAGATATTTCTGCCTTCCTTTTCCCCCTGTATTTTTTCCACATGAGTAAGCAAGAAGGAAAGCCTAACCTGGATTTTTCCCTCCTGCACCCCATTTATACTCCTCTTGTAAAATTTTCTCTTTGTTTATCCATATATTTGTTCTCATTCTCAGCAGAAAAACCTTTAAGCCTCTAAGACTCTTAAATAAAGGGTTTTTTTGCTTTTGCTTTGGTGTCAGTTGATTTCTTATCAAAGTGTTTGATTTGCAATTTTTTTCTTGTCGTTTGCAGAAGCCGAAAGCGGTATGCCCTCTTCGTTACCTTTCCTTCCAACCTCAATCCTACCTTCACTCCTTCTAACTTCAGGACTAATTCCTTGCCAAGAACACAGGAAGATAACATCTTTGTCTATCTTTCTCTCTATATGCACACACATATATACATACATATATTCATCTGTCTATGTGTGTGTGTATATATATCTGTGTGTATATTTATATATGAGCCCCCAATCTCAAAGAGGAGAGAGAATAGCATTTTGTCTCTCCATTGTTTCTTGTGACTCACGCACTAACTTCTTTGCAGGAAGTAAAAAATTAAACAGTATAAGTTTTTTAGGCTTTTTTTTTCCCCCTGTGGAGTCATTGGTGTATCAGATTGTTGCATTTGAAAAGCAGACTTTACTCTTAACATCTCCCGTCCTCTTTTTTTCATTTGTACTGTACCGTGGCGATGTGTATTCGTCTTTACCAGCCCCTGTGCTGCCATATTGTCTTCATGTTCACACCTTCATTGATGTCCTTCTTTCCCCAGAGTCTTCCTTCAAAACACCTCTTATAATACAAGTAGTTTGTGTTCTCTTGCAGTCTCATCTTCCATTAACAACAACAAAATACCTGATTCTTTGCATTGCTGGTCCTGTTTTGAGTCCAGTTATTCATTATACAGTACTCATTAAAGCTATTGTACTGTTCCGGTCAAAGTGTCATGGCTAGTTTGTATTATATGTCACATTCATTTTAATGACATTTATTAAGCTCATTTACGAAGATGTTACTGAATGTGTTTGTTTCTCAGCTTTGGTTTTTTTTTTCTTTTTGAGATGGCACATTTTGCATTTTCTTTTGGTATACCATGCTGTGAGTCCCTCTCTAGTCTACATTCGATCATACTGCTACTGATTTGGATGAAGTGAATAGGGCATGCTCTTCCATATCCTTGTCTCTCCTTGTCTCTCTTCTCCCTCACAGCTTTTTTTTCTAATTGCTTATAGCGTTCTGTCTAACTGTCTTTGGAGACCTGTTCTCATTGTTCAGACATTGCAGTTTCCTTCTTCATCATTCTCTCCAAACTTTACTTTCTGTGTCTGTTCTGTTGCATATGTTGTATGTGTTATATGTTTTAGTCTTATTCTCCTATGGTTTCTGAGTAGTTGTGTGATAAGAGAGGTGGCTTCCTGTCAGTTTGGCATTATTGATATGATCCAAATGCAGAGAAGTTACTGCAACACTTAGCATCTTCAAGGATCTGCAGCTGTTGCACCTCTACTTTGCTTCTTGCTTTTAAGTATATATTATCTTGTGGTGAAGGCATGTTAAAGCTGGCATGATGAGCAATATGGAGAAGTGTTGTACCAAGTGAAGTTGCTTGCTCCCAGAATAAAGTATATTGTTCTGCTTCATTGTACTGATACTGATAATCAATCACTTCTGGAACCAGAAGGAATAATTTAATTGTTTCCAAGTGTATTCAATTCACCATCACTGTTGAAGTAGTCTGGACTATGCCCTGGTAAAATACCTCATGCACATCTTGTAGACCATGACTTAGATGCTATTGTAAAGAATTTGACTCCTGGGAGCAACCTTTTATATGCTTATAGCAATTAAGCTTTAATACACTGTAGCATGTAATGTGCACTGTGTCTTTTGCCTTGTATTCTTTTGAGTGTCTTACTGGATTTTGCTGTGTAGAACAATTACGGATCTGAATTAATGTCAATGATAGAGCCCAGAAAAAAGAAGCAATACTTATGAGTTACAATCAGTGTGAAGCTGGTTACGTGCACAACTCCCACTGTGGGATTTGTACACCTACCCTCACACTCCAAAACATACCCTGAAACAAAAAATGTTATCTCCAGCTAATTCTACAGTTGTATGAATGACATGGTAGATTTTAAAATGCCACTATGCTAATAGTGGTGCTTTTTGTCTGGGCATAGCATGAAACAATCAAGAATAATAGCTGGTTTTGTTTAAAAGTGTGGTAGCTATAGTCAGTAGTACCACATAGTCTTGTTTTAGATAATATATTCATAATACTTAAACAATATTATATCTTCCTGATGATATTGCTACTGTTTGAGTTGCATGGGGAATGGTACAGTACATCTACCACAAGGTTTAAAACGGAGTTGTTACAGCTTTTGTCATTTGTTTAGTCAAAATTTTGCTGTTTGTACTTCATTTAATTCAACAATTAATATTTTCTTTTTCTTTAGAAAATGAGGATGACATGGGTAGCCATAAAGCTAAAAACAAACAACAAAAAA
Organism: Sclerurus mexicanus; assembly: GCA_013396755.1. Lineage (NCBI taxonomy): Eukaryota > Metazoa > Chordata > Aves > Passeriformes > Furnariidae > Sclerurus > Sclerurus mexicanus. The sequence goes on from VWZF01004994.1 coordinate 501,902, forward strand.
CCCCCCAAACACCCAAACATCCAGAAAAAAAAAAAAGTAGTATTACTAAATCACATGAGTTTCCTTGATGGAGGGGTGAATTGTTCTATTGGTTACTGATAATGTGATTTATCTCACCGTGTAATTATCTCCTTTTAATTATCCACTTACTCAGTGATTCAGGGGCAGAGAGAGATAGTTCTCCATTTCAAGACAGAGGAGAGGAATCCCACCTTTATTGCTGTCTAAAATGTAACCTTGAAAATAAGAACAAACAGGAATACTACATAACTGAGGCAGTGACAGGGAAAATCCTTAATAGAACTTTGCTGGTGTAGGGAACTACAGGAAACATTTGTCATCTCCTCCTGAAGTTTTTGTACGCTGAAAATTTATTAGAAGTAAGGTTTTAACTATGCTATTAATATGAAAAGATATCAGCCATCAAACTTTCTAATCATGTTTCAGCCCAAGAAATGTAATTTGGGTCCAATATATATGATATTTGAAAGCAGGAGACAAAAGTCACCCAACATCAGAAATGAGTGAAAAATAAATAGGTGGAGGGAATTAGTCCTACCCCAAAGTGTCAGTTCACAAATTGTCCTGCAGGTCAAACCTCCAACTATCAGGTTCTTCATCAAATATTTTTTAAGTTCAGGAAAATATGAAAGATCTTCAATTAGTAAGCAAAACCTTAGCTCTCTTATAATATTTTGAAGGAATGTTAAAACAGAATAAATAATACGTATGCTTTAGCTAGGTCAGGATATTGTTATATTGTGTAGTCAATCATCCATGCACTGCCAAAAAGGTATTGAGCAATGCTCATGTTCTGTGTTAGTTTATGATGAATAAGGATGGATCAACAGATATTCACATGTATCTGTATTTTATTGAATGTAACATGTATACTTAAAAGATCACAAAAATATAATCTAGTAAATGAGTACATTAATCACAGTTAACACACAGTGAGTTAGGAACAGATATCTGTTCTCCACTGACATATGAAGTCATCACGTTCTATCTTTTCATTGAACAATCTATGTAAAGAAAACCATAAACATTTGTCTAGAATTTTTGTGACCTCATTTGAGTTTTTAATTTTTTTCAAACTGTGCATGTCAAATGTGCACTGATTCCCATTTGTGTTTCACCTGCTTGTACTTCTGTCAGTCTGGGAACTCATTATCAGCTGTATAGGTACTGCTCCTGATTCTTTCCTGAGCTTTAGTTGTTCACTGTCAGATTGGATAGGACTTTGAGCATTCTGTTCTAGTGAAAAATAACCCTGCCTGTAACATGAGAGTTGGAACTAGATGATTTTTGAAGATCCCTTCCTAAAGAAACCATTCTGTGATTAATTCTCTGAACTGAATTGAAGGGTGGTTTCCACATTTTCGATGTGTGACATTTTCCTTGCTCTTAGATGTGTGGTCTTGCATCTAGTTACCAAGTGAATCTTCTTTAGCAAATGAAGTAACTTTTGCAGATAAGTGTAAAACAGAGGTTTTCAAACTGCATATTCTGTCCACAAATGGCTTCCAAATTTGTAGTATTATCAGAAAGTAATGGAACTGGCTTCTCCTACGTTCATGTTAATGAAGTACGTTAAATTCCTGTTGAATACATTAAATCATATTTAGTTTACATGGCTGTAATTGCTGTCTATTCTAAGTGTTCATGTGTGAAGGAGCAAGCAATCATCATCTCTATTCAGGAAAAGTTTTGTCCTGAGGAATATATTTCTGGAACTGGAAACCTTAAAGAAATTATGACTAAAGATTTATTGAGCTTGCTATTACTTGGTTGCTTTCTGAGGTAACCTAAACTAGAAATGTTGTAAAATTATAAAATTTGATTGAGATCTTAGAAGCTTTTAAAGTACATGGCTGATTTAGGAGATTAAAAAATTATATTGTATTTTATGATAAAAACATGTGTTTGGAAAAATAAGAGTGTCATTTTCAATACTGTTTTTTCTGATGCATGGCAGAGATTGCATATGAATTAGCTATAGACATTACTATTAAAACTAATTAATTTCTGTCCTTTTTTTTTGCTTTTCCTACGTCTTCCTGTATCTCCAAAACTTTTCAGCCTAGGAGATATATAAAAATGAGACATTAGCTGAAACTTTCTCTCGTGGAAGTCCAATTTAGTTTGCCATGTACTTATCTTCTCAACCATGGGGATATATATCTGCATATTTTCATATTAAACAAAGACATGCATCTCCAAATAACTGATGGATGCACTCTTCTTGGTATACTAATAAGACTGTTTTGTTTTTCTTTGTGCCGTTTGTTCCCTATATTCTACTATTTTAATTCAAAATACTTCCCTGGCTTTACATATTAGAATGAGTACTTACCAAAGCATAACTTTAGCTAATGACACTACAATTGGCATAAGAAATAATTCAGTTCCTGCTTTAATAAGCGGCATATTTAATATATTCTTACAGACTCAGTAGAAATGGCTCATGATTTTGCTGTGGTTATATATCATTCTGTATATAAACCCAAAGCTTTATGAAGTTTTGCTATAGCTCTTTGCCAGTAGCAGTGATGGGGCAGTGAAGTTTTATTCCCAACAGAAGATTTTGATGCTGGGGTCATACTGCATTAACTGTGATCACCTCTATATTTTGTGATTATAAGTAAATTGTATTTGTGAAAATAAGTATATGTGAATGAAGTATAAGATCTGACAAAAATAAAGTCTATACCCTGACCCATCTGAATTAATTTAATGTGTCTCAGAAAACCTTGAGATACAAAATTTTGCTCACAATACCTTACATCCTAAATGAAGCCTGTTACTTCTGATTTAAGATCATGTTCCATGCATCTTAAAAGAATTGCTTAATTTGCTTATATATTTGCGAAATTTTAAGCATTGTTATGAGAAGTGAACATTTATACATCTAGTGGTCACCTCAGTTTGCAGAGTTTGGGTTGTTGAATTAGAATTTTTTACTCTTTGGTATAGTTTATGTCTGAGAATTGTATTGTGGGGAAAAAAACAAACCTGGGTCTATGTAGAATTGTGTTCATCTGTTTTCACCAGAAAACTGTAATACTTATGTGATTAAAGAATCAAATAAGAAGATAAAATATTTTTCTGACAGAGCAGTACCCATTTGTACCTAAGAAAAATAGCCAACCCAAACCATATTACAAGTCTTTACATATTTTAGAAGGAACAATATAGTAAATAAATGAGATTAGCACATGTAGGAGATTTTTGAGTTTAGCGGCCGAATTCTCAGCATAATGGCAGATTAATGACTTGGAGACAGGGAAGAGGAAAGATAGAGACTGAAACACAAATGCGGTTATGCATATGACAAAGTTTTGACAGAAAGACTTCGGAGATTTAGTGACAAAGATTCTCTCCTGCCTCTTGAGAAGGCTTATCTAGGCTCCCATAGGCTCGCAGGCCACTTTCAGCTTTAGCCTGTGAGTACCGGCACGGTGTATGTCTCACCGCCCTTAGTCACGGCTGGGACAGGTATCTCTGTCAGTGCTGGTTCTCTGGGCTCAAGAGACAAAAGCTTGTGCAGGAAATGTAAATTTTCCAACCTGTCTGTGACCTGACTGACTGGTTTCATATGAAGAAATATTTTTGGGGCTGTTTCTTCTGTTAGTTTGTTTGCTAGTCTGTTTTCTTCCGTTTTGAAACCTGTGAAAATTCATTGTAAAACTGCGTTAGGTAAATGTTTTGGTTGCAAGTGCAACTATTAAGCCCAATTCACTAATAAAACAAATACTAGATACGAAACTAGATGATAAATACTAGATGTTAGTTGATGGTGGATGATACTAGTTTAGCTGTGTAACTTTATTTCATCCCATTTATCTTTTATTTATCCCATTTATTATGCATGCATAATGTAGGTGTTATTTACACCATCACATTTAGGTTTTTGCAAACAGTACTAAAGTGTGCTTTGGAGATGAACCTGCTTTCCATGGTGATGTCTTCCATTTTCTGTAGTTCTCCTCTCCGTTTTTTGTTGCAAAGCTTGAAATTGTGAATTAAGGAAAAGGAGGGGTATCTGGGTAGATGCTTTCATTGAGATTTAATCTGTGTTCAAGCCTTTGCCCAAGAATATCTGTGAGATTGAGATAATAATGTAAACTGAACCTTTTACAGATGACCTCTGATTAAGTGTTCCTTATTTTGGGAATCAGAGGCTGGGCTTTTGGAAAAGGGGAGCATTCTCACTTACAGCAAAAGTCCCTAGGAAAGCATATATGGAGCTATGTAATCCTAAATGCTTAGAAAAAGGTCATCCGTAGGCATCCCAAATTAATAACTACTGTACCTCATAGGGACTTAATCTCTCATCTGTAAAATGGCATAATAGTATATCTTCATTGTTCCTGGAAAATAAATTATGTATTTGTGAATCTTTTGCATGCTATAGTGATGACCGTTGCAGAAAAACACATAAGAACAATATGATGCTGATTTTAAAGAGAGATAAATTACATAAAGCCATGCATGAAGTAATTGGCAATAAAACACCACTGAATGAAGTTCCAGATTGTGAGAAGGAAGTAGTTTGGGGTATTAAATTAAGAATTGTATCATAACGTCAACTTAATGGGGGCTGAATTATGACTGTACGATCAACGTTTTTCTTCGGAACTCATGAGCTCTTTATTTTGGGGCCTGCGTATTCTTGTCATAGGGCCTTGCGGCCACATGGAATTACACAAAACAATGTGCTCATTATTAATCTTTCAGATATATTTTTTGTCATACTAAATTATTCCTAATGTATAGAGTAATGTATAAATAACATTGAATAAGAAATATACTGAGACCCATTTTCCCTCCTAGCAATAACATGGAAGACTTTAGGCCTTCAAAGTTTAGTAATGTATGTCTGTTTGGAAATGTGCTTTGTTTTTTTGTATATACATACTTCCCTAAAATCAATTTTTTTAAAATCTACAAGTGTTTAAATTGCTGATAGTGTTCATTTACTCTAAATTGCCCATGCATACCATTACTACATTTTGAGTTAGAAAGGCTAAGCTTTAAAAAAAGACAGAAAAGAAAGAACATCAGAAAAGCTGTATTAAATTTTAGAAAGTCAAAAGTTTAGGTGTATTACACATTAATAAAACATATTGGAGAATATATTTACATTTATCTATATGTTTATATTCATATTTAGCTTGTTACTTTGCAAAGTGCCTTACCTAAAATCTAGAGTTAAATTATTATGCAAATAAAGGAGGTATTTCATAGAGAGACATGGAGTCCCTCAGTCCTTGATAGCAAATTTAGCTGAGGGTATTCTGTCATTGTGGTTGGATTATTTTTGTTCTTTCATGGCTGCATAGCACTGGTTTAAAAATTTTCTATTCATTTTGTGTTTTTTTCAGCTGTCGTGACTGGTTGTCTTGTACCATTCCCCTTGAGTGTATGTGTGTATTTATTATTTTAAACAGTAACATTGTACCTCCAGATAGGGGTCCCATTAACTTTTTATTTCACCAGAAATTGGCAAAAATTTGCGTTGAAGGGTTTAGCTTGACAAAGGATATTTTGTGTTGTTACTGAGTGGTGGTTGCTGCTTCTTCCCTTTTCACGATGTTGTGAATTTTTCACCACTTTGCATGACAGAGCAAGAAAACAGCAATGCTCAGCTTCACACTTCATGTTTCTGAAAGGCTTTTGTGCAGTCTATATTTAACGCAAAAACATAAGAAGGCAGATGTAAACACTTACATGATGTGATTACAGGCAGAGGCATGAGACTGTCTCAAACTAAAGCTTTTGTAAAAAGCGTATGAAACTGTTATTTGACTGGAAATTTCAAGGAAGAACGGCTTAAAGTTTCCTTACAGCCTTTCCTAACTAGTGGGTCCCCTATAACAGAATCAAATAAAGCTAATTTAAAACATTCAGTTAAAAGTAATTTAAACTTATGGTTTTGTTGGTTTTGTTCTTTTTTTCACTGAGCAGTATATTAATCAATCCTGGAAACCACGTCAAGATTCAAGAAGGTACCCTAGGATTCTTCATTGCAAGTGATGCCAAAGAAGTAAAAAGGTAATTCATATATCTTTATCTTTAATTTTGAACATATATATTTAATTTCTGTTTTTTCTTTACACGTAAATGCCTCACCTAATTTGCATTATCTGATTCTCAGGGGAAATTGACTTGTTACTCTAGTGTAACCATATGTATGTGTAATTTTCTTTACAACAGTCCTAAATAGCAAGGAAATGAAATAATTTTGCAGCAGATATAAAAAGAAATAGAGGCTGGTTTTTTGAGTCCTACTAGAAAATGTAAAGTATTTTTATCCATTTCTCTATAATCAATTTGTCTCAGAGGAATTACTATGAGAGGGGACAGAAATTACAGTTTTGTCGGAGTTTCAGGTTTAGAGGAGTTCTTATTTACGTAGACTTTAGCAAATACTTGATGTAAGCAAGCAACTATACTCATTCAGTAATTGCATTAGCAAAACAATATTCATATTCTTGTAATTTTTCTTTAATGGAACTACAAATTCTATGACCTCATAATAATAACTCAAATTACAGTGGTGTTTACTATATTCCAACCACTGTAGACAACTTCACAGGCTCAATGTACTTGACTGTACTAGATTTGGGATGAAAGAAAAGGAATTTTACGGTATTATGTTTAGAACCAAATGTGTGTACTCTTGTTTGTTAGGATTATAATATGTTTGGAAGGAACAAAAGAGCAATGTGAGAAAATAATTTTTAAAAGAAAGAATTATTCAATGTCTGTAAGAAGATTTAAAAAAAAAAAGAAAATATTTGCAGCTGAATGCTTCCTCATAATTTGTATTTTTGTTATAATTCATTCCCATCAAGAATAAGGTTCTTACTTGACGTTCTCCTTAAGTTTACTATTTTAACTAAATCCTATACTTAAAACAATAAAATATTCAAATTATACACTTCATTAAGTTCCAAATTTTTTACAGTTTAATGGTACTGAAATAGCACTTAAGCAATGCGTGTCTGCCATGAATGTTTAAAGAAAGTCAAAACATCAAAACAGTGAAATCAAAGAACTTGAATTCTGTTTTTGCTGAAAGATCTAAGACATATTTTGGTAGGTGAAGCATACGGAGCAGAACAGTACTGCTCCTGTCCTCTCCTATTTCTAGCCCCACCTCTGGAGCATGTGCATCCTGCACTGCCTCAGTACACTTGCCTTTCAGCATGTAGTTCTTTTCCTTTCTGGTGCCTTTCTCCGGCTGAATATACGGAACTGTCTTCACAGTGCTTTACAGACATGCTGGTCTTCTTTCATTTATAAGGCACTTTCCAATGAATTTTTTTTTTGGACTGCAAGTAAAATGGCATAACATTTTTAACAGGGAGAAGTTGACTGTTATTAATGTGTTCAGAGCAATTTTTCACATCATTCATCTATCATATTTTATCTAAAACCAAGCTTGAAACAAAATTTCCAGTTCTGCCTGGCTTTGTTTAGAAACATCCTGCCTTTCTTACCACATTTCTTAGCTGTTCTGTGCAAAACAAATGGTTATCAGATGTGTTTCAACTAACAAAGCCAACTATGAAAAGTGTTCATTTCACTCTTTTGAGCTATTGAATCAGGGTCAGAAAAATGTTCTAAAATTGAAGTCTTTGAGAGATGGAAAAAAGATTTTTGTAATAAAGTAAAATTAAATGTGTAATATACCTGAAATTCAAATTAAATTATTCTGGGTTTGTGTTAATGAAGAAATATCAGGTCCCTTAAGCTAAAGCTATTCATATTTATATATCCCACAATGAAATATAATATATGATGTTCAATTACTCTTCCTGCTAGAATCACTTTTACTTTTTCAGAACAAGAGTTTCCTGTTAGAAGCAATTATACCTAGAAACAATTATGCCTTGGTAAATAGCTTCACATAAAATGTTGAGTGTTTAAATATAACATGAACTATATGAATTGCATCTTTATTATTCTTTATTCATTTGCATGTTAGTACTAGCGTCAGAAATCCACATGCTTCAAATCCACTTAATTCACTCCAATTATATAGAATGTTAATTTTATTACAGCAATCACTTCAAGTATGTGCTCTTGACTTTGGACGTAGGATTGAAGGTACTGTTTGGGACATTTGTCCTTCAGTGAACTTCAGAAAGATGATCTCTAGAAATGACCTTTGTCCAGTTCATGTCATGAAGGTTTGTAAGGGAATATTTGTGGTACTTGATTCTTGTTCCATAAAGGGGCTTACAGCTGGACTGGGGACAGATTTCTCCTCCCGGCTCATGTCTTGACATTGATTCACAGTTTGAAATATATTTTATTCTCATTTCCTTGGAGGTAGCTTGTTTTCTTTTTGGTGGAATGGGAATAACTTGAAGGCCAGAAACTTTCTGTAGCAAAGCATGCAAATGATCAGAGGAATATTTTTTATTTGACATTGTGCATCTTGGAAATAATAATGCAGCGTCTCAACCTGAAAGAGTAATCTTGCTGGAAGGTTCTTAGAGAAATTAAGTGTTCTACTTTTCTTCCATCAGCTGTTTCATGGTATATTGATTTTAGAAACATTAATAACATTCAGTGAGGTCTCACTGCAATTTATATTTGTATTCTCTGGTTCATATCTTGTATGCCAGACCTGCTATCTTTCTCCTGATGGGCCACTTAAATGCCAGGGCCATTATTTAAAGGTTTAAAATAGCTTCAACAAATTTTTGTGTATTTGAATTGGGTATCTAGTTTATATCTCTGACCATTTCCATTATTATAGTTCCACCCATGGTGGCCACACTCAATCTATGAAAAATAGTAATGATCATTCTAGCTGCATTGCCAAAGGATGTGTTTAATCAGAGACAATATTGTTTATTTTTCTTTTTATATTTTGGACTCTGGGTTGTTCTGCTTCAGGGACCTCCCTACTGTTGTAGCAATTGAACAACCAGTAGTCAGCAAAACCTGTGGGTGGTTGCAAAGTGTTGGATTTGGCTCTCACTGCCAAATTGTATTGAGGAGTATGCAGTGAGAGGGGGTCGGGAAGATAGGCGGGGAGCTGACCTATCCTGAGTGTGGACAAGTACAGGGAAATAAACAGGTTAAGAAAGTATGTTTAATTTGTTATGCCAGCAAGAATCCTGCTAAACTGTAATTGTCTAGCTAGAGGCCACTGCGTGATCCTCATGAAATGTGTCATAGCAGCCTTACATGACATGTTGACTTGACAGACATGATTAAACTCTCCTATGGGCAGTCTGATGCATATTTATTAAATTGGAATTTTTAAAAAATCTTATGTAAAGTAAAAAGTGTATCCTGTCTTTCTTCCTTAGTTATCCTTGTGCATTACCTAGTGGTGATCCATTTGATACAAGAGTAGAAGTTAATGAACAACAATATTAAAAAAAAATCTAGATGGTTCATCTTGTTAATTGCATATTCTTATTTGAAATGTTGGCTTTTGTCTGTTCAAAACCAAAATGGTTCTTCTTTATTTAGCTATGAAGGACAAAAAAAAAAAAATAGAAATGTAGAATGGTTTGGGTTGGAAGGCAACCTTGAAGATCATCTAGTTCCAAGCCACCTGCTGTGGGCAGGGACACTTTCAACTAGAGCAGGTTGCTCAAAGCCCCATTGAACTTGGCCTTGAACACCTCTAGGGACAGGGCATCTACAACATCTCTGGGCAACCTCACAGAAGTGAGACTGATGGTTTCCAGGGTCATTCTTTCTACCCTTATTAAACATCATTACATTGTGCCCATGACTTTTCAAATGTCATGGAGAGTGGCTTGGCAACTACATCAACCCACAAAAATCATACTTCTTTTTAGTTTTCCCAGGTTACCTCTCCTAGTTTTCACTGCCTATGCATTTTCTTTTTGCCCTTTAGTTTGGCCATCAGTCCCGTAATAAGCCAAGCTGTCTCTTGCCTTCCCTGCCCAGTTTCTTGCTCCTGAGGATTTCCAGCTCTTGCACTCTATGGAAGACTACTTTAAACATCTGCCAGCTCTGTTCCGCTCCCTTGTCCCTGGGGGCAATCTCCCAGGGAATCCCACGACAATCTTCCCTGAAGAGCTGGAAGTCTGCTGGAAGTTCAAGAGCCTGACTTTACTTCTTACCTTACCCATATTACTCAAGACTGCGAACTCCACCTATGCATGATCACTGCAACCTAGGCTTCGTCCAATCCTGACACCCCTGATTAGCTTGCTTACATTGATTGTCAAATCTAGTATCACATTTCCTCCGCTATAGCTGTCTATCACGTGGCTTAAGAAGTTATGCCCTGTGTGTTCCAGGAGCCTCCTGGGTTGCCTGCACCTTGCCATGCTACTTTTCCAGCAGATCTCAGGGTGATTGTAAGTCCCCCAGCAGGACAAGGGCCTGCGAGTGCCCTGCCTTCTGTAGTTGGAGCAGGAAGGCTTCATCAACCGTCTCTCCTTGATCAGGTGGCCTGTAGTAGACCCTAACCATAAAGTTACCTTTGTCAGTAAAAGTCAGAGACCGAGGTAACAGACTTTCTACCTGTACATACTTGTTCTTCAGAGACATCTCTTCACATTTAATCCCCCTTTTGAGGTGGAGGGCCACCCCTCTGCCTCTTCTTCCTTTCCTGTCTCTTCTGAACAACCTGTAGCCACACTCCAAACATGGGATTCATCTCATAATAGTCTGAAACAAGATTGTTTCATTTAGATGTTCCGTTAGGGACTTACTTTGAGCAGATTTTCCCTTTTTGATTTGGTTTCTTCTTGTGTGTTTGTTTGTTTTTGTGTTTTTGTTTGTTTGGGGGTTTGGGGATTTTTATTTGGGTTTGGCGCTTTTTTTTCTTTTTTTGCAAATAGCGTGTCTGATATTTATCGTCACAGTGATCTCATTGCAGTTTCACTGTAGCTAAAATGAACTTCTGCTTGTGACTAGCCTAAAAACTGGCTTAGGGTGGTAGAGAGTCTTTTAAAAAATTATTAAAAAATAGCTGATAAGAACAGAAAATTCATTATATGTATTCTTTTTTTATGACAAAAGTCATTGGATGCTCTTTTTTTTCTAAGATGAAAGACAAATGAACTGATACACTGTGTCATAATTATCATCCCTTCTTCCAATTACTTTTCAAATAAAAGTATATTAAAAGAAACATGAATTTGGAGTCTTATGTTTGGAATTAATGGTCTTGCAGCAAATATTGCCTACTTTAAATGTCTAAACCTTTTCAGAGATTAAAGAAAATTAGTGTTGACATTTCATTAATTTGTCACTGCAACAAGAGGAAATGTGGGACTAATTTCATTTATATGGATTAAGAAATGTGTCGGTTTTTCCATTCTCTCTCTCTAGGGCATATTTTTACTGCAAGGCCTGTCATGATGACATCACAGATCCCAAAAGGATAAAAAAATGTGGCTGCAAACGGCGTAAGTAATATTTCTATCACTCCCTTCCTGTCCTTTTCATGAACTGTTCAGCTCTGAAGAATACCTGTACATGTGTCTACATGTTTTACTCAGTGGTACAGAAAAGCTAAGAAATAAATGCACAGGAACATAGTAAGTGCCATTTACATTTCTGGTCTGTATGTTTTATTACATTTCACACCACTCACACCTTTGTCTTCAACTAAAAGTCAGTTAAGGTTCAAAGCTAACAAAAACTTAATAATTAAGTCAAGCTAGATCTAATTGTGGAGGTTTCTGAGTTAAGAATTAGCCCACAGTGAAGTTTTGCTCTCGTTTCTAACAATCAGAAATCCAGTAATTTCAATAGTTTTCTTTGAAGTAAAGAACTTCCATCTGTCTTGCTGAACATGACTCTGTAAAAGAAGCAACTGAGGAGTTCTATCATAAAGCTGTTGAAATAAATTATTATTGAAATAAATGAATATGTATTATTTTAGCTGTAATGCTAATATTAAGTTTAGTTAAGTTCTTAAATTGTTTGGACAGTTTTTCATGAAGAAATGATTGATTTTTGGAATTGAGATCAGGCTTTGCATCTGAATTTTTATGAATATGTAGCAATTAGTATTTTACCTATCTATACTTTGAAAGGACTTTATTCAGGAACTACCACAACCATATTTTGGCCAAAGATGTGTTTGACCCATGCATATTTGTAATACTGATAGCAAAATTATTTAGGGATCTATTTCTCAACAGATATATGAATATTTATGTGCGTTCCATGATATTTTGCCATGAGAAAGAGCACTCAGTTCCAAAGCAGTGATCAGGTAAATTGAAAAAGATCTCAGAAGGGTTTGATCCTGTCTATTTTACCATTACTTTTAAAAGGGCAAAAAACTCTCTTATTTATAGTTTGAGTCAGTGTTATCACTGCACTCTTTTAGAGGGTAGAAGAAAGCCTAAACTGAACATTCTCTGCCTGTATGGAGTGCTTAAATTGGATGAATTCTTGAAGATGATTTTAAAAAGAAAAATATGTCACTCGAGTTCTTTTTTTAAAAAAAACCTCCTCTCCTCCAAGAAACCAGGAGTGTGGAACAATAGTATAATTGAGAGAAAGCAGCTGAAACACTGACAGAAAATGGTATTTATCTTCCCAGTAGCCACAAGGAGAGCAAAGCACATGGAAAGCATGCCTGATGTGGAAGGAATGTATGCATTGCCTAACATATTGGAAAAAAATTGTTCAAGAACAGTTTATCCATGTGAGAATGTGACCTTTGAACTGCTGCCAAAGCCAATGAGTCTGCTGAGTAAGTTCTGGTAAAGCCAGTTACAGATGCCTCCGGGTGCCTGTAGCTCTCAAACAAAATCTTTTTTCCAAATTACTCAACAGTTAAAGAGAAATATGTTACCTGTTTAATTTTATCTGGTTCTGTCAGGAAAAAAAGGCCTATCTTATTTATATTTTCTTCTCTGCTCCTCCTTCACATAGCGTATGCTTTTTAAAGATGTTCTGCTGAAAAAAAAAAGTCCCAAAGATCTGTCAGTTTAATGTGAAATCTACACGTTTCACTGTCATTTGTTAGATGACAGGAATCATGAATTCACACTATAAAGGGCAAGAGCCCTTTATTATATATTAATGAGAATCAAGGTAACCTCCTCAATACTGGGAAACCTGGGAGGAAACAAGTTATCCTGAGACCCAGCCAACATAATGGGTGTATTACCAGCAGTAAGACCATGGAGAGGCAAGAGTAACAACTTCGGTGAGTAGCAGTAGGAAATGTTACAAATGGCATGGTCACACATCAGTCCAATAAATGAAAGGGTGTCGGACAGATGAATAAACAAAATGATGGAGTTAGTGAGGCAGAAGAAGGAGGCAGCTGTCAGAGCTGGTGCAGTGAGCACTGAACACTAAGGAGGGAATCCTCTGAGTCAGGTGAAAAAGGAAAAAAATGGTCAGTGAGAGTAAAATTCTTAAATTTCCCTTTCATTGTCTCCCTTCTCCCCCAGTCTGCCCTCTCTCTTCTTATTTCCTAAACACAGATATGGTCACAGGTACTGTAATAGGAGGCAGCCCTTAGTACATCTGAGAACAGCTTTCTCTCAGGGGCTTGCTCGCAAGTGTTAGAAATAATGCAATTACTTTGCTTTTAAAGTACTTTCAGTCAGCAAAAAATTTAAATGAAAAATTTCAACAGTAATTAGTGATTTTTTTGTTCTCAAATTTTACTGACAATCTTAAGATCCCTTTTATGGGATCTGCTTTTGTGGGTTGTTTTTTTGGGGGGAAGGGTGTTTTTTGGTTTTTTTTGGTTGGTTGGTTTTTGGGTTTTGTTTTTTGGGGTTTTTTTTTGTTTGTTTAAGGTAAGTCTTTAGTGGAGTCTGTTATTCACATAAAATGTTTTAGCTTTCAAATCACTAATCACTTTTGAAAAATCTTACGTATGTTAGCCATCTGTAAGCTACCCAAATCATCGGTCTTAAAAATTCAGTCTAACGAAAACAAAGCATAAATTGAGAAAACTCTTTTCCTATTGAGTTAAGAAACTGTCAACTGATCTGTCAACAGCAAATATGTCAATTTGATTTTCAAAGAGACTGCATACAGTCACACATACGTCTGTGTAGTCCTATATGTTAAATATATATTTTAATTAGTGAGCAACATAGTAATTAGAGGCAGCTGAATGTGAAAAATGTTTAAGACGAAATGAAAGGTTGTGTGTAAAATATTGACACATTCAGGTGAATTAAATGTGAATGAATATCTTTATATGGAAAACTTAATTATGGTGGCATTAATTATTCCCATGATGCTTAAACCCCACATTCTTTAATAATGCATCTGAGGTTGCACTTCAGTCTAGATCCTTTCTGAACATTAGCTTGTGGTATTGTTGGGCTCTAAACGTGAGTCTGACCTACATAGCCATTTGTCCAAACTTGTTAGGCCTAATGTTAATAATTCAGGGCAGATCAGTACATTTCTACAAGGCCAGGATAATTAATGTAATCTCGCTTTCCTTTTGCAGTTTTTTTTGCCATCCTTTTCTTCTTACCCATCTCACTCCCTGAATAACATATGAATGCTGATGTCACATTGTCCAAAGATACTTGTGTGGAAATTCTATTCACAGATTGTTAATTTTTTTTAATGTTTTCAATCTCTTTCTATTCCATTTAACTGTAGTTTTTGCAGCAAGAGGCCAAATACATGTATTAATTTATATAAAATGCAGCCACGTTGGGATGAAATCTCTAAACTGGATTACCTATTCCTCCTGTTTCTTTCATTTTGTGCAACAGCTATATGGTCTAATTCTCTATATATTTTTTCCAGTGACAGTGCTTGCTGTGAACGGTGGGGGTTGAACCCCAGAGGGAACATATCATGTGTACATTGATGTGTTTGAAGGAATTTCTTGTAATCTATGACAATTGACAAACTTTTGATTTATTTTTCCTCTTGCTGCCTTGGAACACGGCCCCTACTATATTTTAACTGCACACTGATAGTGATCTATTGTGAGTAAAAATGGGTTTCCTGTAGCCCAGAGTGCGGTCCAACCTGTCTTTCTCTAGCAGAGAGTATTTTTGTTCAGTATTTTGGTTCTTTTTTTGATTTATGTTGCATGTAGCAGTGATGTCATACCCACAAGTTTCTCATTGTTTACACCAATGGAGATTAGGGTGACATTGAAGAAAATACAGCAGTTTTCCCCTCTTCTACCTGTTTGCCCCTTTTTTCTACAAGCTTATTTTTTATCCCTATTTGAAAATGAGATCTTGGCAATAGTATTTTCTTGAAATTATTTTAGAGATACCTCATGAATTTTTAGGGATATCAGTTAGGCTGTGGTAGCTGCCACTATAGCACTGTTTACCTGGTTAAGCACAATTCAATTCATTGTCAGGCCCCTATTCAATTTTTGGGTACTTTGTCCTTTCCATTGCATAGCTGACACAAAAAGCAACACAGAAGTCTCTTACTGTCCTTATCTAACTTCTTTCTCCCCATTGATGGCAAAAAAAAGTCGATGGGGAAAAGCTAGACAATGAATTAACTGTGTGGCTAACTTTTAATCTATAAACCCAGAGATATCCTCAACAGGAAACAAGCTACAGTGATTATTTTCCTGAACTTGCTGATTTTGAAATTAATTGCATAAATAGACCCACACTGATCTTTCTGTACCTTAGCTGTAAAGTTTTATGTTGTTATTATTTATAGAATAGGAACTTTATAGACCACTTCATGTCAATCTTGGTCATGCCATTTGAAATTGTACAGAATCTATGAAGGCTCTTATCAGCCACTTTAGTGTGTACTCTTGTGATGGTTTAAATAAACACAGCATTTGAAACATGGACAGAATTTGCTGCTTAGACATGCAAGTATTGCAAATAAATGTACTGGTTATAGGGCAGTGTTGAGATTATATGGGCTTGTCCTTTCAACGAGCAAGGGGGATCAAGTATATCATAGCTGCAGTGTGGCGTTACTGTACCATACCGTGTAACTGCAGCTATTCTAAGTAAATGAGGCTGTGAGACTTCTGCAACATTTTACCGGATAGATATTTTGAATTTATTGTGTGAAAAGATTTCAGGTCTTAATCAGGATTGAGATTTTTTTTTTCCCCCCCTCTCAGCTGTACACACCATAGGATCTTGCAAAGAATCAAGGAAAAAGTTACACTCCTGGCATTGCATGATAAAGCACTGGCTGTCTTCAAATTGTGAGGGCCTGCATTATGATTGCCGTTGTTTTCTATTTATTTATTGTGGTGCCTGCAAACTGCTCTAAAGGATTGAGATCCGGTTGTGGAAGAAAGCATTCAAAAAGAGGGCAGAAATTTTTCCAAAGATGTTTTTAGCCTATAGAATGACAGAGCAGAAGACAGGGCAGCAGAAAAAAGCAGATTGTGAAGCAGGTCAGCGTGGTAAGAATCAATAATAAACCAGAAAGAAACTAATTTCTGTGGTTAAAATGATGAATCCTACTGAATTTGGGGCGAAATACTGGAAGTACTGTGGATTTATTGGAAGCAATGTATTTATTTAAAACATGTTTCTGTGTTGAGGACTTTCTGAACTAGAGGAATTAGTTTAAATAAACAAATAAAGGAGCTCTTTATGCTACAAAATAGTTAAAAAAGAAAAGGTCATGTAGCTTTGATTTGGTTTTCTCCATTTCCCCAATAGCTTCAGTTTGTTCAGACATATGGTTAGCTTTGAGAGTACACTGGCTGAGAGTCTTCTTTAAAGTAATGAAAGAAAGGTCATGATCAGATTTGAAAATTAAAATGAATTGGTCTATAAATGTGCCGTTACATCAAAATCAATGAGTCATTCTTATAGCAACTAAAATAGGGCAAAATGTCCACTCAGGTCTCCTGCTGTTTTTACAGTTTTCACAAAGAACAGCACCTTGTGAATTGCAGCAAACAAGTAACCAGTTGCTTTTGATTGCAAAATTGCAAGACAGTGAAGAAGCTCACTTGCTAGTCTTGAAGATGTCTTGTGAAAATTAAGTAATGGAGAGAGAGAGCTTTGCCTGCTGTGTTAAGTGAAAATCAATTCTCACAAACAGTTTAAGACATGCTGCTGTATTTTTCAGGAAACCGAAACTGCTGGGGGAAGTCCTGTCTGTGTTTCAGTCTCATGATGCTAACCAGCATTGCTGAGAGGTGATCAGACCAGTCTGGTCATCCTTTAATGCTGCTGATATTTTACTCATAGTGTGGATCATGAGAACTCGATGAATTGAAATGACACCGTGAATTTCAATTCCGAAGTGTAGTGGGACCTTTTTATACCATTTGCTGGTCAAGAAACTACCAGTTCCTCTTAACGAGCTGCTACCTCAGAGAGATCCACTAGATGTCCTTGGAGATCCACTCTTGTTCCTGCTGAGGTCAGGGAAAGCTGCCGTAGTGACAGGAGGATTACGAGGATGGGGTAGACTATGGTTAAAACAAAAATCAGCAAAGACGAAGGGTTACTTTGTTCTGCTTGCTTGAAAAAAAAAATAATAAAGGAGCTGTTCAGCTGTTCCTTGACATCTTAGGTAGAGAATAATCTCCAGTTTCCTTTGCTTATTTTTGCAGCTGGAATTATTTCCCAATACTGTTTGTGAACTCTAAGTAACACCTCAGATCCAGACAATCTAGACATTTTAACTGGGCTGTTTGAGGTTTTGAGATGAGAAAGCAGGGTAGTGCTTGAAGCTTAGATATCTAGGGCACATTCCTTCTTTCTTAGAATGGAAGGCTATTGCCTTCTGAGAAAAAATGCAAATAAAAAAAAGATTCTAAAAGTATTTATTTATTTTATAAATAATTGAAAGAAATTTTGCTGTCCTTTTGCTCTAATGAGTAAATAAGTGGTTCATATGTGCCTTGTTTTGTTAGTAAATTATTTAAACAGCCTTATCTTCATGTCAATGAAAACTTCCCCTGATATTTTTACTAATTAGTTTTACAAATGCTGTGCGATTGTCATCATATTAAGTAGAAGGACCTATTCTTAATTTTTTTCATTTATTGTACAATTGAAAATAGGGAAGTAGTTTCCTTTACGTCCCAACTTACATTTTCACTAGCATCAAATAACAGTTCTATTCAACATCCATAACACTTCTAGGAATAGAAATCAATTGATTCTTGTGCAGGTTCTACAGGTGTCAGATGAATTTAACACTCACCCAAGGGCTGTTCTTGAGGTCTCCCTGTCTCTCTGATGATTTCCATTTGTTGTTAATGTTTATGGAAGTTTTATAGAAAATGGTATGTGTGTGGCTGAACCATTTAAAATCATTTCTGTCTTGTCTTTGATCTTGTCACTAGTCATACCTACTAGTAGTGCGTGTTTTGTTTTATTTAAAATAAGTATTGTATTTGGTATGAATGTAACTGACTGTATAAAAGGAATGAAGAGTAACAGCATGTTTTCTTTCCGAAAGTTTTTGCTCTGATATGCAGTTGCTTATATACTGGTTGAAACCCTTATAGCAAGTCCTTTCTGCTACTTATATTTCCAGGTCCGAGCCTGTTTTCTGCATGTTAATGATGTGAAATATTCAAATGATGCATGATCTCCAGAACAACTGACAATAATAGTTAAAAACAGTCCCTGAAGGGTATTACTTTTGAGAAACTCCATGGTGTCCTTCCCCTATTGAACAGAAGGCCTTAAATTTCCCACTTTATTGGTTTAAGTCTGATGAAAATTATACAAAAAGTTTTCTTCCCAGCCTTCTTTGCCCTTAAGGATAATTTCTTTTTTAGTTTTCACAAATATGTCCTATCCTGTTATTGACTGTTGACAAGATATGGCTACAAGTAAATGAAAAGCAGGGACTGTTACTACCCAATGACACAGCAGATGAGAACTTCAGTGTGTTTTGCTACAGCGTTTGATTAGAAAAAGTCCTTCAAAACAGCTATAAATAAAGCAAAGTGGATCTGCCTTTTACATCACCTACTGTTAGTGTTTCACAAATGCCCTTTATTTTTCTTTAATTTCCTTAAAAAATAAGATAGGCATACTAGAAAGACTTCCATGCTTTTGGTAACTTATTTCACTTTTCTTTTGCTGTCCGACTTTTCAACTTTAAAGAATGTGTTGGGAAGAGTTAGACAGAGGGAAACCATGGGAAAACAAATGCTGTTTTGAATTTTCTGTGTAGTTTGAATGTGTCTGCATCAAAAGCTGCAGTGGAAACCTTCTTATTAATAGCCAAGCTCTGAGGAATGATGTACCATGCAATGAACAAGCCTGATGCTGCATGATGACTTTCTGAACAGCTGTTAGATAACTCTACTAGGATGCTAAAAGAACATGGCATTAGTCATGTGAGCAAAGTTTTAGAGGAATGGAGTCGCTGCTGAAGAGATCACTCATTCATCTCCCTCAATGCCTGTTTTCCACAATCATAATGTTACCCTTGCTTGACAAGTATACTGTATGGCAAGTCATCAAGGCCTTAGAACAGGACTTGACCCATTTGAGTGTTTTCAATCCCTCTTTCCTGGTGACTGTGGGATTAAGAAACTGGAAAAAAAAATTATTTTAAATTTAATGTCATTTCCATAATGCAAAAAAACCATCATAAACTGAATGTACAGGCCAGAGAAACATTACCTTCTTTCTGCATTTGCTTTTAAGGTTTTGTTTTTGCCTGTCAATGTTGTTTTGTTTTTAGTATAACTGAGTCAGTTCAATCTAAACCATTACCAAAAGTGTTGGTTCAGTGCAACATGTGAAACAATCTAAGTGGCTTTTGGATTTCTTCAGACTTAAACATACCTGTGATTCAGATAACATACAAAATTTAACAATGACAATTATGCATGCATTTATAAAATGGGGTGCTGTATATTCCTAGAAACACATAGCAAGGACATTCAGATGACTGAAGGATAAAAATGGTCTAGTTAACCTGGAACTCATTTTGGAATTAATGCCTAATTCTACATTCAGTT
Source organism: Sclerurus mexicanus (assembly GCA_013396755.1). NCBI lineage: Eukaryota > Metazoa > Chordata > Aves > Passeriformes > Furnariidae > Sclerurus > Sclerurus mexicanus. The sequence continues at coordinate 521,808 of VWZF01004994.1, forward strand.
GTTTGGTTCTTGTTTGACTTTTGAATCCAGAGCAGAAAACATGCCAATGATTGATTCAGCGTGTTTCAGTGGACCAATGCTCTGTGTGCTTTTGGTGATGCCTTATTTGTGAACTGATCTTAATGTCAAGTATATTTACCATTATTAGTTGTGTCTCTTATATGGGCAAATTTTGGTATTCTGTCAAGAGTTAATTTGAATTCCTGAAGATACAACACAAGCAAAATAAATTTTTCAGAAAATTTTATGAACATCTTGTATCTCTTGAGTAATGTGTAATTTATTGCAATAAAAGAGTTCCTTGGCACAATTTAATACACAATAATTATTATCATATGTTTAAGAGTGAATATATTTATATATGTGTATATATATGTGTGTATGTGTATAATGTATGCGTGTGTGTGGGGGTGTGTATGTAGGAATATATGTGTATGTGTGTTTTTGTGTGTGTATGCATACACATATATATTTATATATAAAAAATCCTTAGATTTTTATAGGAAACAGGATAGGCCAAAAATATCTAATGGATTAGCAACTTTTGTTGTCATTTTAACCCAATAGTATTAATTGTGCCAAGGGAAAAAGCATAATCTTAGGATTCTGTGCTTTTACAATGTTCTATTTTGATCCGAACACTTGACTGTAAACAGTAATTCTTCCCCATGACTGCGGTCACCCTATAAGACTGAAGAGAAATAAAGAGCAATTTATCTTTTGCCCTAATTTTAATGTACAGCCAAAGTGTTATCAATAATCTCATTGCATTTTTTTTTCTGGGTCAAGACTGTTAACATTAACTAAGGCCTGTATTAAATCCCTTAAATTACCTTCCAGCTGCCTTGTTTTATATATAACCTTGCCATTAACCTGCTGCTCTTCCTCTCCTCCCATCCAACACATGGTTATAGCCAAGATGTCCATCTACAAGAGAATGAAACTGGCATGTTGTTTTGATTGCGGACGCTCTGAGCGTGACTGCTCTTGCATGTCAGGCAGTGTACATAGTAACATGGACACCCTTGAGAGAGCCTTCCCACTTTCTTCTGTCTCTGTTAATGATTGCTCCACCAGTTTACGTGCCTGTAAGTTTTAACACCAACACATGCTGTTCCATGTCTGTGGTGTCTGTGGTATCATCCCCGTCTTGTGTCGTACATTGTAGTTCTGTGAGTTTTACTGGGCTGATGCTTTTTAAAAAATCAACCCCAAATTTGATTACAGCTCCGTTATTATATTTGTTTTAATTTATTTTTAATACAAAAAAAAGAATTCGTTATTTTGCTTTGTGTGCTCTTTATAAAGCATCCTCTTGCAATAGCATGCAAGACCTTAGTAGTGCAGTATGGTGACATCTTTTTATTTAATTCATGCAATATAAATTGTCATTAATTAAAAAATATTTGCTTCAGTGGAGAAACAGGCCTGTGTCTAAATCTATAACTGGTGCTAAGTGGATAGCTTTGATAATGCTGGCAATAGAGCACCATACAATGGCAGTGAACACATATACAGGATGCAATGTAGTAGCTGAACTGTAGTAGCCAGAATTCTATTCTATACTGCCACTATTCTATTTAGGTTGTTTATAACCCTTCGTTCTAAATAAGGCAAGACATTCCATCTAATACTGAAACCACAGAAATACTAGTATAAATGGTTGTACTTTTTATTGTACCTTTTTGGAAGGACTAGCCTGGTGAAAATTCCTGGTACAAATGTTCTGAAATTAACTGTAGAATCTATCCCATAGGACAGTAATAGTCTGAAATATGCAAAAGATCTCCTGAAAGATCGGAGTTGAGAGGGAGAAAACAGAGAATGTTAAACAATTCCACATAGCCATTAATTTTTTGGGTGAACTATAGGGATTCCAAAGCTTGGTTTATCAGTGTGGTGTCACTAGTTGAGAAACATTGTTAAATGAGTTTTGGGGTTTGTTTGCTTCATTTCCTTGTCCTCTTTAGTCATTCCTAACAGGTAAAACTATGTCTTGGGACAGGAACTGTTTTTCTTTCCCAACCCAAATGGCAAAGAAAAACTATAAAGTTAGTCAAATACATCTCTGAGAAGCATTTGGAGTTTTGATCAGGAAGCATGTCCACTTTACATTACAAGTCGTTAAAGACAGAGGTGCCTTCCACTGTGAGGACTATAATGTAGTTAGTAGATTATGCATCTAATTGTCTTTTGATACCTGGTGTATTGCAGTATGTAGTCCAAGTGGTGAATGACTTTGCTTTAACTATTTTGACCTCTGAGCTCTTTCTCCAGTCGCATATATAACAATGCTATAATTATTGTTAGCATTTTTGTCTGAAGATTGTGTCAATTAAAATTATTCTAATAGGATTTCTTGGAGATTTTACCAGAAATCTTCTTTCTGTATCCCTTTTTAAGCTCTGACTATCCTAGTTCTCTACATGATTGCAACCCATGGATCACCTCAGGATGGATGGTTCCCAGTTTTAAGTGCTGTTCTAAATCACGGGAGTTTTTATCCTTTAAAGAGATAAAATGTAGCAAAACGTATTTTGTTAAGAAAAGTAAATGAGACACCACTCTGTATTGAGAATTGCTGCAGGCAGTTCCTTATACAGTGTAACAGCCTCAGTAACACAGCGCCTGGTGTAGTTCACCTTAATACAGACTGGTACAGAGGGAACGTGAGTGGGTCCTGGCACTGGTATTAACAGCAACCAGATTAGGATAAATTACTATGTCCCCTACAAGTGGGTAAAATTTTTGCCATTAGTACTGTTTGGCAAGGAAAGAAAAACTAATTTGTAGGTTTACTATAGCTTTCAAGTCCACTTAAGACTCTTGAGAGGCAGATAATGTAAACATTTTTGATTGTGTTGTCTGCTGAGCCAAAAAGCTCCACAGTAATGGTATTATTTCCAACAAAACCCAGTGCTTTTTGGGAAACATGTTATATCTATGTTATATTTTGAAGGATAAGTGATATTGACAGCTTTGAGGATTTTTAGCATCCTATCCTTCCAGGGCCTTTCCCCCCCTTCATCACTCCATCAAATCAAAAGAGCTCTCACTCTTCCCCTTGTGAGACTAGTCACCTTTGACTGGTAATAATAAGTACGAAAATCAATACCAATTCACACTCTGTGCAAAGCAGCATAAGCCTTTCTTTTCCAATTAATATATATATACATGCAATGTTGCACTGGCAGGGCTTCAATAGAAATCAGTGTGTTTTCTTTGCAGTGCATAGGGGTCGTATGATGCCCATCTTGACAGAGCTAGTTAACTCAGAGAATGGCGGTGAGAGTCAGCTTTTCATTAAATATGAGCAGATGTGAAATGTAGAGTGTTTGACAATTAGAAATGGCAGCAGCAGGGCCTCGGAATCAAAGTGAGGTCAGATTGGTGGATCAGATTACCTCTCTTACATTCTTTAGTTGTTCTGAAAATCATTTTGAATTAGTGTCTGTGGAGCCATGATGGGTTTTGCCCTTTGTCTTTTATGCTAGGACTGTATTGTTTCCCCAGACACTCATTAAAGGTCATTATACTATTACAGGGCTTGCTTTGGTCGTGGTGCCCCAGTTGAGTTGGTTTGCTTCTACAATCGCTTAATGCGTTTCTTTCTTTCTTTCCTTTTTTTTTTTTAAACTTCTTGTTATACAAACAGGCTTTTTTTCCAAGGCAAATAAAATCAGAGACCATTGTATGAAGCTTCTTGAAAAAATGGGTAGTTTTGGTGAGAATTAGTGCTATTTCTAAGAATCTCATGTTAAGTAGAAGATATCAATTTACATATTCAATGATGTACACAGGATTTAGTCTACTAATTGTATAATATGCAGAGAAAGTAGCGCAGTGTATTTTCCACTGCAAATGAGTTTCTCTGCTATTGTACTGTTGTTTGTACTTCCAGCAAATGAAGATCATGTTTTGATTAAATATAATTACATTAAAAGAGCTTTTGAGTTTATAGGCTGCTTTCTGGAAAAAAGGCATAGAAGTTTTCTAAATGTAAGGAAATAGAATTTTAACTTTTTTTTTTGTGTGTGTGTGTCTGCATTTTTTCAGGTTTAGCTGCATTTCTTAGATTGCTATATGAACAGCAGTCAAATGGTCCAAGTATTTTTTGCACTGGAGACTCAAGTCAATTACAGTGAAAGGAGGCACTTAGCCACTGAACAACCTGGGGTGATTTATACAATGAAATTATGTTATTAAAAGGTGTGATGTTTCTGCTTAGGACTATGCCAGATCTTGAGGGGTGCCATTCAAATGTTTAATTGGTACAGACAGAATCTTAACATGAACCACTTAATTTCTGTGTTTCTCTATCACCATATGGCTGTGCTTCTCAGAAACATCAGAAGTTCATGTTCCTAGAGGAAACCTTTTCTAAAGTTGTCACTGTGCCCACTGCCATGGGAATCTAAATTTCCAAGGACATTCTTGCTATTAGGCCCAGGCATATCTAATGCAGCTTGTGAGAAAACATGCTTTGGCAAGCTCTGGTATTTCTGAAGACTTTTGCTTTGGTGAATATCAGGGGTCTCTGGAGAAAAAAAGAAAAGATTAATTATTGCTGTATTTTGAATTCAGGGCTCAGCCCAAACTCCTAGTCGTCTTATGTGGAAAGACCATGCTAAGACGAATTGGAGAAAGCTTAACTTTGGAAAGTAGCCAAAGCATGTATCTACCTGTGTGCCAGACCCAGTTTAGAACTATATATTCCATGTAGTCTTCTACTGTCAGCACGTGATTTATGTTGTACAGACAAGTTAGCTGCTGAATCTCTCTCAAAGGACCTAAAATCACATTCTGCAAGATTAGGTGAACATTTTGGGTAGCTTGAACCAAAGCTGGTAAACTGTGCTGAAACAATCTGTGGCAATGTGATTTAGCAAGTTAGGTCAAGAAAAACTCTAGCTTTTTCACTGACCTGTGTTACTTAGGGTGATGTAGACTCTGCTGTGCATCTTTACAATTGAAAAAGCCAAATGTTGTAATGAGCGTTGAAATGACTACAACTTACTGATTTAACCAGAGACATCAATGCATAACCTCCACACACAGACCTTGTCCAGTGTACCTGAGAGTCATCAGTTGTATAACTCTGCCTGGGCTTTTCTAAGTGAGTGAACTCTTAAGTCCTGAGTTCCTGAATAGCTGACTGTAAAGATAGCATACTCTTTACTTCTCCTAGAATACAAGAGACACATCCTCTGCTTTCTAGCCTCTGCTTTTCTAACCTACTTCTCTCGTCCTGCTGTAATAGCCAAGACAACAAGAACTACTTGCTTTCACTCGTGAGCTAAGGTACAGGAAGGGCCTGTATGTGCCCTGTCAAAAGACAACTTTCAGTGCTAGAATTTTGTGTTCACCCTTTAGCAACAATGGTTTTCCTTTTACAGGATGCATATACCACCTCGTGGTAGCTAGAGACTATGAGATTCTCAAGCCAGCTATGAATATCATCCCATTTACATTATATTTATAATGCTTAGGGTATGAGAAAGTGGGTTAGTACCACTGCTCTCTCCCACTACACACTTTTTCTGAGTTGTGAGACTTTGGCTGTGTCTATGGGAGGGAAGTAGACATTTTTTTTGAAAATCTTACTTTTACATATGCTGCATAAACTGTTTATCTTTAATATAAACCACGGATATCTCTGTGGTCACACTGTATCACCTTTGTCCTGAATAAAAAGCCAAAGTACACTTTTAATATAAAACCAGACAGTGGAACAATTTAAAAAAAAACAAAACAAAACAAGACACACAAAAAAACACCATCAAGAAAACAGTGTGGGAGAATCCTATACCATTCTATGGAGGTTCTTATGGTGTAGCCACTGATAAAAAGTCAAAGCTCGCACGTGCTAGAGATCTGGCACATTTGCAGGCAGCTCTTAGCCTGTGGCACTGGTAAATCAGGAGCCAGACATGAGATCTGCCTTTCTGGGACTGAAAATTACTCTTCCACTTTCAAATTTAGTTTATATCTGCAATTCTGCCTGACATACTTTCTTTCCATCTTCTGCTCCCTGTTGCAATCACACAAAGATGCATATGGGTGTTTCCACTAAAGAAGTTAGGATGAATTGATTCGATAAATGCAATCACAGTCTTAACTAGCATTGAAGAACTGCTTGCTGGAACAGTGGTTTCACTGAACCAACCCTTTGATTTGTCTGCCTTTCTTTCACTCTTGATCTATATCCCTCCAGGTGATCTTCTCCTTTGATCCAACTGGACGTTTTTCTGTATTGCTAGCATAGAGATAGAAGCAGTGATAAGAATGGGCTGGTCCTGAGACTCCAAGAGTCTATTGCATCTGTTTTTTCATGTGTATGAATGCACTGTGACTTCTGTATTTCCTCTTCAAAAACTGAAGAGATTACATTAATTACAGAGATAGGGAAAGGGAACATGAAACAATAGGTATCTTGCAATAGATGACTTCAAGTATGCAGTTTAACGCTCAAAAAATGAATCCCTTTTATTGTTCTGTACTTCAATAGAAACTGAGTGCTGCTAAATCATTTAACTTTCTTTTGGATAGTATGAGTGTCTAGGCGAATACTGAGGTTTATAAATACAGTAGTAGAAAAGAACGATCCCTCCAAACCAAACCGTTCCTTTTCAGAAGGTAGAATGGTAAAAGTGAGACAATCTGACTCATTACTAGATAATATAAATAATGAAGCATGCACTTTTTCAGATGAGTTTTGTCATGCAGCATATACTGCTAGGCTGAAAATGGTGACCTCTGCCCAGTTGGTGATGTCTGTGACAAGGAGGTGAACTCTCACATCACCATGGGATGGAGGCACTGCTGAGTTTAGCAGTGAATTCTTTGAAGAATTGGGAAAGTGGGGGGAGGGAAAGATCAAGAAGTCTGCATTTAATTCCTTTAGGCCTTTACGTTGAGTAGTGATTCTTACCAGGGTCACAGGGAAGGTACTGGTGAGTGGATTGCTTTTATGGGGACAAGCTAGAAAAGATGCTGTCTGCATCCTGTGGAGTGAATTTAGCAGAGGGTCTTATGCAAGGTGACATGGAAATTATGTTTGCATTTTTAGTCCTGAGTGTGGCTGGTTGTCATGAAACTCACCGTGACAGTTTCTTACCACCAGGCAGCAGATTCTTCCTGTTACCTCCTTGGTGTGGGACAGATGCTAGCCGGTTAGGTCTCCTTCTCTACTGTTTCCGAGCTATTTCAAGCGACAGATGCCAGAGCTGGCTCGGTTTCAGCTTGAGCATTTCTGTCATAGCCCTGCCTTGAGCCCAAATTCTGACCTTTACTATATGAAATAAAGTATTTATGAACAAGCAGTGGCTTGATCCAGAGCAGGCTTAGAGCAAATGTCAAGTGTCAAGTCAGTCTCCTGCCTCCTTATACCACCTGCATTAGGAACCTGGATAAGACCCTAGACTACAGTACTGACTGCCTTAGGCTTTATGGGTCTGGAGAGACATAACTTATTAAGAAAGAGTTATTAAATTTTTATCGGTTTTATAACGCAATGTAAATGCCTTCTATGAATCTACATTGTATTCATTATCATTTAAAACGTTAATTAAGTCAAAGTTGCATTTAATTTAGTTCTAAATGTGCCTTTGGGAGGAAGCTTTTAAAAGCAGCTGCAGGATTGAGACGCTCATTGATGCTGGGAAGTTGTTAGTACCACTTTTCAGGATAGGTCCCCCAAATTGATTGCCATTTTGAGTCTTAGCTAATTTGTGTGGATGTTATTGGGCAAGGTCTCAAATTAATATTGAACCAACCAGAGCAGAAAACTATCAGCTCATGCTAATCACAGAAACACTTTGATGTGTAATTCCTGTTCTTTTTAAATTTGTTCAAAACTAAAAAATTTGATTTGTAAAACCTGTACATCTCATGCTCTTGTGTTATGACATTGGTTTGGGGTTTTTCGGTTTATATCCTTATTGTTTCTATCCTATTATTATTCAAGGAAAAACATGTTCACTGACTTGGAATATTGTCCTTCAGATTCATAGGAAAAGAAGTCTTCTGGCTGAGGTCTTCTACATTTCATGTAATCTGTAGTTATTGTAATATATAGAGGGAAGTACTCATTGAAGTACACAACAGGCAATATAATTTCAACATATAAAGTGGAATACAGTTTAGTATAAAAAACGCCTAGAGTAAAAGCTCTTGCATAATGTATGGGAGTTTTTTTACTTTTGATGCACTTTGATGTAAAAACAGGAGAAAGCAGGAAAAAATCAAACACAGTGGCTCCGTCACCTGATTATTCCATTGAGACCCCTAGCATATTTAATATATGCATGCATTTAATCAAGTAAGGAGTCACATTAGCTATAGTGTGACCACTAATATACATATGATGTGATTCGTTCTTCTGAAACTGGAAGCAGGAGCAATCAACCTATTTCTTACCTAAGCTATGAAAATGTGTTGAATTAAAAGCAGAAATCTTCATGTTTTATCAAGGTCAGAGTAGGTCCAGGAGAATGGTTCAGCCCCTGGTCCCAGAAGCCAGAAGTGACTTGCAAGAGAATTTTTTCTGGGTCTTCATATTTTCTGCTGAGTACCTAGAACCTTTCCAGGCATTTGTATCTGCCAGAATATATAACCTCATGAATTTTTTATGTTCTGCATGAAAAGAGGAGGTTGTTGTCACATAACTCCATGTGTGGTTCTTGAAGTGCCACAAAACAAGTAACCATAATGTATCATTGCTTTGATCGGGTTTATAGTAGAGAGGAAGGAGTTGAACAGAACATGAGGTTAAGTTTTAATTTATTTTTAAGAAATCACAAATGTTTTTCTTTCAGTATGTAAGTTCTTAACCGTGTTGATAATTGCTTTAAAATAGGTTAAAGTTCAGTTGTAATTTTACTGTTTTAGAGTATTCACCAGCTTCTGTTAGCATTCTTTTTTATAGTACAATAGTACCACCTTTCCTTGTGATATTTTATGTATTACTGAATGCTGTAATGCTGTGATTCATGTATTATCAAAAAATTTAGGAAACATAATGTGTGCTACCTCACACACACACATGCTTCACTGATACTGATCAGAACTCATTAGCGCGGTATGATTATTCTGAAAAGGAAGGGTGGAAAAAGCATTATTACTGTTTAAGATGTGGCCAGTGTTATCTGGGTAAACAATCCTATGTACATTTTAGTTTGACTGGAAATTCTACCTAGGCAAACGGGAAACAAAAACATCTCAAGGCAAAGATCTCAATCTTGACTGTGCTACTGGCTTACTACATGACTACAGGTTTTTTCCACCCAGAGAATGAAAAGATTGTATTCACAACGTATTATATTGTATTACATTTTGTGCTAAGAAGTCATGAATGTAAACCTGAGCGTCCTTTTGACATAGTTATTCCCCTGAAGAGGCCAATTTTCATGTCTTCTGATCTTTGCTGAAGAAGGACATAGATACTCAGCAAAGAGGGGAGGAAGGTGAAATGTGGTACATGACCGAAAGGAGTGGCAAAATTACCATGACTGCCTTGCTGCATAGGGACATTTTGAAAGGGGGTACTGTCTGAGAGGGCAGGAATAACCTCTGTTTGTCTGCATCAGCAGAGAAGAATCTTTTATGCCATATTTTAAAAATCATCTGCTTTTTTTAGCTGCTTCTGAACAGTAATTGGAATACAGATCCTTTTTACTATGAAGAACTACTGAAGGAAATCCAAAAAATCATAACATCTTTGATCTTTGTCATGCAATTTCCTTTGTTCTTTCTTGCCTAAAAGATTTTGCTTGCACTAAGCATGTTTCTTTCTCCATTCCCATGTTCCTGATGTTATCTTCACTCTCTAACTCCGTAATGTTCTGTGTTCTCTGACACACTATGTCTGACAATATGGAGAGAAATTTTACGTAACCATATACTCTGGAGAAATGCTGGCAACATGAAATAGAGGCTCTGTTTTTGAGCAAAAATTCTTGCCAGAATGAGCTGGCAGGTGTGCCCTTTAGCAATGGAGGTGGTTTGTTCTAAGATTAGTCCTCCTTCTATAGTGTGTATGTGATTTCGTATGCGATGTACTTCTTGACTGCTTGGACTTCTAGTAAAAGTAGCAGTCACGACATATGGACGATAATTCAGAAGCCAAGATAAATACTTGCCTAGCTGCTGAAGTTCTATCAGCTAATAGAATCAAGATTCTTCTAGAAAAGAATAAAAATGATTGCAAGTTTTGAGCCTATTGTAGAGATGGTGCTTATTCCTGTTCCATGAGTAACATGCAGTAAAATTCATAGTTGCAAACTGACAACATATTTCATTAGCAGGCATTTGTCCAGTGATTATTTTTCTTTTATTCATCCTTTATGTCTATTAGAATTATTCCTGATCTACCAAAACATGCAAGGACTGCCAGGTTCTCTGTGACCAGTCAATCATGAGATGGGTGGCAGCAAAGTGATACAGTATTTATTTAGAATTTCAGGGTGTGAAAATGAGTATAATTCCTGTGATGAGACAGCAGAAGGGTGGGAAGTGAGATACACTACTGAATAGAACATGATGTACTTTTCTGGCTTCTACTACAAATTGTCCTTTACAACATATGGGACCTGTTTCCCAGAATTTCAGATGACATGCTAATATTTTTCACCAATAATGGACTCCTAGCCATTTTTGTATCTTGTCTTGTTTTTCACAGAAAACACTATTTTTTCACTGGGTTCTCAAAAAAACCAATACGCTTTCCAATGTCAAGACAAGCAACAAACTCCAGGGTGCTAAGAACTTCTTTTGGTATTCCACAGAAAAATATTTATCCTGTTCTGTGAGGTTACAGATGATCAGAGTGATACTCAAATTAAATTTTAATTATCAACAAATGATGATTTTGTAAACTGAGACATGGAAGTGGTTTTTGTTTCATTTTATGAACAAAAAACCTGCAGAAAATTAAATCAGTTTTCATTTGCTAAAGACATAAATTTTTTGATAGTTCTTAAAAGATGGATTTTTTTAACCAGAAGAGTTGTTCAAGAAAAAATGAATATATATATATATACACACACACACATACATATATAATGCATTTGATTGTATGTATTTTGATTATTCAAGAGTCTCACTGTCCTGAGTAACAACATATAACTTCTGGATTTCTTCACTCAGACAAAGGAGAAAAGACGAGAGAACAGTAGAGCTGGGACAGGTGTCAGTCCTACCTCAGTTTCTGTAATGATAATCACAGCACAAAGATTACAGAGGCTGGAGTCAGTGAAGTGATCCCAGCTATCTGACAGGATCCTTGTGTACCAGGAGTCCAACATACAGTCATCTTGTACTTTGGAGAGTTATGTGACTCAGCAGAAGCCTTTGGTTATATTTGGAAGAGAAGTAGATGAACAGTTTGCAGTGTCCGGGAAGAGTCAAGCCAAGAATGTGATCACATAGTCCAGATTTATCTGATATTACATCAGTCTGAAATTCTATAAGAGCAGGAAGTGGCGCTCTTTTACGCCATTGACACCAGATCTTTCTGCTTGATTATTTATGTAGTATGAATTCTGTGCCATATCTGCACTTCAATATGTCATTATCATATAATCATGCCACTCTTAGAACTCCCTACACCTAAATTTGTCTCTTTCAAACATGAGATTATTTTAATATAGGATATATGGGATGGTCTGTGGAATACTTTCTGTCTTTTCCGAAGAATCACTGACAATGCTATCTCCTACTTGAATGAAAATGCATACTCTGTTTTTGGATTGATGATTTCTAGTGTTAGCATGTCTGGTAGCTGATCAAACTCGAAAGGTCTTTTTGATTGGCTGACTGAATCTTTGAGCGCTGCAGCTCATTCATCCAGTTTTACTGGTCCCTGTCCTGCTAAATAGATAGTTAATCTCTTGGTTTGCATTTAAAATTGTAGCTTAAAAGAGTGCAACAATCATGTCTTCAGGCTCGTATATTCAGGCTCAATACTCAAGCCCCACATACTCCTCAGGAAACATCCTCGAATTGTCCCTTGGGTTCCACAGATTTCCTCAGCAGTATCTTTGAGTTCTGCCCATGAGGAATATAAAATATGTCAAAATATGCATTTGGTTTTAATCTGCCTTTAGCACATGAGTCTTTTGTCTGCCCTCGTCTTTCTTCTGAAGCAGGACAAAATAAAACCCTGAGAGGCAGAGCTCCAAGCAATTTGCTTTTGGAAGATGACTTTCTTGACAGCTGTCAATGTTCCCTGAGCATTGGATTTCTGGATGCTTTCAGTATCTGACTCTCAAAACGTCTGGCAGAAACTGTAATTCCAAATATATTGGCATCCTGTGGCATTTGTCGTTGATACAGTTACTTTCAGGGTAGTAACTGACCTGTAAATCTTATGAAATTTTATACATCGATTTTTTCCTTGTTGGAGAAGGTTCCTCACCTCCAGGTGATTGTGGACTTTATTCTGAAATTGGTGTGATAATATAACAGAAATGCTGGCAGTTCAGTGGTTTCCTGCAGAAATGTCTCTCCTTTTTTTTCTTCTTTTATCAATCTTTCCTTCTTATCATGCTACCTTCTTTGAAAAGGGACATCACCTGTATTCAATTTTATACCACCAGGGTGTAAATGATTTCTGTGGTATAACGCTGAGGGTGCCAAGTATTCTACAGGACATAATGAAGTAATTTGAGCAGCTAGTTCAACACTTTGACAATTCTCTCTCAAAAATTCTCCATTGCTTTCCTTCCTTTCCTCATGTGCTAACAGTGCTGCTATTAGGCTACCCTCTCTTTCTCTGGCAATGTCCATATTCTCATCAGGGTTTGGTTAATGGAACCAGAAGTAATTAGCATGATGCAGTTCTGTTTGATGAAGTTTTTTTTCTAAAGCTGTTTCTCATCATGGGCTGTGACATGCCTGATCCTTGTCATGAACTAAGCGAGGTTGACATCTCTCTGTAGCTTTAGTAACAAAGTGAAAACTAAAAGTACAAAACATATATAATTTTTTTTTTAAAAAGATGGATATCAATTTAGTTTGGTAGGTTCAGTATTATTTGCTTTCTTTCTCCACGGGATAGCCTGTGTATTTCTATACCATTAAAGTTTGTCTTAGATGAAGTGAATGTGAAATGACATCTTACAATATTTTGGAACTGACAACCCTAACTCTTGCAGAAATTTCAGTGTTATCAATACAGTATTTTTTTTAGTGAGAGAGAAATTATCAGAGGGAATTTTTAATGGACTTTTTTTTATTTTGTAAGGAAGTATTTTGATCCTACTTAGGTTGCATTTGAACATGATCCATGCTATATACATCCATTCTTTTGAGTATTATTTCTATTAGAGATCAAAATGGTATTGTAAGTAACATTGTTATTAGTTATCACTATTAGCTTTCTTCATTTATGCTTTATTTTCCACCTTATGAAATTGCCAGCCCCATAGCAGTCAGTTTCAGCCAAACTACTGAGAGCTTTGGCAGAGATGTATGTACTATTTTTAATGGGTTCTTTTGCAGATACAATAGACATCACGTTTCCCTTTTTTTAGTCATTATTGTTTTGTTTTACTTCCTTTGTTTTGCCAGTGTTTACCTAGAATTATGTACTATACTTCCCTAGATTTCCATAGCAATTATTTATATTCCATCTTCGTTTTTACTATCACTATTTTTGCTACTGTTTTATAGGTTTAATCTTGGTTATTTATGTATTGGTGGTTTTTATATTAATATATTTAATAAGTGTTATTGGGTTTTTCGATGCATTCGTTCAGAGCAAGTAAAAAGCTTTACAAGAATGGGGTATATTGTAGAACTCACTGAAGCAGGGAGCACTTAGGAAAAAATATATTAATTTCTTAGTGTCATGAAGAGTATTTAACTGTTAGTGGTAAAACCAGCACAAGTAACAATAGGCTTCTTAATACAACAGGTTCAACCTATTTGATTAATTTGAGTGTTTACCCTGTGACTTACAGTAGTTTGCATAAAATAATTTCTGTGTCAACAGTTAACATTTCCTGCTTTTACAAAATCCATACTTCAGCTAATAGACTATTGTTAAACTACAACCAGTGTGCTAAAAATCTCTTCTGCTAATAACATTTCTGTATATAAGAACAGCTGAGAAATACTGATCTATACTCATGCGTAGATTTGAAGACAGAAAAACGGCACTGGGGCTTGAAACTCGCTGTAACCAGCAGGTGGTGGTGCTGGCTTAGAAATCAGTAGTGACTGAAAAGCCTGCAAGAACTTCACTATGTATTGCTTTGCCGAGGAAACAATTTTATTAAAAAAAAATTGTAATATTTTAGATGGTTCACTTTAATTGTATAGAATTTTTTCCATAAAGGTACATACAGTGTAAGCACTTGTGTCTAGAACTGATGTGTATGTAAAAATGCACAGCAATTTATGCTTAGCTTACATATGAAATAATATCATGACCTCACAGGTAACAGTCATGTGAAGACCTCTGTCCCAGAAGAATATTATGGCTGAGCCTGAAAGAGTGTTGGGGATCACTGAGCCTGATCCTATTAATGTTTAATAAATGGAACTTTTTCCACTGATGTGGGTGAAAGCCAGATAAGACTTAGTATAAGAAAGCCAGAGTTAAATGTCAATTTTTCAGTTCTTCTTGTTCAGAGAAACAGGCTCTTCTACACCTTTTTTACAAGGGTGAACATAAGCTAAAAGGCAAAAGAAATTCAATGGTAGCAAAGTTTAAGAAGTAAAAAAATATGAAGTAAACCCCAATTTATTGGTGGCACATTAACCACCTAGTTAATAAAAAAAATTAACAACCTCAGCCATATCCTCTCAATTGTGTTTTCAGAAGTAAGACAACTTACTGGGAAGCAGAGGAAGAACTAAAAAAAAACCCCAAAAATCAGCATTTAAGATTACAATACTTTTCTGTGTAGTACTTGCTGGCAGGGACCTAGTATGTCTTCTTATCATGAGCAAGGTAGATAAAAGTTTATTTCAGTTTAAAAATTTAGAATATGTAAGTTGGAATTGCACTGTAAATGTGTATTGTTAAATTGACACTTTTGGCTGTAAAACAAAATAATAATTAGATTTCTGCAGGATGAAATCTATGCTTCCCAACGTTCACAGGAAGGAAACAGTTGGAGCAAGACCAAGCTGAAATTTGTGGAGTCCTGCTCCCAAGAAGTCCGCATGTAACTGTTGCTTTCCTGTGCACTGAAATACTCGTTCTTCCTGACAGACTTAGTCTATGCAGTAAATATAAGATTTCTAATCGCAAGGAGCAGAGCAATCCTGGGCTTACTTTTACCCTTAGTTATTTTTAGGCATTGTATATTTTTCTCTGAATTTAACAGAGCCAGGGAAGTGTAAACAGTAAAGTGATCATGGGCACAGTGGTGACTGGCCTTTCAAATTTTGGTTTGTTGGGTTTGGTTTGGGGTTTTTTGTTTTTTGGGGGTTTTTTTGTTTGTTTTTTTTTAATAGTAGCCTATGTTTTGTCCACATATAGAACTTCACTGTTTTCGGTGTTTTCAGCAGTGACTGTTCAGACTGTGAATGTGTTTAGTTGCAAAGGGGAAACTTCCTGTAATTTGTAAAAACAGGACATATCCCTTCTACAGTTTAGCAGAACTACATCACTACATCCTACCCTTGCTAGTGCTGCAGCTTCTTCCTCCTTGTCCCTTACAGCTGGTGTCAAAATCCTCTCTGAGGCAATAGGACAAAGGACAATACACTTTGGATAGCTATGTATTGAAACAAGGATAGTCTGTGACAATGCACTGAATATTACAGTTTGTTCTGTGTTGCTACTCTTAAAGAATCTCCCAAAGATGTGCCTTTTGGCTTTACTTGTCATGCCTTGGGGAACTGTCAAAGGATCACTCATAAGCAAATCAATGTCCTTTAATTGACACTGTATTTTTAAGGAAGGATATAGAAACAGAGAAATAAAAAGTATGTTACAGTTATTCAATGTTAAAGAGACACACTTTCCTGTCTAATTTAAAGAAAAGAAGAACAAAAAAAGAACACCAAACACTGTAATAACAATTCACTCTGATCACATATGAATGTGGTATATTTTCATGGAATGCGTTCCAAATGTACTTTCCAAACAGCAATAGCAACCTCACAGCCTTATACTTGCTATATCTGAGAAAAATTAGAGATTACAGCCACAGATTGAGGTAATTTGGTCACTTGAATTTTAGCAAGAGCTGAAAGTGAGGAACTCCATTGCAACTGAATTGACTGCAAGTGAGCAACCCAAGGCTTTGTAACAGATCAGTGGTACAACTAAATCCCGGTCAAGAGATTCCCAGTCTTCTGCTTGTAGCCATGGGATCATCAGGTAGTCTGTTAAAAAGTTAGCATGTGGCTTTGAGCAATTCTTCTGTAGTTTGCTTCTGCTAGACACAGCAGCTGGAGTTCTGAAATTGAAGTTCACAGCTGCTTGTGACACAGTAGAACACACGGGGTCTGAACACCTCCTTTCTGACACATAGGAGTAATATTTTGTTGTTGCTCCTTCATGTTTAGAACAGATTGTCATAATGAAGTAACATAATTTAAAATCTGACTCAGAATATTTACACTTACCATACTGAGGAGACACGATGTTTGTCTGGACAACAGAACCCCATGAACACAGATCATTGTTCTGTTTTTAAGTTCTATACTTTAGACACATCTGCATTTCTTCACTCTTTCCTGAAAAGTCTTTACTTTATCCAAATAGTATTCTGTATGGGTACATCATGTGGAGAAGTCAATTGGACAATGAAATGGACAGGGGGAAAGAAGTCCATTGATGTTTTGCTTTTTTTTAACTTTTCATTTGACAGTTTTCCAATAACAATATAATGACTTGAATAAAAAATTACAGAGTGAATCATAATTTGAAAAGGCAGTGGAGAATGAAGACTAAAATCAAGAAAAATGTATGTGGGAATACTAAAATCTGTATCAGAAAAGATGTTCAAGGTTCAATGGACCTATGACTTAGTCTAAATACAAATTAGGATTTGAATTAGGAATTAAATGAAGTAGGTTTTTTTCTACTGTGCACACTTGTCAGGGGAAAGAGAAGACGTTATGTACGAATAGTATCATATTGTCTCTATACTTCTGTGTGGAAACAAGGATCCAGATACATGATATCTGAAGCCTTTTTTCTCTAAATGACACAAGCCAATTGTAAAATGCTGTATATATGGAAATGGATTTCTTCCCATATATATAGCATATGCATGAGGTACGAACAGCTGCTCATCTGAAGTCTACTGAAGTCAGGGTAAATGTTTCTCTGGCTTCAGTGGACTACAGATCAACCACAATTTGAATAGCCTTAAACCACTTCTTTTCTTGCTGAAATCACAGTAACAGAGAAGTGATTACAACTGATACAACATTCATAATAGTTACGCTTTTGAATTAAACTGGAGGAGCAAAGCAAAAATATCAAATTTCTACAGTAACCTTAGGGAGTTGCTCTACCCCTAAAAAATTCAATTGGTACAAATCCATACCTCAGACTTTTTTCAGCCATCTTTTCAAAAGATTCAATTTAAAAGTTTGCTGAGTTTTCTAACTCCTTTGCCGTCCATATTTCTTTCTATATACACGTTACCCTAAAAGCTCAGGAACTTAAAGTTCATAATATCAGAGCAGCCATCTAGAATACAAAACAAGATCCAGCCTAGCAACGTTCCACATTTTCTATTAAAAAATGTGTGTTTTACAGTATTCGGGGAAAGGCAAAGGTGAGGAATATACCTGTGTCTGAGTTTCAATTCTTTTTGTGTGAGAAGAATTAAGACTGAAATACCATGTATATATTTTGTATATAGAAAATTTAGGCCTGGGATGCCAATAGGAAAAAAAGAAAAAGTAGACAAATGCATTTGGTTTGCAATTTTATGCACCTTTAGCCAAAAGGTGCAACACTGGGACAAAAAGATTAAAAAAAAAAAAAAGAAGAAATGTTTCTTGGGCTGCATTGGTTCAAAGAGAATGTCTCGTGTAAGCACGATTCAATATTTGCAAAATGTTCTGAGATGATACATTCCTGACATTCTCAGATCTTGATGTTTTCTTATCTGCTTCACATGACACACTGCAACTAAAAGCCAGCCTCGCCTGCTTTTCTAATGGTACTAGTATGTGTAGATATGCAGCATATTTTTTTCCTCTTTGTGTTAAAAACCACAATGAAAAGCATTTCCCTGAGTTTGTAATGCACATAGAAATCAAAACAGCAATCCTGTTTCATTTGAATTACCATTTCAGACAGTAAGCGAACACTGCTCTGCAGTTTCTAAAATTAACATTCTTCTATCTCATCAAGTACCATTATATTGTAGTTTCTAGTTAATCATTTTATTATATCTGTTACCACCAAAAAAAACCAACAAGTAAATTTGTAAACTAAATAGTTCATTGTCATAAAGTGGTTTTAAAAGACAATGAATAATGTTTGGGGTTCTTCCCAGCAAATAAAAAATGTTCTGATTAAATTATATTTCAATGCTATGCTAAATTTCAACCCCAACTGACTTGGCACATTTTCTTTTCTGAAACTACCTTTGATAAGAAATGCATTACAAACTCATCAGTTTAGCTTCCTGTTAACAAAGAGACAGCAGCCGTCTGGATTATTCTAGATCCGCAGTGAAACTGCCACACTATGTATGCTCAAACTAAAGCTGTGTAAGTTTGACAAGGGGCAGATGAATCCAGGAGTTATTGTGCAGGGGTTTAAGTCTATGCGGCAGCTGACGGTTGAAATAATCATCTATACATCGCTCTGAGCTAGCTGGGGAAAGGTTGAAGCTGTATATTTTCAACATATCTAGCCTAATGGTTAATCTGTTGTCTTGTACAGGGGGTGCTGGGTGGAATCACAGCAATAGCTGACAGTTTGGAGGAATTGCTATGGGTATTTTCAGTTGCCTGTTTCACAAAGTGGTAGGTAGCAAAGTCTAAACAGGCTTGTCATTGAATGAGGGAAGTCATGCTCACTGTCATTCCCATCAAAAGAACTATGGTAGCCAAAAGCTCAATCAACATATTGATTATTTGCATTTAATAATACAGGGCTGCAGCTTGTCTTCACCCCCCACCCTGTGAAAGCTGAGCCGGAGCGCAGAATGGTGCCTGCTTATTTGGAGGTCAGCTGGGAAGATGTTTAGGAGAAAGAGAACAGTTAAGTTGGGGGAAGAAATAAAATATTTCTTCAAACCAAGATAGTTTAACTGTTAGAAACAGTCTCTGTACTTCTAGTGCTGGATCTGGCATATCTGCACAGTGACATGGCATTACTCACCACAGAGATTAAGGGGGTGCGGTATGAATTAGACTGAAACAAAAATGAAGTATCTGCAAGTGACAGCTCTGGCTGATGGCTGACTATGAAGGAAAACACTGTGCTAGTGTCTGGCGGAAAACAGTGCTGAAAGCCTAGCAGCTGATAGAGATGGGGGAGGAAAGGAGCAGTGGGTATTGGTGGTGGTTGTTTAGAATGTCTGGTTTTGGTCAGGATATTTTTTTTCTCCTTTAAAACACATTTTCATCTTCCCTTCCAGGCAAATCATGCTGAAGCCAGTTTCAGCCATTTTGTTGAAAGCACTGTACTGGTATTCTGCCTTGTTACATTTAAATTAAAGCTCAGCCCCGTTTTAAGTTATGGCAAGTAACTCACAAGGAATAAATAGAGATTGCCACAGGCATTAGATTAACTACATTGGTTGTTTTAAAAATGTTCAGGGAGTTGCAGATTGCAATTCAAATTATCTTCATTATAATAAATAAAATGTATAGAAATAGAAACAGTCATGATTCCCTAATGCAGTCTGTAGGCAAGTGTATATTCATTGAGCTTGAAAGGGAGTTCCTGAGGGTGGAGGTAAGGAACAGGAATATATGCAGCTTCAAAATACCTTTACAATCGCATTAATATCTCACATCTTATATACATTATTTTTTATCTCTCTAACGGTGACAGGTTTCCTGGGCAAGTTCTGTACAGCATTTACTAAAAGTAGGTAGTGTTCACCCAGGGTGCAATTAGAAAATACTACAGAAAATGGAATTTCTAACCCATACTGTACTCTTATCCCATTTGTTATTGTTTGCCATTCTCAGAAAGCCGTTGAAAATTTGCTCTCAAAATGACCAGTAAGTGTCTCTATTCTTAGGTAACAATGATAATGCCTTATGGATACACGACAAGTTTCCTGAATATTCTAAGGAACTTTGACTGAATAAACATTGCAGGCAGCATGCTTGTCCTGTGACCATTTGCATTGAAAATAAAATAATATGTCCTATTATATAAAAAGAAATCAATCTGAGTAGGGAAATAGTTCTCTTTTAGTAGACTCACTGGTGCTAATCTCATCACGCACTTGGAAGAGAACCCTTGTGGATTTGGAGCTTGTGGTTTGACATCGCACAGCGTTACAACAAATTATCCCAATCCAGACAGTTTGATTGCCAAACCTAGTGAGGCAGTGACAATATGTAGGGATGTATTTAGTTCCATATAATTAACAGCAATCTTTGTTTCCCAAATATGTTTTCTATGGAAATCAGCCCACATAGTGGTGCAAGAACCCAATCAGATTTTAAAGAAATTATTAATAAAAATCAACTGCCTTTGCTGAACAACAGAATGCTGTGTGTTTTACGTTCTGCACATCATAGTACATACCTGCTGAAGTGGCAGTGTTGGCCTGCGTTTCTCACCTAATTGTATAATACTGCTTGATCTGGAAGCCCCATGCTTGCACACGTAGTTCAGTGTGTATCCTGACACACCTGTGTTTGTGGCACATCGTGCATGTACAACTTGACAGGCTATTTACACTGAGTAACCAGTTTTACTCTTCTGTGGGAAGAAACATATAATTGTAGGGGGAATGGAGAAAGAGATTATTGTCTCTACCAAAGGTGGGTTATTCAGATATTATACTGTAATCCTTGCTTTTCAAGATGGAGTAAAAAGACATGAGCCATAAACTCTTGGAATAAGTAAGAAATTTGTCCTATGTACAAGGTATTTCATAGTTACCCGCTGTGGAGCTTCTTCCAGTTCTATCTGAAGCAGCTGAGTTCTTGTCAGAGGCAAGAGGCTAGAAGTCGTGGGATGAAACCAGTAGTTAGAACTTTTAAATCTGGAATAATTTGGCCAAACTAAAAAGGCAATTTGTTATCCTCATGCTCAGTGTTTTGCTTTTCAGTAATAGTACCTGTCCACACTGTTGGAAATAAGGGGAAGTAGGCTATGTTTCAAGCAGCTCAGTCTGCCTTCATGCTGAACAAGATCCTGTGGGGCTATTAAATATGATGCCAAGCTCTAGATATGAAGCAGTTACCAAAAGACAAGTATTTTTGTTCTGACTCATGCTGTGCCACTGCAAGCACAAAATCTTGGGAAAGCTTACTTATGTCTGCATGAGACATACATTGTTATGGAAGGTTATTGTTTACCAGTGAGGTCTGGTATCTGAAACCATCACTTATGGAACTCCGGAAGGGACTGTAAAAAGATTGTGATGTTTCTGAAACAACTTGGTTGGAGGGTGAAT
Organism: Sclerurus mexicanus; assembly: GCA_013396755.1. Classification (NCBI taxonomy): domain Eukaryota; kingdom Metazoa; phylum Chordata; class Aves; order Passeriformes; family Furnariidae; genus Sclerurus; species Sclerurus mexicanus. The sequence continues at coordinate 543,380 of VWZF01004994.1, forward strand.
AAGCTTAATAAGATTTTGGTCTTCTTTCATCACATGTGAAGATACTCTGGTGCAGGGATGTAGATTTTTAAAGATTATTGCCAATATTGGTGTCTATACTTTAAAAATAGAACCGAATTGATGTATATCAAGGTCTTCAAATACATGCTTGACCCATGACTTGTGTAGGGAGATAAGTCTCTGCAGATACATTTTGTAATCTGAAAATTGTTTCACTGGAGGAGTATGAAAAATAGAAGTACAAAATCTGAGAAAACCCCAGAAACTCTGACGTAAAATCAGTTATTTTCAAGTAGTGTATCCAGTATTATTCACAGTGGGTTTTTTGGCAGTTTTGCTAATCGAAGGTATATACTCTCCTCTGACTTAAAATATATGTGAACTCTGATGAGTATGCATTATTACTATTATTATACTTTAAATGTTACTACTATTAGTAAAAAACAGAGCAACATTGTGAATCAGACTTTAGTTCTTTTCTCACTGGTTTTTCTATCTACCTCAGTCAAGTAGTAGCAAGCCGTCAATTCAGAGGTCACTGAATTAGAATGGATGTGTTATCACCAAGCAGTTAATTTTGTTAAAAAGTACCTTCAAATGACTCTTGTAATTCCCATAGATCCACCTTTTTTGCAAGAGACAGATTTCACGCTTGAAATAAAGCGGCAAGCATGGGGTTGCTATTTACTTACCTTTCCCATTACCAGATGGTGTTTCTAGCTGGTGGTAGACAAAGATGCCAAGAAACATGCCAACCTCCTCAAATACTTTGAAGCTATGTCTGCTCAATGTTCTCCATACAGTCTTTAAGCAGTCGAAACATAGGGAAATAATGCTGCAGGTTTATCAGTCCGCCAGCTACTCCCTACCTAACCTCCTTACGTTGTAATACGTACCCAATTGTAAGATCTTAGTGACTCAGTAATATACCTTTTTCTCGGTATTATACTCATTCAGAATGAAGCAAGCATTAGAAGGTCATTATTGCTTATTTTTACCAGAAAAACATTTTATTATTGTTTTTTACAGTGGGTGCCATTTTTAAGAGGTGTTATTGAGGGGAGGGGCGATGCCTTTTAATTAGCTTTGATATATTAGCAATGGAAGACTAAAAGTCACAGTTTTAAGCTAAATCCATATTTAGGAAGTGAAATTTCTTAACTTTCTTTTCAGAGGTGCTATGTATGACCTGAAATTTACAGTATGCAGCACTGTTGAACACCCAAAAATTTTTATGTAGATGCCTAAACATCAGTTTAATTCCATAAGTGTGCTGGCTCAGTGTTGAAGTGTTGACCTTACATTTTGTGCGATTCCTTATTAATTTTAATAGCAGCAGATTGCTCTACCTACCCTGTCATTTTCAGTAGTTTCAAAGAAATAAACATCTTCCACAGCTGGTAAATCTCAAAGCCTTTATCAACATGTGGGAAATAAGTGTTGCCTCAGATATACTTACCCTAAGACGAGATTATTGCTTAAAGGTGATAATATTGTGGAATAATCCTTTTATAAGTATTCTTTTATAAAAAGCCATTTTTAGGAAAAAAAAACCACTAATCTTAAGAGAGCTGCAGGTATAAATCTTTATTTCTGCTGTTGAAACTGCTACTCTGGGCTTTGACGTCTGTATTTCCACATAGTATCAAAACTGATTCATGCCTGTGGTTTGAAATAATTTTTAATACAAACAAATTAATTTAATTTTTTCTTATTATTTAGAAGTAAAGAATGCAGCTAGATCAAGTTACCCAAAATGTTCATATCAATTCAAGAATGCAACTACTAATGCATTGGTTGATGTCAAGTCCACTGAAGGAATCCTGGAACCTGTTCCACTTGTTAATAACCGTAAAGGGAGCCTCTTCCTACCCAACAACCCCTCGCTGCTGCACCTTAACTTACTGAGTTCTGTTGAACAAGGAAAATCTACGTATTGTAGATTGCAAAGGGCACTCAGCTTGCCTGTAAAATACCGCTGCCACTCCCAAAAGCCTGGGTTGAACCAAGATCTCCGTAGGTAGCCCAGTAGTTGGATGTATAAGGCAATACAGATTGGTTTGTGCATGGTTTTGTAGTCTGTTTTCAATGTGACTATGACATTACTAATGCTCTGTTAAGTGCTTACAGATGTGGGTTTCTCCAGATGTGGTGATTAATAAGTTAATTGAGATAGCTAGTCAACTAATGTTTCTGGGTGGTTTGTGCTTTACCTTTCAGAGGGTTTATTTGCTCTGAAGAACTTAAATGCTAGGCAGAATTAATTTACCGGATATTCCGGTTCGTGTGATGTTCAGTAACGTAGATGTTATTTCAAATTTCAGCATTTTTTGGCTTTAAAAATGTGTCTGTAAGCTGTTTTTCTAGTGACCTGGGAGAGGCAGTGAAGGAGACAGTTTTATTTTAAAAATAGTATGAAAATAACAAAGAAAGAAGTGATGAACTTGTCCACTGTTTTGAAAGACATTCCCTTTATTTTGCTTTAAAAAGGAATTGAGGATAAAAGTCAAGTAATATGTTGTTACAGATGTTCAACCCCACATTAAAGCTGTTAAAATTACCAGCACATCTTAAACCAATTCATGGAACATTGTCTGGAGGTTATGTCATTGAAGTAATGAACACTCTTTACTCAAGAGTAAGCAAACATGTTAAAACATCAGTGTAACTTTAAATTAAACTCTAGCATAAACTGGAGCATCTGAAGCCTCATTAGACTCGCCTGACATTTTTCTAGCACTGAGTCTTCTTGAACTGCAAAACTGTTATTAGACAAGTGAGCTGTGGGTTGTTACAACAGTACATTAAGTGTTGTACTTAGGGATGCGCAAACAAGCTCTTGAATTTTGTTAGAATTCAGAGGCTGGATTGAGTTCCAAATCTATGAAATTCTGTGGCCAATTCTTGAACTTATTTGCAATTTTCATAAAAGCTGGTAAAGAAAGTCTGCATAATATAATATGGCTGTATTTAATACAAATCCTGTAGCATAAAAATGTGAAAAATAGTAAAAAATGGGGACTCACTAACGAAAGCAAATGTGCAATATCAGAGTTGAGTTGTCATATATCACAGCCCATTACTCAAATATGGTTGTCTTTCACAAGAACAAGCAAATTTAAGACTTCCTTTTAAATTCATGCAGACACGGGAACCATGAAGCTAAAATGATATTTAATGACTTTAGTAAAAGTTTTGCTTGATCAATTTCTTTAAATATGCAGGAAATTGATAAAAGTATCTAAAGGATAATAATTAAATATGTTTTATGTCCTTTTCACTACTAAGAAACCACTTGTGAGATATAATTTCAAAATTTTTGGAAACCAAGACATAAGTAATGGTGTCTGTTTTATACTATACTTCATGGATTCCCTTCCCCCTTTCTTATGGAGCTGTGTTTCTAAACTGCAGGTGCCCTGTAAATGCTGCACAGAGATTTCAATGAAATGCAAAATCTTGGGTTTATGGCGTGTGACAAAGATCTCTTTCTTTGCTACAATGAATATGGCTGCCTTGCTTAAGTAAGGCATTGCTTTAGCAACAAATTGAGATCCCTCAGAAGGCTTTGCTAACAGGTATTAACTAGTGAGCCACATTAACCTTGGACTTTCCAGGCAATTGGAGACGGTAACATAGTTTGAATATGACAAGCATATATCCTAAAAAAGAGCTTATTTATTGCAGACACAGTATCAAGAATACATACAGACTACTAGAAATGTACATCTAGAAGTGGTTATTCTGGGTGATTACTAGTAGGACTTTATTTTTAATTGAGTGGCAGGTTAGCATCACCTGGCAACACTGGAGAGCACAAATGTTGGGCCATAAAGTGCAAAAAAGTCCTTATTGTACTAACTTTCAGAATTTGAAAGGATCAGACAGGAGTCTTATTAGCTAGCTGAAAACTGGGGAAAGTGCTCTTTTTTAATACTGTTTTCTCTTTTTCATAGAAATATTTCTGGCTATAATATTATCTACAGTTGACTTGTGTTAATGTAAGATTTTGCACATGGTCCTGATGGTTATGTATCTTCCTTAGACTGTTAAAATAGTATAACAATGGCCTTGTGGTGGCATATTGCATCTCTTGACAAACATTCTATAACCCCATGGCAGCAGATTAAATTAAGTAAAATTTGGAATGTTTACTACCAAGGGAGCAAAACAGATCGTTTATTGGTTTCTAGAAGGAACATTTTGATTGGTTCTTGTTCCTTTGATCTTTTAAGTGTAGAATTCATCAGATTGGAACTGAATATTTATATCTGATAAAGAACAAGAGAGCACAGTGTGTATCTTGAAACCCATTGTCTGTGTGAAATAGCATGAGAATAACTTTTTGTTAGAGAAGCTTAAAACAAGACTAGGGCATTTCCAAGACAGTGATTTGCAGAGTGTGTTCTGAAAAGCACAAACACACTTTTTTTCAACCAGAAATACAAAGGTATTACCAATAAAAGAATTCTGTGTATATTCACTTCATGATACACGTAACTATATACTGAAGTGATCTAGTTTAATAAGAACAAACTGTCACAGAAGGGAAATTTCAATTTGTATGGGTTTGAGAGGTTTCTATGGACTTTTCTATGGACTCTCAGCCAAACAAAGAATGGCACTTGACTAATCTTCAATAAGCATTTACACTATAGGACTCTGATCCGGAAAAAAAGAAAAGTCAAACGAGAAGAAAATTACTTTGTCTTTAGGGGTGCTGCCCTGGAAGAGAAGTTAAGTTAGTGAATATATCTTTATTAGGCAGTCATTGTTCTGACCTAAATATTACATTTTATACCACTCTTTGGGCATTTATTTTGGGATTTGCTGAGGTTGTTCGGGTTTTTTTTTGTTTCTCCTTTACAATGCTTTCTATTGTTGTGACTCCCTTGTGCTTGGTGATGGCAGGTCATATAAAAAGAGAGAACACCTGTTTTTTCAGGGCCCAGTCTTTTGGTCTTGACCAGGCAAAATGAGGTTCCATAACAGGCTTGGGCAAACACACAGACATAGCAGGCTAGAATGCAGTCTGTAATAAAATTGTGTCAGAAGAGGGTTATAGTAGAAGGCTGTTGTTTCATTTCTTCCCAGATAAGTGTAGGCCAGGTGTCAGATATCCAGGTTTTGTTGTTTTTCCTATGTAACTGGTTGCAAATAGTATTTTTTTTCTCAGCCTCTGCTTGTGCACTGCTAATGTGTACTAAGGTCTTTTAATATAGCTACTAGTGCTACTACTACTAATGTCTTTCCTTTTAGCTTTAAAGTAACAACTTCCTAGGCATCAGTTATATTTTAGTAAATTTTTCAGTTACTCTAGGATCAAAAAATTTTATTTTTCCTTCTTAATATTAGAATAAATCAACGTTAGTGTGAATTCGAGAAAGCAGGCATAAGATTATTCCCTTTTGATAGCACATGTAAAGTTTACATGCAGATTATCCAGTGCAGTTACAATCTTGACATAATAAAGATGGTGGTTAATTCTTGTAGATGAGTTCTTAGGAAGACGCACTTGCTTAAGCAATATAGTGACATAAGTTATCTAAGAGTAGTTTATGACTGGCAAAACTGTGAGTGATTTTATATCTGGAAATTGATCTGTCATTGAAAATGCACCTCATCCTCATTAAAAGATTGCATAACACATGCATCCTCCGCTATACAGGTATTGTCTCCCCACTTCCATTCAACCTCATTCTGTTCACTCCTGTTAAAACTCCCTTTTGTGAGAAGGGTAGAGCGATGAGGTCTGACTTGTGCTGGAGATCTGTGCACAGTGGCAGGCTGCATTCACATTCCCGACTAACTGAATCATTGAACATCAAGGCATTGAATATTTTACATCTCTTCATGAAGACTCTGTTGTTTGGCATGTGAGGAGCAAGAACCAACTGGTGTCTAGTTCATTAGCAAAAGCAGGCTGGCAGCTGTTACGTTGATATTGCAAATAGTAGTTTATCTGTCTGGGAATATAGCAGAGCACTAATTCTGTTTTTCTGTAGCGCAGATTAACTGGTAATAACTCTAAGAATAACCCGAATGTGGTTCCCCCTCTTTGTTTTTGAAGTATGAAACCAATTTGAACACCTATGTTCAAAACCCTGATATTCTTCCCTGCTTCTCCTTCAAACCAATCTTTTCAACTAACATGTATTTGATTTTTATTACTGTTGGGCCTATGTTAGCAATGAAGTATCAGTGCGTGAATGGACATAGAGTGTGTGTTCTTTGCTACTTCACTTGTATTTTGTATTGCATTTAGAGCAGTACTTAATCTCATAAGTTCCTTATATTTCCAGTTGAAGATGAGCAGCCGTCAACATTATCACCCAAAAAAAAGCAGAGAAACGGAGGCATGCGAAATTCACCCAACTCCTCACCCAAGCTTATGAGGTAAGACTGTAAGAAAGCCATATCTTCATCTCCTTTCTTCCTTCCTTCCACTTCTCCTCCCCCCACATCAAAAATAAGGGGAGGGGGGGTGAAAAAAAAGATTGTTAGATGGTTTCTGAAAGGCTGAAGTATTTATTCTGTCAGCTTGTCAGCAGTTAATGATAGAGCTGAAAAAAAATTCTGTCATGAAAAACAGTTTGAAAAGCTGTTTGAAAAATACATAGGCTTTAAAGTCTTAGCTGTCACCCTGTCCTGTCCATGTGTAGTTCTTAAACAGCAGTGGCACTAATGATAGCACTAACCAATCAGGGGAACTCATGTGGTTAGTTTGCCTCAGGCAATTCTCTTTTTGTTGGGTTCCCTCTGAGTACTGTTTTCTGTACTTAAGGCCATATGTGAGATGTATCATCACAATCAAAAATGAACCTGAATATTACCTTCCTTTTATCCTGTCGATTGAAATCAAATTTTTGTTAATTGATTTAGACTGATAAAAAGTCTAATAATATATGTACTTGCCAAAGCAAAGTTCAAAACTAATGCAGTTTTAGTCAAGCTAAAAGCACATTAATTATGAAATACAGGGATTTTTAAGAGGGTAGTATATACTCTAAAAGTGGGTGTTGAAAACATCATCTTGTTAGTGATATTTTTCCCCTGTTGCTTTGTGTACATTATTTTACAAGTACTCCTTTGTATAACTATGTAGTTCTCTTCCATAGGACAAATTACCTCTAAGAGATTTGTTAAAACTAGATCTGCAAAAAGAAATTGGAGTCTATTAAAATAATACAGCATTCGTATTCTATCTTGCTGTGCTTCACCTTTTACCCACACAAGTCAGTCGGAGCAGGATCACATTGTAGACAGAGTTTTCTACAAGGCTGTTCCTGCTCTAGTTTTGCATATCTTAGGTAGTCAGGCTACAACATCAGTCTATAATTGTTTTCATAAATACCACAGCAGAGATTTTCCACTATGTGTGTGTGTGTATATATATATACAGAAAAATGTAGACTTATTTACATAGATAAACAGACACATTCATGCAATTTGAGATTTATGTGCGTGTATAACTCTGACTACTCACAGAGGTTAAGGGAAAATAAATTGATACAAATATATGGTTCTCTCCATATATAAATTCCCTCAATACTTTTATTATTGACAATGATTTTGTTCCTTTAATGATTCTGGATACAGCTAGGTGGTATTTCTCTTTATATTTCAGTCACTAGACTGGAATTTTTTTTGGCCAGTTACAGAAGCGTCCATATTTGTTTATTGTTTCTGCAGTATAGGGCATATTCAAGGACATAACTTCTACAAGTTGTCCTCATCTCTGTTTAGACTACAGAACCAAAAGTGAGATTGATTCACAGAGGAAAATGCACCCAGCTGTGGCTTTTTTTTCCCTATTGACCATCTATTTCTGTTAAATGTATCATTAAAAGTTCTCTGCCTTCCTGTTAGCTCAGCCTTGCCTATATGACACTGATTTACATGCTTGTTTACAGTTTAGGAGGAAGAATAAAATGAACATACTGGCAAACTTCTCATTTTTATGGTGCCAGTTGTCATGCTAGCATCGTTTTCAATTTACTTACCTTTGGACAGTCCTCATATCTGGTGTTAATAGTTTTAACTGCTTAAAATTTAAAGGTGGGAGATTCCCCCCCTCACCTTTCCCCAAATCCTAATTTTGAGGAAGGAGAAGTAAAAAGAAAGAGGGGGAGAGAGAGAGAAAGAGCTGAAACATTTGGAGCTGAACGCACTGTCCCTGTTTGCTATGTAAAGTATGCCTCATTTCTTTGATCTCGAGTAATAATAATTCTGGGGAGTTACACTGTTTTCATATGCTTCAAAGCTGTGTCAAAGTTTTGCTGCTTAAGGGTACTTCTTTATTCTATTGGCTCTTGGGTACTGAGATGACAGGTCCTCTGTACTAGGTGCAGGCTTTTTCAAGTCATAGCCTTCAGCAAAACATCAAATTACCAAATACAGGGTAACATACTTCTACACAAATGCCTTTCCTGTAGATATATTATACCATATATATTAAATACTTTAGTGTTACACGGTACATTTTATGTGCAATAGAAAGTGATGGTTTGAGGTAGCCTTAGGGGTACTTTTTTCCACAAGCAGAAAAAGCTAGTGTATACCGTATCAAGTATGGTTTTTACAGGACTTTCTGCCCGAAGGCCTTTGTAAATAAGTAATGATCAACAGATTGGCTGTGGGTTTTTGAAAAGCATGCCTGTGTCAGTTTGCATGATGGGGGAAGATTTTCAAAGTAGAGCCTGCTTTCATTGCCTGCTGAAGAGGGACTGAGGGAGAGTAGTCGTCCTGAGCCTGAGCTGTCTGCTCAGTAGCACATCAGAATTGCTAAACACAGGTTGAGCAGTGAGTGGAGAACTTGCCAGGCTTCCAAATCCAGACATTGTTTTCTTTCTCTTCTCCGTTGCTGCTAAATTTATTCTCCAGCCCTCTGTTCGCACCCTCAGCCTCTCCCCAGACCCAACCGTCTCTTCGGTTTACTCTTTATCTGCACTGACTAAACTTTGCTTCACAGTGCTAAATAAGACAAAGTGGATTGAATCAGAAGAGAGCTCTGTTAAGCTTTGTTTGTAATGGCCATCTCTTGTCTCCTTTCCAATAAACAAAGGTGGACTATATTATCTGCTATTTTGTATCCTTGTAAATTACCTGAAGTGACAGGTACTTGCTTTCCTGCCCAGAAATCTTTAGTGTATGTCAGCTAGTAGTACCCAAGAGGTAAATCAGCTAGAGCACTGTCATGTCTGTAGCTGATATTTACCTTTGCAGGTTTTTTTCCTGAATTTACTTTAAAAGCTCCTTTTCAAAGTCAGTTTTGCCCCTATCCCACCTGCCCTGTAACAGATGGTTACTTTGCAAATTTTTCCTCAGCTGTGGTCCTGGATCTAGAGGGGTGCTGGAGGACAAGGAGTCTGGAGGATGAAAAGGACAAATATGTGAAAAGTTAATTTATAAATTGTCATCTGAATTGTGACTTTTGAATCATGTTCTGAGCATTCCTACGGTTAACATTGAAAATGCTGCATAGATTTTAGATTTCCACAGTGGGTAGGTCAAACCACGGAAGAAGGTATTATGCTATGAGATAAAACTTTATGACTTCTGCTATCACTGGAGTAGGACAGAGGGTGGAAACTGTATCATAGGGATTTGGTGGGACATCACAACAAGTTGTCTGACCTGGTCAGAAAATGGGAGTTCTTGAGATTTACTCACGTAGAAATAGAGCGCTGTGTTACCAAATATGATCCAGATAACTAGATTGGAGACATCTTTTTGATGACTCTAAATTACAATAAATTACTGATATAAATAGATGATTGACACACAAATACTCTTTGTATACATTACAGATACCCTAGATTCACATTTAGAAAGTCACTGTTCTAACTGAATCCTGCCTCACATCACGTGACATGAGCATGATTACACTGATGCAATATTAGAAGAGTCTAATCAATCAGAAACAAATTCTTCAAATTCCAACAATAGCTGCAAATGCAAATTAACCAGAAAAAGTCTGTTCCATTAAAGCCCCAAGAATATGGATACTTTTTAAAAATAACTTAAACTGCAACAGGAAAAAATGGATACTTCTCCTGTAGAGATGTGAACACTAGGGCATCCTATTACAATGAAAGGTGAAATTCACATAGAAAGTGGAAGGAAAAGGAAGGAAATCTGTGAGTGGCAGAGTAATCATATATCAGGTCTCCTTCATGAGATGGAGAGAAAAGTAGAACCAGTTGATGCCTCCAGTGTCATGCAGCGATATAAGTCACCTGTTTGTCATCTCAGTCACAGGTTTCAATGCATATTATTGATGAGCAGCTACGTTAACTATGAGGAGGCTAGGTTGTCTGATTATCAAATAGCAAAGCTAGATTTTTTTAAAAAAAATGTGTCATTTTGGATTCAGAATGACCAGTAAAAATGTGAAAAGGCCTGGATATGAATCAAAAAAGCCACTTAAAAGGATTGTTGCTGAGGCTCGAATCTGTACTTAATGCTTTAGTAGCTACTACTGCATGAGTGGAATACACTGACTTGAAGGAAATGTCAGCCCAGCTGAGTCAAACTACCTCTTAATGCAAGAACAAATAGCATATGACAGGGCCCAAGGGGCCTGAAGAGCAAACAAATAGTTTGTCCCTGTCCACTCTCTATGTAGTGGTGTAGTTGACATAGGCCTCTAGACAAGTAGCATACTCAGCAAAGGGTCATTATCATTAGTGTCCCTGATCACATAAGAATCAGAGGCATCAGAGGACACTGGGTTTTCAGTGTGTTGCCAAGGAGAATTTCATAAGCCTGAGGATTTTTTTTTGATCGAGGATCTTAAATAATTCCCAATCAAACCATAAAACTTGCTCAGAGACTGTCAAAACCCAGCTAAGTGGCACAGAAAAAAAGTGAGCTCTTTGGCATACGTTTCCAGAAGCCTAATGAGATTATTTATCTGAAGTTGAGGAGGAAACCTTCTGTCTTTTTTCCTGAAGTTGGATATAATATGCTAAGTATATGAACAATGTCTGTGCACTTTTATTTTCTCATCCACCCACTAAGCCACATCCACTTAATTGTACATACACATTTCTGCTAGTGCCGCTCCAGATGAATTTGTATTGCCCCTATCACTGTAGTGCTGCCCTTCCATGAGCCGAAACTGTGAACTTTCTTGTAGAAACCAAAAAACTAAAGTGATGACATATCTAGAGGGAAACATTTCTACATAGCTAGAGGGAAACATTTCTCAAGCCAAAACTGGTAAAATAATTTCAATCTGATAATTTTCCATGAATCTTAAACTAGACATGAAGGCAAGGTTTGAAAAGGTGAAGGCTCGCTGATTAACCGTAATAATGGTATATATTTACATCTCTCAGCCTTGGCAATTTCCATCATGTACTCTCAAATTTATATCCCGACTTTAGGCAGTGCAAATATGCAATGATTAGTAAGCAACAACCCAGCAGGTATGTAATGGCATGTTTCACTTCTTGATACTGTCTTACAGCTTCACTACAATCAACATGAACAACAGGAGTAGTTCAGTGTTATGTCACTATGTTATCTGAGACTTGTTTTTAACAAGTTTATAGAATTAAATTATTTGAATGATAGGTGGTAGTATATGTTAGCCTTCTGACTGTTGCTACTGCTGATTGTTGTGCTATAAACCATAGGAATAAGAACAGTATCAGGTTTTTTTAATAACACTGTAAAATCTTGCACAAGTCTGAGATGGGAGAGCACTGTCAGGAAAGAAAAGGAGAATTTTCCAGCCAAAAAAATTACTATTTTTTATGAATTCAGGATAATAGAAGATCCACTGAAATTGAAGCAATAGAAGGAATAAGCTCTTTAGCTATAATCCCTATGTTTTCTTATAATGTTTGACTAGCAAAGCAGTAGCTTTTATCATAAGGTCACACATTTCATTTAAGCGACAAAAACACTTCTATATTTTATGATACCATGTAACTGTACATTGATTTCTTATAAATGGAAAATTAATTTTTCAGGTACATTCCCCTACCCCTCAAAGACTGTTTGTTCTGCAGTTTCAGTAGGTATAAATGGAAAGTCTTAAAACTGGTAGACACATTGACTGTGTGCCTTGTCTCCCACTCATTAAATTGCTTGTGTTAAAGTCTAGAAGTTAACTAATTTTTTAGGTTTTTATGTGAAAGGATTCATGCTTCAAAAGCATCTTGTCCTGCAGTATCAAGATACTTTAAAAAGCTAGATTCTTCAGGAAACAGCTTTTTATCACTGTTCTTTGTAATCTTGATAAATTAATGTGAAATATTCAGTAAGGCTTCTGAGTATAATAAAATCAGCAATATTTGGGCAGAGCAAGAGTCAAAGAAGGAGAATTGTTAGTTTTCTTAGCACAGTAATTCAGCCCATAAGCTAGCACAGGGCACTAGGTACCAACCACTCTATTAGATACAGTCTACTTTGTAGATATAGGGAAAAAGTCAGACGCTCTGAGATTGTAGCCAATATTAGGATAGCTTCTGAGTATGACAATGAAAGCATTTAACAGTAAACTGCAGGTTTTCTTTCTCTTGTCACACTGGGTTTTCTTCTCTAAAGTCCGGTGCATCTGGGCACTGAATCCTTACAAATTTCATTTCTGATTAACCTGTGAAAGGAAAGATCAGTGAGAGAGTGTCATTAGTGTAACACACACAGGCAACAAATTTTCATTGCAACTTAATGCTATCCACACAGACTGCAGGGTCACCGGGAATGGCTAATGGTAGCCGACAAATGTTGGGTGTATTAGTCACAAAACATTTGCTGAATTCCATCAGAATGTCTTGACAACCTTCATAGCTAGTCCCAGTGAGCTGCTAGAGTCAGTGGAGTTTGCCTGTGACAAGCCGTCACTCTGTCTTGGTTGAGCTTTATAGCACCAGTCAAAGCAATCAGAGAAGATTGAAGTGACAGAGGCCCACTGAGTAAATAGTGAAACATGCAGCACATCATGAAATATTCAGCCAGGGTGTAAAAGCTCTAAATGCTTTTTCAATTATTAGCACCTGCACTGGCTGCATACATCTAACACTAACAGCATGTTAATTGCCACAATTTGTTAGGGTAGTTGTAGGAGAAATTTCAAAGACATGAGACATTCTCTAGCGTGTCTTCAATTCCTATTTTACCTTCAGCAAGACCACTCCTTCCTCCTAAAATTAAGTATGTGTGTACATACACTTGCGAAGACACATTGACGTAAGTCAGGCAGGAAAACACAAAATTCGTGAACCACAGGCAGGGTGAGTTTCAAGATCCTCAATCTTGAGCAGGAGACTCCTAAGTCTTTTTGTGCACAAAATCCAGATGCATTATATCTACCTCAGAAAGGCATAATTGCAGACTTTAACAAGCACAGGTTAAAAAAGAAGAGTTGTGGTTTTTTCCCAGGTGTGCTTTGCTGTTAACTTTATATAAGGATAATTGTATTGAAGGGCAGAATAAAAAGTGGACAAAATATTGTCTTACTAATGTGTAAAGACTAACAGATTACAGTTTATTTTCAAACAGCACCAGGGTCCTCCCTACTGCTCATATAATGTTCTTGTTCCTGTGCTCAGCACATTGAATAGTTCCACTGCAGATCCATGAGGGTATGTTGTTCTAATACTCAATTGCGTATGAATAGCAAGAGCATTAAGACAAGGGTGACAGAATACAAGGATATGTTAAACAATAGTCATTTAATGAAGCAGCCATTTGGTCTGGAATGGTGTTTGTAGTTCTGTCCATCCCCAGTGAGTACTCAAAAGTTTCAGACTCAAAAACTCCAATTTTGCAGTAGTTATAAATGTGTGCTAGGATAGCAGTGCTCTTTAAAATGTAGTGCTGACTTCCTTGCAGTAGGTTTTCTGGAAGTGGAATTTATGGTTTTGCTTTAGGCTGTTGTCTTCCAGGCAGGCTTTTTGGGGTTGCAGCTGTAGCATGGCGTTTAGCATCGTTTTCAAGTTTAATTGCACATAAGTGGCATTATATGCTCTTCAAAACCTTGAAAAGATGGTATTTTGCTCTTCATTTTAAGTCATGCGTATGTAATATCTGCCATAAGAACCAGAGAAGCTATTTTTAAACTGGGATTATGGATGAAGAAAATGTAACTTTTCTTCCTCCCGTACAGGCTATACATGCCTGTCTTTTCCTAGATGGAATGAGCAAATGCTTTGGTCAAAACCCAACATCTCAGTTAAAACAAACACTGTGGATTTAATTGGTAGAAGGTGTTTTTGTGCCTATGATTTGAATTTTAGAAACAGACAACTTTGTAGCCCTGGAGACCATAATAGCTGCAGCACAAATATAAGCATTTCTACAGTAACCTGCCAGTGTGACTCAAGTACAGCTTGACAGGACCATCTTCAAGGGTGAGGAGGCAAAGAGGCTCTAGAAACATTCAGTCCATGATTTGGCTGTAAGGGCAACAACTGTAATGCTTTGTGTAATATAAATTTTAATGGGAAGGGGGTGTCCAAATGCCTTAGGCAGATTTGACAGCCTTGGCCTCTCTGTGTGTCTGTCTTAATTAATTTTTAGTATTTGCAAAACAGGTTTGGATCATCGGATTAATGAGGATGTATATGTCCAAAGTAGTAATACTATTTTATTGCTGTTCTTATCAATTCACTTTTTAAGTATATAAAGCAGCATATCTTCTAACATCCGAGGACAAAGTTGGACTTTAGTAGCAAACAGATTTCAACCTCCATAGATATCTTCAGGCATCACTTTACTGAGAATTGATTAAAGAGAGATTAAAATAATAGCTTAGCCCAGAAGATGTAAATTTAATGAACACTCTTACATGATAAAATCCACAGATTCTGAAAAACAAAGTGTGGCTAGTCTTATCACAGTTTCCTTCTCGGGCAATAATCTATTCTCCTAGAGTAAAAGTAGTACAGTAGTATCTCAACATATTTTCTTGTTGAGTGTCCCATCCTGTTTGCTTCTTTTAAAATTCCCCCTTGCTATACTCCAAGCAGTGAAGCAGAGAGTCCAAGCAGTTTATGATACTGCAAATAGATGCACGTATTGATTAAAAACAAACAAAAAAATATTTTTTTTTAAAAATCACAATTTGATACCTAAAACTTCAACAAGGAGTTATATCTGATGATTCACATTCTTTTTTCTTTCCATAACCCGATTATGTTTCAACCTAAGATATTCTAGTAAACCTTTGCCACAAGCTACTTTGAATATTCCCTTTTAGGATGCAAAGCCCAAAAGAACTATACTAGGCTTTAAGCACTCATACTGAAAAAATTGCCTCAAACCTCAGAGCAGTTGACCATAATTAGATGTCAAATATCTGTTACCACCTGCTTTGTTATAACATTCCTTTCAATTTGTATCATTTTTGTGAATTGATTTTGTAACTGGGATTAGAGTAGTGCTAAATACTCATTTGTGTTAAAGCTTCAGATGATCTATTTAATTTAGTTTTATATCTCAGAGCAGAAAAAAACACTGATTGGGAAAATAGAACATGGCATTTTTTAAAATTGATTTCTTGTGGTTTCTCTGATGAATGATGGGGGAAAAAGAAAATTCCTTCTTGTATGTGTTTGAGTTGTGAAAGGAAAAGAAGGTGATTTCATCAGTGAACTTTGCTTTTGTTTCAGTGGTCTTTTAGGAAAACTAGTGAAGAAAAGGTTTGGTGGAAAAACCCCTAACCCCCAAACAACAGGACGAAAAACATTTCTTAGTGGAAACTCCTGAAGATTCCTAATTTTTTTGCAAACTTTCTTATTTTGAAACACATAGCTAACACATTCCATTAGAAAAAATGGGACAGAGCACCACTAAATGTTGTCTGAACATTAGTACAACGCTCAAATGCTATTGTGTTCACAGTTGGAGACCTAATTGTACCACATGCAACTATGAGCAGATGGGGAATGCCCGATGAACAGCATCACAGAGAGCTCTCAGTCAAAACTACCATGCCTGCAGCTTGTTGATTAATGGAGTAAGAGAATGCAAAGTCTAGATATTTTTCTAGAAATTAAAAAAATACAAACAAACAAAAAAGAACAACCAGACAAAGAAAACCAAAAAAAATCCCTCAAGCAAACCCCCACAACAAACTGCGTTGGTACAGCTTTTTAATCTCTATTTCTTACAAAAGAGGTAGCGCACTTACTCAAGGCCTGTCATTATTAAACCTGGAGCAGGGTCAGAGACTCCAGGTAATCCCCTAGAGGTTTCTCTGCTGCCAGTTCCAACTTTGAAAACATAGTGTTTCTTTTTTTCTGAATGAGTCTGACTTATGCCTTTGCCATGTAATACATTAAAGCATCAAAAGACTCTGGTTTAAATGCAACATTGTATTAATAGTTTTCAACTTTTTTGAGGAAGTTTCTATGGAGTTGACCCTGTTTGAGTGAAATCTGTGAGAATTTTCCACTGATGTCAATAGATCTATAATCAGTGGCTATAAAATTACAGTAATTAATCACCTTGATGGGATTCAAGATTATAGCTTTCTTAGGCATGCAAATATAACTATTGGTTGCATGGTAACTTACTATACTATATTCAGGATAAATTCACCGACATCACACACTATGTTCACAGTCTGCTTTAGGAGATGAAACAGAAGAGAGATTCTTACCACAGTATGCTGGCTCAAATGCTTTAAAAGCAGGAAACTGCATTTTTAAAAGCTCGGACAGCATGGGTGTTTCTTTAACAGCCCTCAAAAGGCAAACTTGTTTAAAATTTGGATACCTGTCTCATAGTACTTCTCATATTCCTACATTGCTGATATTTTCTTCCTTGAAATGTTACAATTCTGTATCAAGATATTTCAAGCATTCATGACAAAAACCTGAGATAAAGGCTGTGGCTTTCCAGACAAAGCTTTATTCCCTCCTTAAATGTCAGATTTTAGGGTCAGTTTACCCTGTACCTTGTGAACATGATTGTCCTAATGCTATTGTATAATGCAGTCACTTAGGAGTCCTCATCAGCATCTGAGAGTGTTGAAGTCACTTAGTACTTAGCTTAATGTTTGATTTTAGCATATAAATTAAATAACTGTATGTATCTGTGCTTAGATGTACCTATATAGCTGGAGAGCAAGTTTATAAAAATGCCTTTAATGTGCTTCTCCTTTGAGAAGCCTTGTGCTTTAAAATCTTGCTGCAGAAACACTTAGAAGGTTATCACAGGTAGAGTTGTCAGAGAAAATGGACATTGTTGTTTGGTATTAAAATCATGTATTCCAGATGTGGGCATTTGTTAGTCAGTCTGCTCTAAAATGACATACTGTTGAATCTTTAAAGGGCTTCAGTTTGGGAAAGCAAAATATGATTGGGCAAATTGCTAAAATATTTAAAGTGCAGCCTGTTAAAGCTTTTACTGTGAAGAGCATCACGTCAGAAGTAGTATGTGGTAAAAGCAAGTAATTGGCTTTCCATACTTATGCCAGTCAGTCAGCATGGGGCTCTATTCCTATCCCTTCTACTTCATTGCAGATGCCTATACCAACTCCAATATTTATTTCAGACGGATGGGACTGGAAACAAAAAAATCCCAAACTTTTATGTTGTCAGAAAACACTATAATTGAATGGTTATTCATATAGAGTATAGAAAGTCTTTGAAACTGCACCCAAAATTTAAAAATTAACTTTTCTATTCAGTTTTTGTTTAAAAATGTCCTCATTGAAAGCATATTAGAATGCAAATACATTTAATCTTTTTACTTTCATCCCTCTTCATGCTCAGCTCTTGGGGTATCTTTCTATCCATAATTCATAATATTTTCCATTTATGTTGTCCTCCACTTGTTTTTCCCCAGGCATGACCCCTTGTTAATTCCTGGCAACGAGCAGATTGACAATATGGATGCCAACGTGAAAAAATATGACTCTACAGGGATGTTTCATTGGTGTCCAGCCAAGGACATTGAAAAGGTCATTTTGGTAGGTATTGATGATAAGTTGAGTTTCAAAATAGGTTAGTTGAACAACAGAACTGGTGTCTAACAGACTAATAAGTTAGTCTCTACTATTATGAAATCCAGCATCTTGGAATCAGAAGCACAGTGTGGTGAAACTAATAAATCCTTATGCCAAGTGCAACAATTAAAATTCATCCAAAATAGAGAATGTCTTTTTCATAAACTGAAATTTGCACATCTGGTGTAAATTTTTAGAGAATTAAGATTGGAAATATTTAAATGTTTACATAGCCTATTTATCTCTTTACCAAGGCAGTAATGACTCTAACAAGGCTAGTGTTCCTTTACATTATCTATTTATTTATTGAAGTTTTATTAATTGTTATAACTGAATATTTACTAATTTTATTCTCTTAGAACTTCTCTCTAAATTTGCAATATTTCAAGATACCCAAATAGGCCAGAGCAAGTAGTGCTACTACTCTGACTTTCTAGCATGTTGCGGTGAGCCTAGTCTATGTTTGTTTCATTTTTTGACTGGGAAAACCATCAAACTGCCTCAAGTCATTAAAAGTAATTAGGCCTATCACAGTCTATTTTGGAAGTTTGTGCCATTTGTGTTCATGTACTCATACCTAAGAGTAGCAAGTAACTAACTCCAGATCTCATGCACAAAACTGATTATATTTGAAATGAACTCCCTGGTGGATCTTCACTTTGTCGCACTTCATAAAGCTTTTCCTGAGCCTGCTCTCTTAGATTTTCCTGCACTGTGGCATGGTGTAGCCAACGATGGTGACAGCCCCAGTTATTCTATCAGGAGTTAAAAGCTTGTCGCTAGTTCTCCTCAGGGGTTTCTGTAATAACTGTGACATTGCCTGGAATTGCAATATCAGTGTTTAAACAGTCAAGCAAGTAAATTCCAAATTCTAGAGATGGAGCTGTGAGATGGAGTTTGGCTGAACAGCTTTAAATAGTATGCATTTGTATGTATCCAACAGGCAAGGCCCTGCTGTACAATACTCTGTAATAGACAGAGATAGAAATCTGCCTTCATGCTATAAGCACATTTTAGCTGGCAAACTTTACATGTTGTCCCACTTTGAAAAGTGTTCCTCCAAAAATAGTGCTGGGGAATGCATCAATCATCATCCCTCGGTTATGCCACGTTAATTTTTTTCATTACCAGCCTATGAATCTGCAAGTCTGTCCAGGTTCTTTCTACTTCATGTATCATCACCACTAAAGACACTGCCAGCAAAATGCTTCCCCTACACCTTTTGAAACTCACAGTCCACAATTTATGTCTACATTAATATGGATGCAAATTTTACACTGTCCTTAGAGACCACACAAATTAGTGCATAATAAAGATGATGGGATTTCCCAGGTTATCTTCTAATTGATGCTGCAGTTGCCTCAATCACAAAATAATTCATTTTTCTGCCCAAGGTCTGGCTCGGTGATATTCCAGCAATATCTGGTCATAAGAAAGGTTTCTTTGCCACACAGTCAAAAATACATGGCTACGTACTGATCAGTGACTATAAAGTGACATTTTTACATAATTGCTTTGAAAACTTGGTCTCTGACTTGTAAAGTCTGAGTATTCCTTTGGCAAAGGCACGGGACAACTTACATGTGAGGATTCATTCATGTCTTCTTCTCTTTGAAGGGCCAAGGGGACGCTCTTGGTCAAGCTGTATGAAAGTCAGTGTAATTGGCCAGGAGAAATTGAAAGCTCATGCATTTTTTTAACTGATGAGAAAACTTCTAATCAGAACTCCATTCTTCTTACATAGTGAGCTTATCTGCTGCATATTTCAATCTGTATTGCACATTACCAGGCTTCTGTAATTTAGAAAAAGGACATATGCTATGGATAAGTGAGAGGAAAAATTTGCAGTTCATCACTGGCTTAGTTTTATTCACTGGCAAAACTTCTATCTAATGTTACTGAGTGTACAACTTCTTGGCAATATGATATCACTGGATCTCCAGATACTTGATGGAGTACAACAATGCTAAGACTGGCTCCAGAAATTAAGGTCATTTTTTCCTTGTGACTTTATTTAATTATCTTGGTATTTGAGTTGCATGCTCAACTGGCCTAACAAATGATGAAATTAGTGCAAAAATTTATTCTTTTCATTGAGACAAGAAGATAATTCTGGAAATCTTTTAAATATTCTCCATCACACCTTTTTCCTTCTATCTGTTCGACAAGTTCAATTGGCCTTAAAATTTAATATTAGTCACGATCTTGCACTAATTTTTTCTTGCTGAGAGAAACTCTGTGGAGTCTAGTGGGCATCCATATTAAAGCAGACCAGTGTAGAGAGCATTCTTTGATTGTTTTTCAGGGTAACAGCAGCTTCTCCTAAAATAGAAGCTTTGAAAGACAATGGTCCTCAATTCACAAGATCTGGGTAATACCACAAAGCTCTGCTCTGACCCTTGGGCATTCACATTTTCCTTTTCAAAGCGGTCCTGAAAAAACCCCAACTAGTGATTCATCAGCTAGGGCATGGTTTTGCATCTCTTTTCTATAATCCTTCTGTTGGTTAAATATGTAGTAGGTCAAATTCTGTTCTTAGCTAAACCCATACTGTCTTGATTATAACCACAGCCCAAATCCACATGTGTAGAAACTTACACAGGACCAGAACTTGGTCCAATATCTCTTTCCGAACGCAGAAGGATTTGCAAACAACAATGAAATTTTCTTCTTCTGAGCACATTTA
Source organism: Sclerurus mexicanus (assembly GCA_013396755.1). Lineage (NCBI taxonomy): Eukaryota > Metazoa > Chordata > Aves > Passeriformes > Furnariidae > Sclerurus > Sclerurus mexicanus. The sequence continues at coordinate 564,031 of VWZF01004994.1, forward strand.
ATGAAGGATGAATAAGGGTAAAATGGACAGCTGTTATCGAACTGCTTCTTTGTGCATGAACAATATTGACGGTTGTGTTTTTCCTGGTTTTAAACTCAGTATATGATTTAAGATTCCCTTTGTTTCATTTTTCCCTTGTCTTTTTGTTTTGTTTGTTGTTTTTTTTTTTAGACTCGAAGTGAAGCAGCGATGACAGTTTTAAGTGGGCATGTAGTCGTTTGCATATTTGGGGATGTTAAATCTGCTTTGATTGGATTAAGAAATTTAGTGATGCCTTTACGAGCCAGCAACTTTCACTACCATGAACTCAAGCACATTGTGTTTGTGGGTTCACTTGAATACCTGAGAAGGGAATGGGAGACACTGCATAACTTCCCCAAGGTTTCAATCTTGCCTGTAAGTTCAAAAACCATATTATTGATACTTTGTTATTTAGGACACCAACTGGACAGATTCCTATTGACTTTGATCTTAGGCTTTTTTACTTTTGTCTACTTATAGGCCTGAGGACTTAGATTTTTCCTTTTACTGTGTCTATGAAAACAAAGCCCTGTGAGACCTTATTAGAAGATATTTGCCGCAGTGTTTGGTGCCTCATCATCCTCATCGGATGAATTTCAGCTGCTATCAGATGTGTTAGCTGTGTTATGTATCGAACATTCACTGTAGTGCACTGCATGTAGCCTGTTCTGATGTTTTGATTTCCCTGACAGAATGACAGTAGTTATTTATAACATTATTTATGTATTTATACCCACAAAAACTTTGAAAATAATTATAGTTACTCTATCTACATAATATCTATCTGTACTCAAAAACTTTGATAGACTGACCCTCTTTATAAGGAACGTTGCCATAGCATTTCAGTTCAGAGTCCTGCTGTACCCATGTATGGAAATATACAAAACCCTGACCCTTTTTAAGTCAATGAAAAGCTCATATTGATTTTAGTAGGCACGTCCACTAAAACCGCAATTCAAAAAGTCCATTTTCTCCTGTATATCATTTTCATTCACTCACGTGCCCAAAATGTAGAATCAAGGGCTTCAGGACTAAGAATTGAAACCCTCCAAACTAGTGATCTTAGGTAGCTATAGCTATAAATAACAGGTAGAAGGGAAACCAGCTCATAGTATAAGTATGAAAGAGAATGTTCTGCATGTTAGTTTAGATGTTTTTTTCAGAATCAAAAATTACAAGATTACTAGTTCATAATAATTATGTTTCAGCAGTTAAAAATAAATAAGTCAATGATGGATGTAACCTCAACTGAATAATTGGAAAAATAGCCATAGAATGAAAGGACTGTCTTCACTTTTTGATTAATTCAGACTTCAGGTCTTTGTTACTGTAAATGCAGTTTTAGTGTTAGCCCTTGGCTTTCTTCTGTAACCTGATCCAACAGATGGTGTCAGAAAATTCTCTGCTGTCACAAGAATAGTGTCAATATCAGTTTTGGGCAGTTAATATCCTCCTCTTTCTGCCAATCCCTTTTAATTCCAGTCACTGTGAGGGCTAAAGACTATGGAATCAGAATACTGCTGAACTACGGAGCAGAATATAATCCAGCTACTACTTCCAATATAAAATGTGTATCCATTATTATAATGCATTTTTGTAAAATTTCAGTTCTGACTTCTGACGGAAATGTACACCACCTTTACTTTCCCCAATTTACACCCAAATTTAGAATAGTTTTAGACTAATTTTGATTTAAACAGCTTAAATAGTTAGATGATGCATCTTTAAAAATACAGTTATATAAAGGAGTTGTATCTGACACAGCAATCAAGGGAGCTGAAGACCACACAGACTTCATTACTGCTTTTTCCAATTTTTTTTTTCCAGACTATGTGGTTCCGAATGGTGATATAAAGTTAAAAATAGCAGCATTATTCTGATCTAATTATACTAATTTAAAAATCTACTGACATTTCTGAGATTATACTGGTAGGAACCATGTGTTAAAGGGAGGCAACTCAGACTCATTTCCTACTTTTCTGTTCTTTGGTTCACGAGGTAAAACTTGCTGCTGCTATCTGATGGAGATGTGGTTACAGCTGAATATAAAAACATTTGTTCCGCTTTAAAAAAAAAAAAGTGGAAATTTAAAGTCGTGTATTAAAAGGCCTTTAAGCTGCTGAGTAAACTCTTAAAAAGTAGGCAAATGCCAATTTTCAATATCCTCAGGCAGTCTTAATTCTGTCCCTTTGCATAAAATCATTAGGAGTAAGCCTTTAATTAATTACATGATTGCATATTATTTTTCCCCACAGGAATCCTGCTTCACTTGGTGCACAGTACAGACACAAAGGCCAGGATTAAGGTGGCAGGAATAATCATATTCTGCCTTCTTGAGTAGTTTATAATGAAATCATATATGTTCGATCTATACTGTTTTTCACAAGGTTTCATGGCTTAAAAAATTGAAAGTAACATGGAATAATTAAACTGGTATCTGAGACATGGCAGTCACTGAATAAGAATTGAGCGTCTTCTTCACTGTGTGCATTTCAAATTCATTTTCCATTGAATATTCTCAGTGGAGTTCAGGAGATGTTCACCGTGAATGTTCAGGAGATGGAAGAGTAGAGTCTTGACTTGGTTTTACGAAAGCCACTGTGTGACAAGGGGAAAGTTATATCTCTTCATCATTAGGGTCTTTGGGTACGAAACCATCTGAGGCAGCAGAACAGAATCTAGTTTCCATTAAAAAAAAAGAAATCTCTTTTTTCCTGGACCTTCCAGCCCTGGTGACATAGGCTTAATATTCTGTTAACTACAGTTGTGGACTGTTGGACATGGAAGACAAGTGTTATTTTTAAACAAAACATATTGTGTTCAATGCCATGTCTCAGTTTTGTTAACTATGAAAAAATCCACAGACTACCACAACATTTCATGTTAATGATTGCATTTTCTGATTGAGAATTTTGGAGCAGGGAACGTTGCATGACTCGTGCCCATTAGGATAAAGTCTTGTTTCTGTTTCAAAGGGTTTAATCACACAGCTTTGAAGATCAGTGTGTTTTCTTTCTAGAAGCACCAAATCCTTCGAAAAGGATTAACCTTTTCTGTGTATTGCTTTAGGTAGGAAAAAATAGCTTTATCCTGATTGCATTTCAAATGTGTAGGACACATAATGCTTTCCTGTTTAAATTGCTGTTCTTTTCCCCAAGACCATTGTGACTCGGTAGTAGATAAATAGACATTTAAAACACCCTCCTTGTTATATTCAGAGAGCCAGAGGTTGCCACATGATAGCAACTTAAATCAAGACAATTTCAAGTCACCGATGAGATGTAGAATGCTGGCATTATTCCTGTTTCTTGTTTGTTAGTAATAGCTTGACTGAGTATTGAGACTGAACCTAAAATGCTGCCATCAGCACCAACTACCCTTTAGATTAGCACACATCTCCTATTCCCTGGCACATAGTTAGACCAGCTTAATGTCAGAGCGTAAAAAAGATACTTGTTAAATAATTTCCCAAAGCTCCTTCTCAATCTTTAATTTGTTTTTCTTTTTTTCCTCTTCTGCACCCCCCTCTTTTTTTTTGCTCTGTGCCGAAGGGTACGCCATTAAGTCGGGCTGATTTAAGGGCTGTCAACATCAACCTCTGCGACATGTGCGTTATCCTGTCAGCCAATCAGAATAATATTGATGATGCTTCGCTGCAGGACAAGGAATGCATCTTGGCGTCACTCAACATCAAATCTATGCAGTTTGATGACAGCATTGGGGTCTTGCAGGCTAATTCCCAAGGTAAGGACTGCCCTATAATACTTCTCTGCAGTGCCTACAGGGGACAGGACCTGGCAGGAAGAATATCCCTCACTCAGTAATTCAAAGAGCCCTACATCAGCTTGCTTGACAGTTAAACCTGCTGATTGGTATGATGGCTTTTAAAGGGACAGTCACGTAGTTTCTCTGCTACATCACAAAGCACTTCTCTTAGAGGAGAAGTGAATGAACATGAAACTGGCATTTTTTTCTCATTTTAAAATTTTCCTGGAAAATATATAAAATCATCACTTTCTCACTGTGACTTTCTTACAGGGGCAGTTGCTGTTGTATAGCCAATGATAACTTATACTCACTTTGGAATACCTGAAGTTTCTGTCTAAGAAGATTTCTTTTTTATGTAAGGTACATTGAAACCACAGAGAAAATACAAGTTTGAGTAATACAAGCCAAAAAAATAAAATAAAACTAACAAGAATTTTAGATTTTCTTTATAGCTCTAGTGCCTTCTTGCTCAAGAAGCCACTTAGAATTAACTCAGAACTGATTTCTTCTCATGACTTGACATGTACTCATCCCATTTAAGGATGTTGAACAAAATCCTTCAGTCTTTTCTGAGAGTAGGGGACTGATTCATAGGTAGCCAAAGGCTATTTTACACCATCTGTGCCTGTGCAAAGCAGCTGCAAAGCAGTCATAAGCACCCTGGCAAAGACCATCAGTGTAAAAACAATCATCTTCCCATCCCTGAAGGGTCTTGTAGCTTATGTAGCTCAAGTCCTACCTTTGATAAACCTATTGACTGCTGCAGTAAATATTCCCTTTGGATCTAGCTCTACTATAAATGTAGGTGTCAAAAGTATAGTGCTTTGGTCTGCAGTTTTCCCGTGAGCCTGACCTAGAGATAGTTTTCCCTCAAGGACTGTGAGAACTAAGATGAAGTTCAGGTTTTCCTCTTTACATTCTAATCAGGAAATAGGAATTATGAGCCAAAAATCAGAGGCAGCAGTGTAACTTCTTGAATATGGAAAATTGTTTCTTAGAATCAGCAGTAAAAAAGCAGAATTTAATACTGGAATTAAATTATATCAGGAAACTAAATGTTTGAAGTTTTCAAAGTCAAAGTGGATAGTTGTCTGGAGAAAAAGGAGATTTGAGAAGAAGAGAAAAAAACTTTTTTTTCAGGTGTTCAAAGTTTTCATCTATGCCCTGAAAGAAATACAACAAGAAATATTTTGGAGTTCTTCCCTTATAAATTTGTGAGACTGACTTGCTTACAATATGATAACTTATAGTTATGATTAGAAAACTCTTTGCAGAAGTGAAAGACAGTCACGGAGGTTCCCTGACCGGTTTTGCTGATTTACACCTGGAATTTGAAATTCTGTATCTCAAAACCAAATCTCTCCTTTTGCTACCAGGCTAATGGCTATTCTTTGAGGGACCTCTCAGTCTCCTATCACACACATAATTAAAATAATCAAGAAATAGAATCTGCTCTTAAGCATGAGCAGTCTGAGAGAATTTCCTTCCTCTGCCTTTGCACAGAGGTTAGAGAAATTTCCAGCCCTTGACTGTTATGTTTTCCCTCTGGGAGTACACAGAATCTTAGACCATCCCTCAATGAGGATGGAAAAACCTAACAATATATAGTCTTGTGCACCTCATGAACACCTCTAATGTTTTACTCTCCATCCTTGGAGGTATTCAACACCTGACTGTATAAAGCCTCAAAGAAACTCATCTGACCTCATAGTTGACCTTGCTTTGAACAAGGAATGAGACTAGAGACCCTCTGATGTCCCTCCCAGACTGAGTTGTTCTATCTGTAATACCCAGATCGCTGCTACAGCAGTAGCCCCTATAGGTCAGGAAGTGTACACTGGCCGTAGTCCAAATTCCTTTAGACCTGTTCAGTGTTGCTGGTGCAGAGAGGCGGAGGAACAGTAGGTTAGCAGGTTCTAAGAAATTATTGACATTTCTTCAGGTAAATAATAGTATGCAGGTAGTGGGGAGCAAGAAAAAAAAAAAAAGGCGACTCCTTAGCTTATCTGGGAAAACAGAGCATAACATAAGGTAAGTAACCAACAGCCTATTTTAGGTGAGAGCGCTGACTAAGAAGGGATTCTTGTAAGTCCAGTTCCTTCAGAAAATAATTATCTTTCCAGTAAATTCTCTGCTTATGATATCCACAACTTCTGAATTAGTTGTGTTCCTGTCAGTGAAGGAAATTTTCTTGAAAGACCTTGAATACAATGATTAGACTGTCAGAAGCACTTAGATCAGAAGACAGGGCAAACTTCACTGGAAATTATACGCAGTGTGACATTTTTGTGTGTGAAATGTAACTTTAACATATGGTGGACACAACTATCATGACAATTCTATAAACCAGGTGATTCTACTTTTGCTGGTCCACAAGCACCATCCTAGAACAACCTCACAGCTTCTTACTGTACTGACAATGTACTGTACCTTTGTTTACAGAACAAGTTGTCATTTTACATTTGGGTATTGCTTGACAGTCACCCTTAACACATTAGCTGGTACAAACCTTAAGTATTGCCAATCTGAGTTTTTCTAGATCTTAGTGTATAATTTTGAATTAAGACATCAACACTATCCATTGAATGTTCTGTGCCATTCTTTTATGTTACTCCTGTTACTGATCATCAGAAACACTGACATTAGAAAATCTGGGTGTGTGGCAGAATATCAGTTGACCTGTGACAGTGTGTTGAAAAGAGAAGAAACAAAACAAAATATGTGAGCAGTCTGAGAAATGTATGGACTAAGCAGCAAGATTTTTGGTGAGAGATTTAGCACTATAATCTTATCCTTGCTATTCTAAATAAATATGTAGCATTGTATATATGTAATCATGTATTCACTAAGCAGTGGAATCTCATATGAAAACCTGATATATAATTTATGTCTCTGAAAAAGAAAAAAAAATTACAGTTATTTAATTTGAAGGTTATTAAATGTGCAGGGATCTTCCCAGTTTGGATCTGTGATTATTTCACACCAGCACCAGGCAAAAGATGACACCAGTACAAGAAGTGTGCCATAAAAAGCAGGATGCAAATTTATTTAGCCATCAGACAAGCCATAATCATTCACCAGTGCTGAAGTACAGGGCTAGATCTATAACTCCTTTGCTCTAAGTCAGTAGCAGAAAAAGAATCCACAAATTAGGGGATTTCATTCCCTTTTACCCAGAGCCTCACACTCATCAACTGCTTTAACGTGGAAGTCACTTCGAATCATAGGCATTCATCACCAGGCAACCCTCTGTATCCATCCAAACAGACCCTTTCCACCTAGGGACATATCTTTGAAATGGAACCCAGATGCAATCTGAGAGGAAAGGTCTTCTAGAAGGAATAGGAGAGTGGATGAACAACAGCAAGCCTTCCTGAGAGAGAAAGTTCTGTAACAATAGAGCTGCCAATACCCAATGGATTAAGTTAACTACTGAAAAAATGTCTTTGAATTAATCTGGTTTACATCAACACAGGATTTTCTCATTACTAGTTCAAGTTGAACTTAATACACACACCTTATACAGAAGCAAAGATTTGATAGTGCCTCCTTATGGGTGGGATTAATTATCCAGACCTTCTGTAAGTAGAGCAACAACACTTTTGTCCTCTGGCCTGACCATCTTGACTCATAACTGATCCTGCCAGAATTGCATCTTATCCAAGCAAAGTGCTCCACCTGGACCTCCTTCAGAAGAAAAATCTAACTCACCATTTCAATACACAAATAAAAACCAGTACTCTGGACCAGAGCTGCAAAGGACCCTGGAGTACCCAGAGCGGATGGCAGTATATTATCTAAGTTGTCAAATCTATGTTCATCATCAGCTGTCTAGGAACATACAACCAAACATGACTACAGAGAACTGTGAGTGGAAACAAGCTGTCTTCCTTAGAAGCAAAAGATTAGTAACTGTTCCGGAAGGATTTTCTGGTCTCTTTTGCAGAAAATGTATAATTCTACTCATAAGAACAAGAAACTCTTTCAAATTGGAGCTGTGCTGTTGAAAGTTCTCACACTGAAAGCCTTCTCATGGCTGTCTGCATTGAACATTTCAAAGCTGACTGAGGAACTTTGTAGGCTTGCTAGAGGTTAGGAGTGCCTACTCTAATGTCCCGAAAATGAGCTTTCAGAAATCATCAGGGCAGTTTATTGCCTTTGGGAGACCTAGATTCCAAGGACAGAAAGGCCAAAGTGTATCCCACTGAAGCTGTGGCAAACTAGCACTTTGATTAAGATATCTCAGCTTTTGAAATACCGAATGTTGTAAAGTCTGAGCTTGGCCCACTTCTTCACAAAATTACTCATAAACTCAACCAGATGTCTTATTTGTGACAAGAAGGCCCTGTTTTTATCTTAAAGTTCCCCTTATAGATCTTGATTGATTGTCTTCCTAGAAAGATTTGTAAAGAGATGTGTTTCTGGTGGAGAAAAAGGTCACACTCTGGTACTTGAGATTTGTTTGCATTGTCTTTCATGTTTCTCATTCTGCTCCCTCAAATATAAATTGAGATTATTTTATTAAGAAGTATTTTGGAGAGAAGACTAGAGAATATTGGGTCCACATTAAGCATTTGTGCTTCCTAGGCAGAATATTTTTCCAGAGCACCCAGGGGTACTGAGTGGGATGGGCTCTGCCTTGGCAGTTACATTGGGAGACCTCCAGTAATTCTCCTTTCCTTCATTCTGTTGTCATTTCCATTCTTTCTTCTTCAGGTAGCATCTATTGACTATTCCATTTAGTTTTTTGTGTTTCTTGGTTTTTTTTCTTTAAGACTCTTACGCTGTGGGAATTTTACTTGTTATTTTATCCACCAGATGAACAGGGCCCAACACAAAATATTTATCTTCAGTTGTAACTAAAACTGCTATTTGGCTTTCTTCCCAAAACCCAGAAAGACAATTATACCTAACTGTTTAGAGATTTATAAATACTGTACCAGAGTAGCCTCTGGGTAGTAACTTTAGATATCCAACTCAATAATTTTCTTTTATTGGATAGTGATTTAGATCTTATTTTGAGTCCTATAGAATAAGAGCAGTACATTTCATTAAAAAACACTTACTAAACAATAAAGAAAAGTGATCTTATTGCTCCAAGCAGGTCTAAAATACAGAAAAGGGATGCTGTCTAGTAACATTTTGTCCGTAGACTTTCTAAGACAGATCACAGTACAGCAATGTAGATGTATTTCAGCAAAGTAACAATTGCAGCTGTTTTCTGAATGACTTCAACTTATGAGAATTTTCCCTAGGAACACTATTTCAACACGAGAGATCTTTTTAGGGCCTTCGTTTACAGTTCCCGTAATAGATCCTCCAACAAGAAAGAATAAAGAGAAAAACATAAAGATTGGATGAACTCCTAGGTAATACATCTCATACATCATGGCAAGATTCTTCTGGGGAAAATTCTATAAAATCAAGTAAATATACTCAGAATTTTACACACTGACTTTCAGGTGTAACAGATTGCACAAGCTAAAATAACACTGTACAAGTTTAGTTTCATTTGATCCAGTTCCTTTCAAAATCACTTGAGACTTCATTGTTGTCTTTTGTTGGAGCTGTCTTAAACTTTGATTGAAAGGACAGAAACAGCCACAGAGTTTCATTAGATTTATTTCACAAGCTGGTCATTAATTCTTGTATCACTGCAATTTTTTATGGACTTAGTCTCACAATGTGCTGCAAGGAATTTCTTATTAAAATGAATTTGAGATCTGCTTTCCATTGCACTTGTTGGTAATATATTCTTTTTCACCTCTGCCAATCAATAATTCTTGATTGCTTTATCTCTGAAATGTTAGCAAAAAGAGAGAACAACAATCATTGTATCCGGATTGAAAATGAGAGAAAATTCTTAAAAAACAGGAAAGGATAAATTTTGAAGTCTGAAGTGCTTTGTTAGCAATGGTTTTGTGCCACTCCTGGAGATAACTGTGTTGTAATGCCGCTGCGGAAAACTTGTTATAAATCGAAAACAATAGATTTATTCCCGAAGGAGGGGTTTTTAGTAAATGTTGAATCTTATTTCTCTTATTTTTTAGTTATAAGTTTTAAAGTGAAGATTTCAGAATCTCGTTTTCTATAATCATAAATAGAGTTAATTTTAGGCTGTTACGGATTTCAATATTCTGTAGCAACTCCAGCATTGTTTCCTATGTTTAATTGGTTATATTGCATGAAAAGGTAGAAATAAAAAGCCTTAACTTTCAAATACAAAAAATCAAACTCTAGTTAGCAGGCACTAAATAATTGCAGAGTTTAAGGAGTTACTTGACCTTCTTAGGAAAGCTTATGAGTAAATGTAGAATATTACATGTAATATTAAAAATAAATAAATGAATAGTGCTGACAAAATGTGAAGGATTTGGGGTAGTTTTTTAAAGTGTCAGAGTGAGCTGTGACACCAGCTTTATTCTTTTGAACACTTAGATTCCTGTTTTTCTTTGCATATCCATTTCTTTTGTGCTGCAGAATGCTTGCTATACTTAAAGATAGTCCATAATTTCCTGATTTGCATAGATGTTTTGAAAAATTTTCTCTTAGACAGTATCAATCCTACCAGTCACATTTGCAAAAATGGTATTTTGCATTGACATCAAGGTTATTGGTTTGGAGGATTGAAAGCTGAGTGTAGAGTTCTGCCTAATTAAGGATGTTTTTATGCTGTGTATTTCTGAATGGTCCTTGTATTTTTGTTGGCATCAGTTGTTGCAAATGACAAAAGTAATAATCCAATTAACAAAATTTTCTACTTGGTAGGTGCATTATTGTTTAACTAAATGAATTTGAAATGTCGTATTTTGGTTTCACTACTATTTTTCAAAACAAAGTAATGAAATTAATAACTGAAAAATGAGATAAGGGACAGAACATGACCCGTATCACCATTTACTCACAAAAAAATAGTCCAATTTTTGAAGACCAGGTCGCTATGATAAATAACTCAGTATTACCTTTTTGCAACATGCACATAATTTCTTATCCTGCTGAACTAGATGGATCAGCTGATAGCTGTTATTTATTTTATGGTAGCACACTGGGGCTCTAGATGGAATTAAGAGCTTGTTGTCATAGTCCTGATATACACAAGAATAAAATATGGCCTTTGCCCTGGCAAGTTTACAATCTGATGCCTTGCTTGTTCCAAAACTTATGTGCTCAATGTTATACAGGTTAATAAATCTCACTGACTTCAGCAAAACTATCCACCTGTGTAAAGTTAGATTATGTGCAGGTCTTTGCAAGATTTGGGCTTAAATAAACTGAAGAGACTGGGTGGGAGAGAGGCTGTTCACTTAACATTTTTTCTGTGCTGTAGAAACCAGGCATATTAGGACCTTGCTAGCCTTCCAGTTTTCACATGAAACCCTTGACAGGAAAGGTCCACCCAGCACCCTTCGCATTTTTTTGTATTTTCCTTGCAGCTGGACACTAATGCTGCCTGCCAGAATTGCACCCACAAAGTTTCCCATCTCTCTTGAAGTTTTCCTAGAAAGAGAGAAAACTGAAGAAAAGAGGTTTTTCAATCCTGCTGCTTGTAAACTAAAAATGTGTTGTGGAATAGCCGGAGAGACGCATTTCTTTGACACAGTTTCTCAGCTTTTGGGCGGTGCTGTAAGGTTCTAGCCCAAATAGCTTTAAGCTTTCACAATTGCTTCTTTCTTCTCTGCTTTAAGATATCTCCTCCTTAAGCCAGAGAAAAATAAAACCAGGAAAAGGAGATAGATAATACAGTACATCAAACATGTGATCCCACACTTAAACTATAAATATATTTAACCATCCCAAAACTGTTATAAATTTGTGGTGACTCTATTTCTTTATTATTTGCTGTTCAACATCTTGAAATCAAAAGCCCTATTATAAAGGTGTACTATTTTGTTTGTTTCTGATGCTGAGGAATAAAAAAATCCTACTCTTTTTATGAGCATTAATTATACACCAGGCAAGGAAGCAATTGCCTCTATGTTATGAAATATTAAATCAAAATGCTTCCTGTTCCCAGATGTCCCGGAGATAAATACAGCAGTATTTTGAAGCCCCACTTGGAGCTGTTTTGCCTGCAAATTTATAGTTTTGTCTCCATTTTCAGAAAACCCTGTTTTATGTGAAGTATAGCACTCTTGGTAGTTTTTAAGGAGCAAACTCCTCTGGAGTTGCCTATGTAGGCAACAACTCTTACGTAGATTGCACACAAGGGATCTGAAGTTGAAAGGCTCCTTTAAGATGACAAATGGGTTGAAAATGTTATTGTCTTTGATTGCATGCCTTACATCATCTGTATGTAGGAATAAGAGAGTAATACTTTATCTTTAGCCGTTTTATAAATATTTAAGTCCTTATAGTTGCCTAAAGATATTAAAGCATATTTTACAGTAGTTGGAATATAAATATTATATATAGCACAAGATACCAAAGTGGTTTAATGAATTCATAATTTTCTGTTCACTTTTATTGGAATGTGTTTTATGTTCCAAAACTTCCATTTAAAGAATAAGACACCATTCTGCTCCCTGACAAGATGTGAGCCAATAGTGAATGTTATCAAGGATCCTTTAAGTGGTGATATGAGGCTTCAATTAGCAAGAAGAAAGGGAACATGAGTGTTAGAATGTACTACATCAACCTCTGTGTTTTAACTTAAAAATGTTTAATTTTTTTTTTTTTTTTAGAAACCATGTGTAGGACTTTAAGATACTGTAAGGTGTTTTGCTTCTCTGTCTGTGTATTTTTTTAAAAGTTCTTAATTGCTAAAGAAGATGCATATGTAGATAAAATTATACAAGAGTAAATTTTTTAAATTTTAAGTTAATTTTCTAAAATAAACAACCACAAAATCATGAGACACTAAATGTATAAAAGGTCTGTGTTTCATGGCTCCTTGAATGCAAAGGCGTGTTGAGGTTATAATTCTAAATCTTTCAAATTCCCATAAAAAGAAAAAAATTTCTTTTTAATATTTCACAGTTTAACTATTTCCCAGTAGGAGTCCATGCTGGGTAATCCTTGCTAATTACCCACAACAAAAGTAGACACACAATGCTGGTAAATTATCTGACCCTTTGCATTTTAATGAGACAACAAGGATTTCATGAAGTGATGTTGTTTCAGTGGTTAATGGTGTCAGCAATGTTGTAATTGTAGGCTGAGGCACATTAGCTGCACAACCACATGTAGGAAGGGTTTCTCTCGACAGGCCCTTTGGAGAATAGAACAGGGTATTATCATTAAGCCTATGTCATTTGCATGCTGCTAATCACTTACTTTATTATCTTGTGTATCCATTGTCTTTCTTTAATTGCTCTTTAAATGAAAATTAAAAATAGTTCCAATGCCCACGATACTTGTGATAGCATCTTGATTATGAAGATAACTTCAAGAAAATGGAACATATAGATAATGTATTACAGAAATACAAGATAGTTTGAAAGTTATGTACCATAGCAGGCAGCCTCATGAGCGTAATTCTGATATCTTTCTTTGCTTCACTATGTATTGTTTGCTTAATAAATGGTTATTTATATTCATAAAGGTGGTGGGTTTTTTCAGAGATCAATGTCACTGTTTTTGCTTTAGTGTGGAAGAGATAAAAGCATCAATATGTAGCAGACCTTACCAGTCTAGTAGCATTTACAGGAGAAAGCTAGATTTGTGTCCTTTGTTTTTTCCAGTTCAATCCTAGTCTGTGATATCCAGTGCAGAAAAACGGAATCTAACACCTGCGAGTGAGTTGCTGAACTCCGGCAGCTTTAGGATAAAATTTACAAAACTCTTGGTATTCTTTTGTCAGGACAGACCTGTTGATTTAAGTTTGATGTGGTTAAATTTGAGGCAGCCCAGACTTTCCATAATAGGCAGTCTCTAAAAACCTGGTAGCTTGTGGTTATCAAGAACCTTCCAGACCTTTCAGCATCTGCAGAATGAGATATTCAGGCTGACTTGAGTTATGGCCTCCATTTGAGAATCGATACTACTGTGCTTCTAATAGTATATTTTTGCAGCTTTTCAACATCTGAACAACCTAAACCTGAAAAATTCTGCCTATTAATTTTGTAAATGGTACGGTAGGAATTTTTATTGAAGATAGTGAAATAAATTTTGTTCTTGACTAGCTGTTGTAATTTAATTTTATTGAACATATCTCAATAAGATTATGGTTAATGGGAATTGTTGTACTGGCTTATTTGGATACAAGATTAAGATCATATAAAATTTCTGTAATATCATAGCAATACCAGATCTTTTCCAAACTTTCTGTAGAGCTTTAAAATAGAACCTGTGAGAGTTAGAATGGAGATTGAACCCTTCATATTGATTTGAAGTTTGTTTGCTTGTTTAAGTTTTCTATTCAACTTGCATTCTAAAATACTCTAAATAACTGATTCAGGAGCACAATTGCTGACTAGCAGTGAGAGAAAAAGTATCTCTACAGTCTAATAGTATATATCTTTTCTACAGGCTTGACTTTACAGAGTTTTTTCTTAAATGCATAGAGTCTTATTAGTCCAATTCATCTGTCCTCAAACAAACAATGCATTCTTCCGCACAAGTTTTCCATTAGTCACAAGTGTGAGTTTGCTCAAAACCAGTTTGTGCTGTAGCCAAAATTAAATTCAGTAAAGGTGCTTGAACCATTTTGTTTAGCATATTCAGCTGTGTATTTTAGAAACTGTATCTGTTGTAAATCCTCCCTGATTTGCAAATTGTTACTATTCTAGCTTTCTGTGTATGAAGAACTGGTCTTCCTAGAACAGTAACTTCAAACTTTTTGGGAATTAGTTCAGTTATGTATAAAATTAATCCCTTTTGAATTGATTTATTGAATCTACCCTGGCTTGAAATCAGTGTTTGACAAGCTGCTTAAAATAATGTTTTAGTGAACTCTTTCTCAGAGGACAAATATCAAAAAGATTTTTCCATGTAACTCCAATTTAGCAACCCTGCTATTTCCAGGGCCTAAGGAAACATATAAATCTCAGATATACTATTATGTCCTGGTTGATTTCGTTGCCTACCAAATCTTTAGAGTTGATAGAAAAACAAAATCTTGGAAAAAAGTTCCTGGAATTGTGACGTTCATGGAGTTTTTAAACACAGATTTGATGTTATATTCACACTATTTTCTTAGCCAAATATGTGGCATGCTAGGTAATATTTCCTTTCTTTACTCATCTCCTTTATTTTTATATGTAGCACCTAGAGTAATTTTACTAAAAACTTGAAAATTGCAAGCTTTGTGTTTTTGGATTTCATTATTAGGTGTCAACGAGCCCACTGGGAGATGGAAGAAATGTCCTCCTATTTTTTCTTGTTAAAGTGTACAGACCAAGTTGATAGTTAGCAATGTGGAAGGGACTTTGAGGGTTTCCCTCCAGGTGTTCATGAGAGGAGGGACTGGGGATTGAAGATCTCTCTGCTCTCCCTTGCTGATCAGTGAATGGAGGCAGGGCACAGCAGTGCCTCCCTGAGCTTTTCCTCCAAGATTTGTGCTCCTTCGACTCCTTTCTCCATAGGCCTTCCTTCACAGGAAGGAAGTCAAAGCAGGAGATAGCCTTTGATAAGCAATGGGAAGTCTGTCAGGGAAAAAAGGTGGGGAAGGGCTGGCACAAAAGTATCCTGTGATGCACATTTTAAAATGCTCCCCCTGCAAGAGAGGGAAGCGATTCCGCCTACGTGAGTAATGCAATGCTACTTTTGCGTCTCCCAGGTTTCCCCATATTTGAGTATTTGATTATTATTAATTCTTCAGCTAAATGTTCAATTCCGTTGTTTAGTGGCAATGTAAACTCATCTGTCTGGACACATCTCCCGTTCTGAGTGAGACAGATGTAGACTGAATTAGACAAAAGGTGCTTCTAAAAGTTTAGAGTATGTCTTGAATTTGGTTTTATTTATTTAATGGCAATATGCTCACAGTGCCACATGTAACTAGGCCTTAAAATTTATCTGCAGATTTGCATTTTAGATTGGCCCTGCCCAAAATCATCAGCTTCTTAAACTACCCCAGAGGCAACACAAATCCACATTGCAACTTGAATATTTATTGTCAGAATCCTATCAAATAACAAGAAATAGACTAAAGACTCTCAGAAATATTCAAAATCTCTAATTGAAAGGAAAGCTATTTCCACTGATATTGGTACTAATGAAATTAAAACAAGGAAGTAAACATTTTAATTTTTATCAACCGATTCAAGTCCCTAGTAAGTAATAAGGGATAGGCAAGTTAATGTATTAAGTGTTTATATAGAGATTATGCCGTTTTAAAATCCGACAGTAATATTTAGATGTATGAATGACAGTAAGTAGTCAATATAATGCTGAAAACTAGGGAAAAAATTGACTAAAAGTGCTGGGAGTATTCAGTATGTCTGTACTGCGATTGGATGCCACGGTATGTGTTTTATGATTGCCACTTACTTTTCACTACTTAAAGGATATCAAATTACAATTTACTGTTATCACTATCTTCATCAGCTTGTTTGCTACTGTAATGGGTTTCAGATCCCATATAAATAAAATAGATAAGGAGCTAGTGTAGAAACACTTCTGCTGGTATTTCTTTAAATATAAAAAGACATTTGAACTGTGAGAGGTAAGCAAAACCCATAAGGATTTTAGAAAAAACTCTAATAAAATAATGAGTCATTCTGTCATGATAAGAACTTAATTTTCTTTTTAAGATTAATATTCACTAAGGGGAGAAAAACGGTGAGCCAAAATAGTGCAAACTTAGCAATGGAAGTTTCATCTTATGAACAGTCCATACCTCACTGGTTTTGTGAATATCTTTCCTTTTTTCTTGATATACCTGAGGAAATTATCTGTTTATTTACACTGGTGACTGTATACTTTGGATATTCTTACCCCTCAAGTGGCCATCAGAGGCATAAGTTACTCTCTGAATTCCTGATTCTGGATACCGCACTGACTGAATCAGAGATTCCCACATTTTATAGAGTGAGTAAACTCAGTGATATCAGACTGCTGTTCTTCAGGCAGTTCTATCTACACAACCTTAGATATTAGTAGTAGCTAATATATGGCTACTGATACATCACTCAAGAAAAATCAATTGGAGAGCTCCTTCAGATTCATCCTGCTTCCACAACTGTGCAATTTGTATTTAGGTTCTTTTAATGGTGAAAAAAAAAAAAAAGAGGATTAGAAAGAAAACAAAATCTTCATTGTTTATTTCCAGTCAGAGTCAAGAATAATTGCAATAAATTAGCCAATAGGTTTTGGTAGACCTATATTTAGAATGTTTGATGATGTATATGTGACACATAAAACAGGGTTAATATGCCAAGCTGAAGAGAGTATAAGGCTGGTTTGATGTGTTAGCCATTTCTGTGAAGTTCAGTATCAAAGGATTAACATTTCTTTTAATGGAGGTACTTTCTCAAGTGCTTACCATCCTACTACTTTTCACGCATGATAGGGATAGTTTTCATACTGGCCATTAGTACTGATAATTATGACATGCAAATAGGTGTGCTGGTGGGATGCATGCTTTTAAAACATGCTCCAAACCCTAGGATTTTGTTTCCTTATATGTGTTTCAAATAGGGCCCCATACATTATTTGCAAGGTTCAGATTAAACTGTTGCAAGGATGTAGTAAGCTATCTTTTTTAATCCAGAGAATTTTGTTTGGAAAAGTATACAAATACTGCTTAGGCGATTAATATTCCTTACACTGGTACCCGCACCTGGCTGTGTGTGATTTATTGTGCTTTCTAAGGAAAAGTTAGTTGAATTAGCATTATACAGACTGGCATAGTTCAAACCAACTTGATACTCATTTTCACACATGGTATCTGCTAGGATGTCTTTAACAGACATGCTACTCTGAAGTTGTGTGCTACAAAAGGCAGTATTTGAGTGACAAAGAGCATGACTGATTTTTATTTTTATTTTTATTTTTTATCCTCTTTATGATGTTCGAGTTCTGGTAAAAAATTTTGGCTTGCAGAAAACCTTTCCAATGAGAATTTAATCAAGCACTGAAATTTTTTAAATACAGATTTAATTTTTTTAATCAGCTGCATACTGTCACTTGACAATGTGCATAGAAAACCTGTCTGCTAAAAGATTTTGTAGGATTTGGTGAAATCTGGCAGGATGGACATGGGCACAATGTGCTCTCTAGTTGGCAGGCTTTGAAGAGTTACTTTCTTACAATACAGAGTAATATGGGGAAGCGCTTTTGTATACTTGCAAATAGATTAGACTGCAGGAAATATGCAGGAGGGCTATGAAGCATACCTGCCAGATAAATTAGAGGTGGTCTTGATCTGAATCCAACCTGTCTCAAAGCTCAGCTCTGGGAATTCAGTTCAGATTTCTTTGATAAAATGAGGCTTTAACCTTCACAGTTCAATTTTGATCCCCAAGACAGCCTTGAATGTGGGATTTTAGTTTTGACCCAGCTTATAGAGACTTAATGACATTTTACCATAGGTTTCCAGCTCAGTTCCAGCTTGAGTAATTTGCAAGTCTGCTGGCACTATTTAGCCCACACAGACTATGAAGTCGAGCGTAAGTAAGTCCAAGTTGATGGAAAAACAATATTGCTAGAATAGAGTGACAGATGTTGATTATCACAAAATGTCTGTTTAAGCATTTTGTGTGTATCCATTTCCTCACTGCAAACACCTGAAATTTTTGTAGAAGTTACAAAGTAATTGTACTTAAAGACATGGAATCATCTGCTAAAGAAATTGTCAGAATACATATTGCAAAAAATGACTGCTGTGGTTATTACTGTTGCTGCTCAGGGGAGCTATTCAGATGCCTCATTTATTGGAGCTTAATAGATTAAAAGTCCAAATTGAGTCTCATGATATAAACCTAATCAAATTCTAATCTGCATAATTTTCCCATAAGCAGCAATGGGAAATTAATTTAATTTATGTTTCAGTAGTTTCCAATCATGTGTTGGACAACATTGTTACTTTTATTTATCAAAATATTTTCATTGATTTCTTGCTATGATATCCGGCTTTGCTCTTCCTTTCTCACAAAGAAAAAATTTACTTTCGTTGATATAATGACACAATGTAGGGTCTTGCCTAACTTGCTGATGTATAATTTCTAACGGTGAATTTTCCATTTTGTTTGTAGTTATTGAATACCTGTCTCTCTAAACTAGGTAATATAGCTTAATTTATTTGATAATTTTTATTCAGCATATTTATTTTTGCCTGAGGTCTAAATGTGCAGGGTTGATTAATGATTAAACTGAAAGGAGTTTGGCATCATTATATACTAAATTATTTTAGCTGCCAACATGTGCTACACTTAGATGCTACCAACTAGAAACACCTAGTGTAGAAAACTAATACATAGTAAATAGAGGGTGGGGACTATTAAAAAATAAGGTTTGTAGAGAAAGTAGCTACGAAAAGGAAATTTAATTTTGTTTTCCTTCGGCCAAATAAAAAAAAAAATAAATTCAGAGAGCTTCTGCTTCATTCCATAAGAGCATGAAGTTCTTCTCAGGCTAATACTGGCCAGGAATGTTTATTTTATAGAGAATCAAAGTTTCCTTTGAAGAAAACCTGAGGAAAGTGCTATGGCTAGTAACTACATATTATCTTTCTTAAAGTGAGAAAAATAGCAAGGAGTGAATGCCAAGGCTATGCTCTGCAAAGCATTTGTAAATAAAGCGGATTTGTTTTGGTAGTTTTGGGTTGTGTAAACTTGCAATGAACCTTGGCAGAAGTAGAGTTTGGGTAATTACCACGTGAGATTTTATGAAGGGAGAAAACCCCTTACAAAGCCAACAACAAAAACCCAGGCAATTTCAGGTGGACTTCATTTTTTGTGCATGTTTGATAGTGAAACTCAAAAGACACTTAAACTGGAAAAAGACTTCTATAAGTTCCTGTGAATAAGTTCCTCTTAGTTATACATGGTTCTGCACGAGGCTTAAAATATTATGCTATTTCTAACATGTTGTGCTGTTCACAATTGAAAATGGAATCAATGTCGTGTGATTGAATGGTAGACTTCAAGATGATGAAACTCCAATCCTTCTCTTGTTCTTTGTTTTTACAGCTTAATCCTGCTTTGTTAGAGCAGCCCAAGAACCAGTAGGCCTATAAATCATTTACACTTTCGGCACGTGTGGCCAATAAGGCCAATAACTTATCCAGGCATGTATCTCACACACTTTGGGAGCGGAAACTGGTATTGGTCCCACTGCCCTGTGCTTCCATTTGAACTTTGATTTGGACATTTTCACTATAGATTTCTGTAATTCAACAACAAGGGCACAAACAGACGTTAGAGAAGAGCACTTTCTTGGCAGGAAGATGGTAGCTTGTTCCCTCTGACTGTGTCTCTCCAGGGGTTGTTCCAGTCCCAAAGCATTGGAGAGTTGTTAAAGTTGAGAAGGCTGTCCTTCTTCACCCTCCACTCTCTGTAAATGCACCTTGGCCAATGTTTGGGCCTGGAGCATGTCTGACGATGCTGAAGTCTCTGAGAGAGCTGGGAGCTTATGCAGTCACATCTGGTCTCCCACACTGCTCTCCTTTCCCAGAGCTTTAACGATAATCTCCAAGAGATTGTTACATCTTCAGGCACAAATCGCAATAAAAGTCAGAACTGAAACCAGAATTTAGGATTTCCAGGTTTTGAGGCCAAACTACAACTCCCTGTCTCAGACCACAGGGGACATTGAAGCTAGAATTGTTTCTAAATTGAATGGCTGTAACAGATTCCCATGAATGTCAGCAGCTCTTTAGCTGCATGACTGCTGCTGAACTTTCCAGGTATACCCAAGTGGCTGTACTTTGGAGAATAACAGGTATAGTCTATCATTCAATTGAATTCACAGGAATATTAATGGACGTTGTCAGCAAACAGTAGCAAAGGGATATAACTGTGAGGTCCTTCTGTAAGAGAATTATTTCTTTTTGACTGGCTCTGCTTAATGAAAATACTTGTCCCATAGTTCTGCATGATGACTTGTTGAGGGTGTGTTTGGCAGTTCACCACCTGTGTGTTATTCATATATGCTCAAAATATTATTGTTGTTTCATACGCCTTAGATGAACCAGAGGTAGTTAATAGTATATGTGTCTTTTAAATTATACTTTTGAGGACTATAGTCCATACATTATCCAGTGAATGCAATGGCATCTTTCCCTAAAATAGCATTATTTAAAGGGCACTGTCAATTTACATGGTACTTTAATGACAAGGCCACAACCTTTAGGTCTGCCAAGTGGATTTTCAGTTTAAGAAAATACCTTCTGCCTGCACAGAGTTCCAGTTCAGTAAAACATGCAACTTTGAAAGGGAAGGGAGACAAATAAGAAAGGGGCAGAGGAAAAGGGTAAGAGAATCACAAAGGATCCATTATGATCCTTAAGAACAGAAGATATTTTGTAAACATAACATAAAAATCCAGTTTGAGAATATGCCCATCCGAGTCTCACTGGAGTCAGTAGTACAGTAGCAGTGCACATACATGAGACAAGTTTGTTTCTACACTAAAACTCCAGTAAACCTTTGTTGGCCCTCAGCAAACTTAGAGAATAAATTTCCTGCTAAGAAGAGCAAACCTTCCTGCGTTTCTTGGGACATTACTCAGTCAAATGAACTGCACAAGAACAAAAATTAGCAATTTATGCCCAGCACAATCATTTGGCTATCAGGCTAGTTGCTCCAAAAAACATATAAGCAGGGCAAAATTAGTGGTGCTTTCAGTGCAAAGGAGGCAGGTTAAGCCATGCCAGTATTCCTTGAATTTAAACTTCATCACAGCGCCACTGGCTCTCAGAATACCTGCATGTTTCTGCTGAGCCCCAGTTAGTGCCTCCCTGACAGGACCACGGGTTGCCCTTGCTCAGGAGGCACAGCGCTCATCCCTTAGTGCATCCCCAGTACTGCTCATCCTTAGTAGGTGGGCTTTTGTAAGAGACAGGGAGGCCTTATATCCACCTGACCCTGCTGAGCTCTGAGCTGGGGAGCCCCTGGATCCCCAGTAACTCCTGGTAAAAAGAGCATGCCTCTTGTTAGGGAGGAAGTTTCTCCAGTGTTCTCTGTCCATGAAAATGAGTACATCTTTAAGAGGTAGGATTTTGCCTCTAATGCAATTGTTTGGTTTTTACCTACTTCTGTGAGCAGCAGCATCTTAGAGAGAGCTGCGGGATACTCTTTGCACAGAATCAAGACATTGATCCGGCAGCTTTCTGCAGAGAATTGCAGGAGGCTCAAACTCCTTCAGAGCGAGGTAGCTGAGTTAGGGAAGGGAATCTGCTGCCAGGAGGGACACAGTGACTGCCAGGCCTCACTTATTTTGAGCATGTCAAAGCCCAGAACCTGTGTTCCTTTCAGAGGTGTGATATACTTAGTCCACTTTGACAGCATCTTGTTTCAGAGTGGGACAGGACTATATTGCCTTCTGTTGAAGTTTCCTCAGCTTGATAAGGGAGACCTTATCACTCTCTTCAGCTACCTGAAAGGAAGTTGTAGAGAGGTGGGGATTGGTCTCTTCTCCCTGGTAACAAGTGAAAGAACAAGAGGAAGTGGCCTCAAGTTGTGCCAGGGGAGGCTTAAATTGGATATTAGGGAAGATTCCTTCACTGAAAGAGTTGTCAAGCGTTGGAGCAAGCTACCCAGGGAGTGCTGAAGTCATCATCCCTGGAGGTATTTAGATGTGTAGGTGTGACACTTGGTGACATAGTTTAGTGGTGGACTTGGCAGTGCTAGGTTAATGGTTGGACTCAATGATTTTTAAAGGTCATTTCCAACCTAAATGATTCTATGACTCTATGTTGTGGTGGTTATCCCTACAGCCCACGGTGATGGGTTGACCCTGGCTGGTAACTAAGCCAATCTTGCTACCTTTCCCATGTGAGAAAAAAACTCATGAGCTGAGGTAAAGCAGCCTAATAAATGAAGAAAGCAAAACCAAACCACAAAACAAACTACAAAAAAAAAGCAAAAACCAAGTGATGCAAAGTCAATCACCCATTCCAGCAATTCAGTACCAGATGCAGTGGCTGCTGGAACTGATACTATTTTTCTGTACCTTACCTCCTAATCGTTGGTGAAGAGAATTCTCTTCTCCAGAAATACCCCACTGTCACTGTATTTCCTAACACAAGGACTTGCACAGGCCATGTGAATTTTACTGTAGAGGCTGATACTGTTAAGCAACTGTAGTCACAGTTCCCTCAGTTTTTGTTGAACAAGGAGACACTGTGGTTGTAAGACCACAACTATCAGCCCTGTTTTATGATTTTTATGAGCATTAATGGAACAAGGTTTGTGGACTGAAGGAGAAAATGGAATATGAAAAGGAAAATGAAAAGAGGTTGTGAGGAAAGCATGTCATTTCTAAATGAATGCTCTGTGCAGAGGAATTTAATCTTTTCACAGCTGAAAATGGATCTTAAATCTGATGCCTTAGCTTGTTTCAGCTTCTGTAATGAAAGAGTTTTCCTAATACCCTGTGACCTGAATTTCTCCCTGCTTTACGGGTGCTATTCCTTGACGTACAAACCTGTATTTTCTCAAGTCAGCATTCGATGATGGATGTCAAAATACAGGTCATGTATTATGCATATGGCATTACCGATTTAAGGTGTTTACTTGTCAAGTTGAAGAAATTCAAAAATGTCACATTCACTGAATCTGCACAGCTGTCACTTGTAGTTTTTCATGCCTATAAATGAAAGTTCTGATAAAGCAGGTTAGTTTTCCTGCACTTTTTTTTTTTGTTTGTTCTCTCTTCTGGAGGGAAAAAACTATACAGCCTATGTATAGAATTTCCTTTGTGACTTGGGAGCAGGGGTGTGGCCTGGAGGTGTATGATGCCATGTGACTCCAAACATAGGCCCACAAAGTCTACAAATGCTCCAGTTTTCCTGAAAACATTCCAATATTTTCATATTTTTTTTAAGTAAATTAAGCTATCAGATATTTCTCACATCTTTCAAGACCACAGGATGAAAAATATTAAGATATGAGTCTAGTTTTTCATTCAAGGAGAAAACAAAATCTCTTTAACATGCTTCCTGCATTTCAGACTGAATGCACTATGTGTGCAGTGTGCAATTACAGAGCTTCTGACAGTCTGTGTCTAACAGAAATGCTGCTTTTACTTCAGTCTTCTGACACCATCCTAGGAAGACAAATATTTGAAGGGTTAGAGAGGTGGCTACAAATAGCCTTCAATGGAGAGCACGTGTGCGTGTCTCTATGTGTGTGCACATTGCAGTGGAGGGAAGGCAAGAAGAACTTGCATGTTTAGATGAATTATGCTAACTTCAGTTTGCTTTTAGCTGGTAGGGAAATGCTGATGTGCTCCTGAACAGCCTGATTCACTAAAAAATATCTTAGGGAGCGCATCCTGAGATGAAGAGAGGAAAATCTTCAGGAAAAAGGGAGAAGCAGAGCCTCTAGGGATGCTCCCAGCAGTACAATCCCTAGGGTGCATGAGAACAATATTAGTTTTCTTTGCTGTTAGATAACTGAGTATAAAAAGTCTTGCTGTCACCATTTTGACTTGTAATTCTGCAGAGGACCCAACTAGGCCTGCTACCTTAGCTGCTCAAGGAGTCTGGATTTGCCTGAGCTTTTGCTATTGTACTGTGACAAAGGCTCTCTCTTGCATCTCCTAATAGAAGCAAATGTTCAAAGAGCCAAAACAGCTATCAGTCATCGTGCCAGGTACAAGGAAACATCTGCAAACCAATACCGGTTGGGACTGCGACTCACTGTCACCATGCTGGTCTTACTGAATTAGTTTCAACACAATGAGTAGTATTAAGTGACTGACTGTTAACACTTCTGATCATCTTTAAGAAATCTGCTTTCTAAAGATTTTCTATGCACTGGTAATATTAAATAGAATTGCTTTGCTGACTTAGGTTTGTCTATGGCAATGTTTTTGTCTTTCAAGCCTGTTGAAGATACCACATCCAATTCTTTTCTCCCAAGGAATTTCTTCACAGAATTTTCACTCCCTTCTTAGTTATCCTATCTGTACAATCATCATGTTGCAACTAGTTTTCATGTAATAGAATGAAATTTATATCGGTACTTTCTGGAGGGCTAAGAAAGTCTCTTCTCAGTGATTCTAGTTTTATTGCCTGTATATTCTATATGTGATACAGACAAAACAGCAATAGATGAATGAAAAGAGAAATTTAAATCCTGTTAAATCAAGAAGTCCAGATCTAGTGGTGTTTGTAGTTTAGGGGCAGTTTGAGTGATGTTGATTATAACTGGAAAAGAACTTAAGACAATATGAAACCAATATGGTGTGTTAACAACTACTATTTGGTTTAGAGATTTCCTGGTTTTTAAATTGGTTCCTAAACTGAAGAAAGGTAAACTAGGTAATATCATATCATATCACATCATATCATATATATCATATCATCTTCTGAATTCAGTAACAGATAAATGTACCGATGAAGTTAATGGAGTGAAACAGTTTCCACACTGCAAGAAGATAATGAATGATTATGCAGGAATTAGTTTTGTTGTGATTAACTTAGAATCAGTGTATGGAGAATTCAGAACTACTGACAGAGGACCAGAAGTCCATCAGTATGGGTGTCAAGTGTGAAGTCAAAGAACTTAGGAATAATGTGGCAAAAAAAAAAATTTTCTCAGAAATGTGTGTTTTAAAGTGAGCTTGAGTAAATCCTATTCCTCATATTTGCCTAAAAATGCTGCCCTGACATTGGTCTACATGAAACCCTAAAGTGAACCTCTAGTTTCACGATCACTTCTGTAATAATGACATTAAATGAACATTCTCATGCTTTCTGCAGCTTTAATGAAGAAGGCAGGCGGAATGCTTTAGTCTCAACAGTGTATTTCCATCCTACTATTGCATGGGCTCTTGTATAACTACCTGTTATGATAACTACCTGTTTTTCAGTACTTACAATCGAACTCCAAACGGCTTTGCCTGGGGACTTTTTGTTTAAACTAAAAAAAAGGAACAAAAAAAAAAAGACAAAAAAAAAGTTTGGTGTCAAGGGTTTCATTTCAAACTGTGTAGAGAATCAGGCTGAAAGCACAATGTCTTTTGGAGGTGAACCTTGCTAGTCTCCAGATCTCTTTTTTTATGTGAGTGCCTGCCAATATGTTTCCTCTCCCGCCTTTGTTTCCTTTACATCTTCACTCTTTTTAGTTTCTTTTCAAGTGTTCCTCTTAGATATGGTTTGAAAACCTATGTCCTTTTCCTTCCATCCTATATTTTTGTCTGTTACAATGGACCCTTCCATTCCAGCATTTCTGCAATTTAATCTTCAGAGAGAGGCATGTTATCAAGGGTACACATGAAAATTTTTAAAAAACCAAAGCCACAATATGCGGGTTATGTTGCTCCTGGAAAACAGACAAGTTTTAATCCCGCTTGTTGATCAAACCTAAAACCTGCTAATGGAAGCAATTTGTTCCTCATGGTTGTACTACTATTTACAAACAGTACTCTTTAAAATGTTAATTGCTGTTTAAGGAAAGGTGTTTGTTTCAGGATTATTGAAATACTAATAGGGCAAAATTAAACCTCTCCAACACGGAGGTCTTTTTATTTTATTTGTATTTAAGTAATATATTTCCATTTTGCACCTTTTGATGCAAAGGCTTAGGATAATAAAATGAATTTCAGTTTCTCCATTAGCTATCAAATATCTTACAGCAGAAATTACATGCATATTTGTGAAGGATTATGCTTTTATGAAATAACTTTAAAATTAAGTCTTTTTTTTTAAATGACAATTTTTTATCATACTTTTCTTGAAAAAAAGTTAAAATCAGAGATGGGAAATTCCCCATAGTTTGTCCTCTCTAAACTTTCTCCTTTTTTTGTCTCTCTTCTCTTTTCTTTTAGGCTTTACGCCCCCTGGGATGGATAGGTCATCTCCAGACAACAGTCCAGTCCATGGCCTGTTACGTCAACCCTCCATTACAACAGGAGCCAACATCCCTATTATTACAGAGCTAGGTAAGGAAAACTAACATTTATCCTTTCATGTACATTCCCATGTCTTTTTCCCACTTCCCTTGTTGTGCAGTCACAGAAAAATTATTCATACTGTATCTTACAGTGTTTTATTTCCTCTTTTGATAAATATTTTGAATTATGCTCTCTAAACAAAGTTTAGTAACAGTTGGTTCACTTTATTTGAATAACTGAAATATATTTCTCTCCTTCCTTTGGGTTTTCTCCATTTTCTTAAATAAATAGTCTATCAGACAAGATGCTTTTTGCATAGTGTAACAAATAATCAGGGTCTTTGAGCTACAGTTAGAAAAGGAAAAAAGCCACAGTAAGTATGAGCAGATATTTCCTGTGCATTTAATCAGTTGTAAGAGGCCATTTGTTTATTTCTTCATGGTCCAAAACTTTTTAATCATGTGTAACCAAACTCTGTATAATAGTATGAGATATTTTACTCCTGAGAATACAATGATGGTAGGTAACGAGACTCTGATTTCCACTCTAGCTGTGGGTATTTATGTTGTCAAGTGGTGTGATGTGAAGTGCAGAAGCTGTTCTGTTTTTTTCATGGCAAAATACAAACTTGATTTGTGGTCCTTTGTCCTTTATTTTCCTCAGTTTTATTTTTTAGAGCCTTACCTGTCTTTTTCCCTTACTTTATTCTCTTTCTGTACTTTCTTTTCCTCCTAAATACTTTACTTATTAGCTAAGCCTGGCAAACTTCTGCCTTTGGTTTCAATCAGTCAGGAAAAAAACAGTGGAACCCACATTCTTATGATAACTGAACTGGGTAAGAAGTGCCTTTTTCCTTCACATCACTGTCTTATTTTCTGTTGTTGTTGTTCTTACTGTCATCAGCTTTCCCTTTATTTATCTGGCTGTATCAGAGGGGCTATCCTCATGGCACTGCTTTGAATGTGTTTTATTTGTGGTTCTAGTTGAAATTGACTGTCTTGTTGTGGTCTTTCTTAATGATTTTTTTTTTCACGCAGCATCAGTAAACCTTTGATCACACACTCGTCTGACCTGCCGGCTGTTTTCATAGCACCTCCTCACCAATTCATTTTCTTTGGCCTGACTCCCCACTTCCCAGGCCCCTCCTTCCCCCCCACCCCGCCCCCCTTTCTCTCCTTTTTTCTCTCTTTTTCTTTTTTTTGTTACTTCAGCCAGTTGTCAATTTGGTGGACATGCCTTAGCAGTTTTCACAGGAAGTCCAAGAAGAAGTAAGATACCAGAAAAAAACCCCAGCATCATACTTTCCCTTAAGCTATTTGTTTATTTGTTTTAGGGAATAGGCTTTTTCTCAGAAGCTCAGGTTTTGAAGCTGTAGAGAAGCAGTCAAGCTTCTGCACTGTTCCCTCTCGGCACAGAGAGCTTTCACCAGCCTTTGTAAGCAGTATTTGATGAGCTTTCCCTATGGCACAGCACCACACATTCGAGCCCACCTCACCTGGCCCACGGACCTTTCATAGAAATACTGGCATGCTAACTTGCATTAGGAAGATAAAGATATAGAGAATAAAAACACGCTTTCAGAATTCACATTAGATTTGTAGCATCCTGGGAACTGATACCACACATGTCTAACAAGCTGGTGTCTAAGTCAAGTATTAGTCTGCCAGATGTAAGTGGAAAAAGAGTGGTACTGTCAATAGTGCCTACTCTCAACTAGCAAATTAAACTCAGGTACAAGCTTTCCAAAAAGTACATTTTGAAATGATACAGCAGGCTTTAAAATATTATATTGCTCAAGAATCTGGACAATAAATTGATAGGTATTGTACTAGAGAAAGAAGTATTGTGAAAATTGGTGTTTTCTGGGATGAAATTCTTCTGACTTTGAGGGCAGAATGTTTCTCTGATTAAAATGCTGAGATGTTATGTTTTTATGGTTACATCAGGGAGCAGGAAGGCAGGAATTTTAAATCCTTTTCTCATCTCATTTAGACAGCTAACATGAGGCTTTATCTGTAGTAATTTAATTTTTCTAAGCTGAGCCTGACAAGCATAGTAGTATATAGTTTGAAAAAAGAGTGGACAGAAAAGAAAGCTATATGGGAGGGAACAAAACTATACGAGAAGGAAGATCAGAATAGCAGGCAGAAGAATTTCTAATGTAAATCCAGAGCTGAAACCTGATCAAGTTAACAGCAGCTCTCATTCTGTCCTCAGAGTTGGCTCAGGAGATGTGTTCACACGGGGAATATGGACATAGTCAGTATACGCAGTTTTAAATGCTCAGGAAGTTTTTAATTTCCCTTGCTTGCATGGGAACTGAAATTAATTTGTGGTTTAGTAAGTTGAAGGGTATTCTGATGGCATAGCTAAGCAGTCTGTGCTTTCATGCCTGAGGGAGATTAATATGGAAATGAAATATTTCATGAAATATGGTCCACTTGATACACTGATCTCGAGGAAACAACTATTTTTATTTGGAATGAGTTGGAGACAGAGGGCTTAACTGTGACAATGAAATGCTAGAGAAAGTCTAAATGACAAATACTATTTTATTTGGGCTTTTTCTTTAAAACAGCCTCATGTTGATTCTTTTTCACACTGGCTAATATAGAATTTGTGGCTAAGAAAGTGAAGTTATGGAAACAAATATTTGAACAAAAGGCAGAGCTGCAAGAGAATAACTGCTCATTCATTCAGATAGATGCATGTTAAAGGGGCAGTTTGTCCTCTTTTGAGCATTAACAGCACTCCAGTAAGAATCGCAGCAGCACATCTAACAGATGCCTGTGGGCTATATCAGAGTTTTATTGACAGCCTTTATTTTACGATGGGGTTCTAACTTTGTATCTTCTGGTAACATTTCACTATAAATGTGTACAGCCTTAGCCATTGTACCTGACCAATACCAAGATTGTCTCAATATATAAGAGCATTGTGTATCTCATTTTAAGTGCAGGCAGCTGGTGCCACGAAGCTACTTTTACAGCAAAGGGATAGTCACCTCTCAAGAACAAGAGTGTCACCTCTTACAAGCAACAGATTGTTATATGCACGTTTTCACATCCATCTTGATTTCATTTTCAGTGACGTCAAAGACACAAGTCTGTGTTTCCAGACATATACCGTTTCTTTTTCTTTGATTGTGCAATGTGTAAGGTCACATGCTGGTGACCCAGAAGCACTTTATGATTTTACTCTTCTTCTTATTATTATTTGCAGTAAATGATTCAAATGTTCAGTTCTTGGACCAAGATGATGATGATGATCCAGACACAGAGCTGTATCTCACGCAGCCCTTTGCATGTGGAACCGCGTTTGCTGTCAGTGTGCTGGACTCTCTCATGAGCGCAGTAAGCAAACAAAACCTTTTTCATTGCCTTCCATCAGACTTATTATGAAAAAGTATGCATGTATAGACCCTTTTCTCCAGGTAGGCAGGAGAAGACAGTTTTTTTCTTAGATGTCAAGACGATTTCAGAACCTTAATTTTCAGTTGGACATGAAGACCTTAACTGAGATATGTAGGACTTCCATAAGTCCGTAATTTTATAAAGAAAGAGTCTTATGTCAAGTTTTAAGGATAATATTTTCCAAAAATGTTTCCCTCCTGAAATCCAGACCCAAATTCAGTGTGTCAGTCCCTGTGCTCACCATTCATGTCAGCCAGCATCAACTGCATTTTGAGTTTTTAATTTCCTGTAGCTATGAACAATGTTGTAAGTATGAGCACTGAGGGACACTGATAGAACTATATGAAAGCCATTGTACACATCTCATGAACTCTACTTGCGCGAAGAAAGGTTATCCTCTCTTTTTCCTATGAGTTTTCTTGTGAATCAAAATCTCAGCGCATGCCAGAAACTACAGGTGGTGGCCTCTGGTTATGTCTACATTAGGACTTTTGGTTTGCAGCCATAGTACAGTTCTGAAGCAAAGGCCTCAGTCATATTCCTTTTCAACCTCCTCATATTGCCTAGTTTTCAGACCAGTCTTGCTGTGTATGAGCTACACTTCTTTCAGACTGACCTTAAGCTCTTTGAGATATAGCAAGGACATACTCTTTTTAAAATCTAAGCACAGGCTTTCTAGGCTGTCCACGGAATAAAGATCCATAGTGCTGGGAATCATCTGTTGTAAGTAATACTATGTATGAGTAGATGGATGGAGCCAGGTCTGACCTTCATCTAAATTCAGAATGAAGGTTTTTTGCTTTTAAGAAAAATTTACAGTGACCTGTATTATTTAGTATTTTATTTGTATTTCATATTTATGTGTCTGTATTGTGTATGTTCCCTGTTACATTTCTCATATTTTCCATCCACAGATTAATGATATCAGTCTACACTGATATAATTTTATTCTAATGCAGTCTAAAAGTTTTCAAAAACCTCAGAAAATTATTTTCTTGAAAGCTATGTACAATATTTTGCAGATAAGACAAGTTCAGAAAGCCTAAGTAAGCACACTTAAACTCTAATTAAAATCTCTATTGATAAAATATTTAGCATTTTCAAATTATAAATGGTCATGTTTTGACATGCAGGTTCCAAATTGTTGTGCTGAGAGCTGTTTATCTACTCCCATTTTTATCTAAATCCATGTCCCTGAATGTATTTTTCAGTAGCACACTTCCAGAATCTCAGAAAAAGTAGGGCTAATCATTCTGGTTGCCACTGGCATCACACAGAAAGAGAGTGAAATGTTGTGGACATCATT
This sequence comes from Sclerurus mexicanus, assembly GCA_013396755.1. Classification (NCBI taxonomy): domain Eukaryota; kingdom Metazoa; phylum Chordata; class Aves; order Passeriformes; family Furnariidae; genus Sclerurus; species Sclerurus mexicanus. The sequence goes on from VWZF01004994.1 coordinate 595,480, forward strand.
ACTTTCTTGTGCAAAAGTATGTCATGCAAATAATAGTGAAGCAATGAAAAATATGTAGAGAGCATGCCTGTACAGAAATTTCTATTTGGAACTTTCATTTCTGCTATTCCTTTCTTTAACAGTCTTTTTTCCAAACATTTTCACATCTAAGTGGTCATATTGTATGTCAGAGACAGTGCAGCCTGAAGCCAGAGAAATGTGATAACAAGAGTAGAAAATTCTATACTTAGAAAAAATTCTAATCAAGAAGACAAGCCAAGGATTCAGTCACTTAGAATTGTTCACTGTCCTGTCTTTTCTTTCACCACTTTGCTGATCAGTGGCAGCGTTATTTTCTCTTTTATTCCTCAAAGGCCCAGTAAAGAGTTGGAAAAGTACAATTCTTCCTGACCCTTCAGAAAGTGTAAAATGTGTGAGATGTTTTCCCTTTACTATCTGTATTCTCATGGGAAAGATGTATTCTCCTTTCACTTCTTCTCTAAGGAAAAGAGTGTTTCTCACACAAACCAATCTACTTGCACTGTATTATCTCTCTTTATTTTCTTTTCTTTCTGTATTTTTTTTTTTACCTCTAGAATACACTGTTTTTGGGAGCCAGCTTCTATTTATTCAGTCTAGCTTCAAGCCACTATGGTCCAACTGAACACAAAATCCCTGCTAAATTGTGAGATCTGCAGTCATGCTTTCATCCTATTAATTGCAGAGTAATTCTGTAAGAAGTATATAATTTGCCAGCTCACTTGGATACAAGTATAGAGTTCATTATTCGATCCACTTAGTGATTCAGGGGGTTTTATTGCTTAATTTATATAGGAAAATTCCAATTTATGATCTCTGTTGATATCTCTGTAATGCAAACTCCTACAATGCAAATGTACAATGCATGAACTGCTCCTTCAAGAATTAATCTTTTCTCACAACAGTGAGGTTTTGAAGTAAAACAGGTGTAAGAAAGACTAAAAAGTAGAATAATACCCATGCCTACAGTATTTCTTCTGACCTATGGATAATTTGAAACACACATATAGATGTATGTATATAGAAAAAGAACTACAAAATGTACTTTAAACAATTTTCTAAAGTATTCAGTTATTGGATAATAATAATTCTACCATATTAGTTCAGTGGTAAATAATTAGTTTATTTCTTATAGTTTTATTGATAGAGAAGTAGTGCACTATACCCTACTCCTGAATCACAAATTAGAAAATGTGGTTGCTTTCTGACTTGAATCTGAATGCTGAAAATCTTTATGTTCTGCTAGTTTAGGGTTATTTCCTATTAGATGACAGTATTAGATATTTTAAATTTGAAACTGTTGTTTTCTTATTTCAGAGATAAAAAGTTTAATGAAGTTTAGTTTTCAAAATGCTATCTACTGACCATCTACACACAGTTTGTCCTTTGCAGCAAAGGCAATATATTCCAAAGACCAGGTTTCACAGTGAAATAGCTTGAACATCATTGCTCAGAAGACAGTAACAAGCTCCAAACCTGCCTTGTCTTTTTGATGAGTTGGTAGCAGTTGTCTCTCCAGGCTTCGGTTCAAGTACTCCATGTGAACACTTTAGTCATGGTTCATGTTTTAACTGTGGCAGTGGCTATTGTTAAATTGTTCCAGCTAATCATGTCTCTGAAGAGACATCTACTGCCATCAGATACTTGAATGATATGTTAATATTTGTTTTGTTGTAACAGATGAAAACCCAGGGAAAGAATACATGTGGTCTGTCAGTCTCAAGGTGGTGGTGCTTCTGGAAAAGCAGAGCATCTTCTCATCACCAAGTGGAATGTGACTAAAAATTGTGGGATTGGAAGCATATTTTAGATTATGTGAATATTTTTAAAAATATTATCTTCTGCTATAAGAAAGTTACATTACATGGGAGAGTCTAAGAGTAGCAGATTTTTAGCAGAAGTACTTTTTCCCTTTCTGGGTCATGTTGAGACAGTTATTCCAGAAAATCCTATACATGCAAGGAAACCAGTTTTATTGAAGTACAGGACCTTAAAGGTTTGAGCAGTTGGCCTGAGAGCCAAAGCGTCGCTGTTACTCCTTTTGGCACTGAAGCTATGAGAACTACAGAAGTTCTGGCAGGCTGGCATCCCTCCCACACATACCACTGGCAACAGACCTGATGTACTGTTGGAGTGGTGCCATTTGAGGCAAAGATCTGCAGAACCAGATTATACCATTTAACATTTGATATCCTGGAATGCATTTCCTTGTGCTCGAACTTTAGGCCTTGATTTTTTTCTGTATTACCAAATCGTACTTTTTCTTCATATAAACAAAAGCACAGAATGGAAGAAAATAGTTAAAACAGTTAAAATAACTTTTCATTATATCCCTTATTCAAGAGTTCTCCCTGAGGGATCCTCACAGTGTTATTTATACAGAAAAGAAACTGTTGTAATCTGTGATATGGACATTTAAACATAGGACAATTTTTGTGTAAGTCTGTTCAAGGATTAGCGAGCAGCATCTTGTAACTTAAAGTGTCCCAAACTTCTTTAAAGTTTGGACACTACTTTGATAATTAATAGATTTTCCAACTGTGAAATGCTGTTATTTACTTTTTGCTCTTGATTCTGTCTCAAAGGCACTTTTGTTATTGGTATGAGTTACTGATGTTAGCTCAGTTATTCCTCAAGTTTGGTTATATATATTATTCCTCCAACTGAAAAAGAAAAAAGCAATTTAAAATATTTGTTTGAAAGTGAGGTTAAAAGCTGCATGCAGTGGAGGAGGAGTCTTCTTAAAGGAATTCCATTAAAAAAAAAACACTAGCAAACACAAAAAAAGGCAGATATGACTTGGAAAATGACAATTTTAGTGTAATTATAAACGAAAGGCAAAGTGCTATTAAAGTTAAAGCAATATTATTAAAAGATGTGCTAATTTTCAGTTACATTTTCTGTAGAAGACCAGATAGTTTAAAAAGCTTGACAGCATTAACTGCAAAACATAAGCACTCTGGTAATTATACTTTAAAAAATGATTGAACAAATGAGAAAGCATCCCCGAAACATCTGAAAGAGCTGCACTACAATTCCAGAGCATGGGCTAGGTGGCACTGCTAGCTCAGATATCTGTGTCATAATTTCCTTGCTATTTACTCAGTTTCAGTGTCTATGGTGCATTTCCTTTTTTCTGTGTTTAGACTACACCTATTTCATATTCTCATTCTGGATGTCAACTAAAGCAATGCCTTACAGATGTCCTTTGTGGCGTTCAGTTAATGACAGGACCAAATGAGTATTTCTTCACTTATGATTTTACATTAAACAAAAGGAATTCTTTGCCATCACTGGAAAGTGCCTTGCTACTTTACAGCACCTCTCGAAAGACATTCTGTAGATCAGTTTCTTATAAGTACTGGCATATCCAGGCCATGTACTGTCCCACAGAGCAAGTAGAAGATCACTCTCACATTAATTTCAGTGTATTATTATTTCAAAGGAAATGGATATCAGCTAGTTCAGCCTTTCAGTGTCCCCCCAGTTCCAAACTGGCAAGAGGTAATAAGAGGAGTCTTGATTTTTGTGACAATCAAAGGCATGGACAGACCGGTTTTTCCTGAGGAGTGTTAAATGCATTAGTACAGGAGGAAGCAACCCTCTTTAGCAGAAGGTGACAAGTTACAGCTTCCTATTCACCCATTTTTTCTTGCTTATGGTTGGGCATTTTCTAATCAGAAGCAAGCTGGAATAGTTTGTCCTGAAATTTGCAACCTTTTCTCTCATTGTTGACAAAAAAAACCCCAGAACCGATCACTTGACTGCACTCATCCATCTAATTAAATGGTGACATCCACATCAGTCATGGTGTGAAACCCAAATTAAGCCATTGTTCCAAGATAAATGTTGCCTCCTCTGCTAGTACGTGTCTTAGCTTTGCCTTAACATTTGTCTAGCAGTGGGAAGCCTTTATCTGGTGACAGCATTATGTTCCATCAACAGTAGACCTGGTTCTTTTTTCATTTGCATCTTGGATTCTGGCTACTGCTATAATTTGAATTAGAGAATAGAGAGAGGAAGAGTTGGAAATCAGTGAAGGCTTGCCTATTTTACTTGTAAGGGGTAGTGAACTTATTAGTACAATTTTTTGCATGTTTTACCAGTCACTGCAAGTTGGAAGTCTATAAAAACAGGCTATTTTAAAAGAACCAGTATCCCTCAGTCTTGGAGCAGGTGAACACTTCTTCCCATAATTGGCCTCATTGTAAACCAGATTTGAAAAAAAAAAAAAAACAAACACCAGTAAAGATATGCTTTTACTTTTGTTTCCTGTTCTTCTGTGTTGATTTATAGCTGTAAAACTGAGAACACCATTTTGGAATAATACTAAATATCACTACTTTGAGAAGAAAAGTAATCAAAAATCCATAGTAAAAGAGTGAGGAAGGCATGAGGAAACACCCTATTGCAGAAAGTGTTATGCTTTTATCAAGATGTGTACTTAAAGTGCCACATAGAATATGTTGAAGCACATTTTTCTGAGGGCTTTTCCAGCTTATACAATTGCAGTGCCTCCACCTTCTAGATCTGGCAGAATTTTGCTTTATATCCATGAAACTGGTGTCAAGTAACATTGCTGCCTAACTGCAGGAGCAAAGGAATCATGCCCATTATTTCAGTTCTGAGCACTATATAGCAAGCACTGACAAAGCAAAGCAAAGAAAAAAGACTAACCTTACTGTCTTTTTTTCCCCTCCTTTTGTCTTCTGAGTACTGCCAAGTTGGAAAAGTATAGAACAGTCAGAAGAGTTGCCAGAGAGAGCAACTCTGATTCTCACCTCAGGGACATCAAGGAAAAAGTAATTGAAGAATAAACAATCATGCCTGGATGTCCTCTCTTTCACCATGGCAATTCCTATTAAACATCATGTAATTGCTCCAGACTTACATTCCTGCAAGGGGTCACATTGATTTTTCTATATGTTAAGAAAGGTTTGAGCATTGCACTTAAATTGTTACACAGTGCATCCACATATGTAAGAGCTGATTTGAGATTAGCTGTTCTAAACTAGCTGAATCTTCCTGAACCCGTGCTTATGCCAGACTACTCTTTACAGTACACTTTGTATTTAAAATATGTAGTGCCTTACCCAGGCTAACTTAAAATAATTGGAACTGATGAGATGCAAATATTTGCTTTAGGGCATGTATAACAATAACAATATGTTCCTTTCATTTTAATTTAGTCAACAGGTGAATGGCATATAAGCCTATGTAAATAAGCAGAGAAACTTGAAGTTATGAAACTTCATTGTAACAGTGAAAAACATTGCCACGGAGAACTCATTTTCTTCTGTTTTATCTGTCATCTCAAGCGAACAATGAAACTGAAGTTTCATTTTACAAAGAAAGAATATCAAAGTAACATGAATAGGAACCAGTTCTGCTTTTTGATCTCAGGATAAAATATTTCAACCTGTACCTCAGTTTACCCATGTATTAAATACAATTACATTATATGGATAGAGCAACGAATTTCATTGAAAAGTATTATTTAAAAAGGATTGTCTTGAGACAACAAGCACCGTTTGAGAATTCATTTCATTCATTTTTACTGGGTGGGATTACAGATATTTGTTCCAAGTCCTAAATTCAACAGAAGTCACAGATCTGGTAATGTCAATCCTGTGTACTTTACAGCAAGCTCCTCATATGTCCCTCGCACTTGCAAAGCTTCTGAAAACACAGACATTAGTGGCATTATAAGTGATGGTGCCTCCTTTTTTTGTTCAACATTTTTTTTGCCCAGTACAATGCATTGCAGATATTTAACTGAGCATATCTGAACTATACCAGTATACTTTTAAGTGAACTTGAGAGTCATTCATCTGGATATAAATTAATATTTTACATACCCATTGTTTGCCTGACAGACCAGCAATGCTACAGATGCTGGCAAAATGTCAGTGTGGAGTAAATCTTCCCTAATAAACCACACTTACCCTATACCCTAGAGTTTTTTAAAAGGACCACCAGGATCCCAAACTCATCATACATTTATCTGGAATGAACTCAAGATGTTTAATTGATACATGCTTATGTCTGAACACTGTCAAGTCTCGTAATAAGATGTTTAGTACAATACATCGGTTAGACTGCTAGAGTCCAGCCACAGTAATAAGTAATGACATTTGCAGCACAAAGGCAGCTCCCCAACGAATTGGTGACAAGAGTAAAAAGGCAATCTAGCCTGTGTAAGCTTTAAATGTGGTCTGAATTTTACAATTACATGTCCTAAAGCCCATTATTAGACATGAAGGCGATGAGAAGGAAAGCAGTCATTGCATCACTACTAACACCAATTATAGGAAACATAAATCATTCAAATTTTTGTACTTTAATAAAAATCAGCCTGAATTGGTGTTTTAGAAGGAAGGATCTAGCATAGGAGCCTAATGGGATAGAAGAAAATAGAGTAATTGGAGGCTGCTGTCTTTTCACTTTCTATATAAAATTATTTGAAGAGACAGCCAAGAACTTTAAACAGCAGAAACCCGGAAAAGTTGTAATTTGGATGTCTTCAGTTGTGACTTTAATGGTGTTTGCTTCAAGAGCTTTCTTTTATCTCTGCAGACATACTTCAATGACAATATCCTCACACTGATACGGACATTGGTAACAGGAGGAGCCACACCAGAGCTGGAAGCACTGATTGCTGAGGAAAATGCATTGAGAGGAGGTTACAGCACGCCCCAGACACTTGCAAACAGGGACAGGTGTCGAGTTGCTCAGTTGGCTTTGTATGATGGGCCGTTTGCAGACCTAGGGGTAAGATCATGAGGGAAATGTAGGACCAAGGCTGGTCTGCTCTCTATTTGCTTTTTCTCAGACTGAGTGAAAAATCTATCTCAATAAGCCTATAATTTCTATAATTTAATAAAGCTTTTGGACTGTTTAGCAATTTACGGCACAGGGTGCTAGGTTTGCTCTTCACCTTTTTAGGAAGCTATGTGACTGCCCAGTGTCCTTGCCTGCATATTTCTTATGGAAAATCCTGTGGCTCTTCTTTGTCAGCTAAAGAGATGGATGAGCCGATTTGGATGATATAACTGTTCTAATGATAATGCATTGTAAACATAAGCAATATCTATACTTTTTTTGGGTTTTGGTAAGCTTATTTAGTGTTTTCATGGAGCTTACATTTCTTAATATATGCTTATTAGCTTAAAAACAAGCTATAAGGTTTGTTTTCTGCTGTTTCTGGATTAACTAAAATTCTTGTGAAATCCTAATTTTCTGATATTTTGACTGCACTATCCTAGAATGAACTAAAACCACAAAACCCAAAAAAATCAAAATAAAAATCAAAACCAAATGGACAAATGATCCAAATGATAAAAACCAGTGAATTTGGTTAAAGAACGAACTAGAAATGTTTTCTGGACTACAGTTTTGAAATGTTGAGGCAAATCCCAAAGCACCCACTTTGCTTTGATGATGATGTAGGATTTGATATTTCTTAAATTAACCTTGTGTTCACCAGCTCTGTTCAAAAAGAATGGAGCAGCCTTCTTCACAGAAATGACAGGCAATCCCAGTTTACGGATTAAGGGCAGTAAGAGTACACAGATAGAAGCAAACAGCCTTTCAGTTCATGTAGAAGTCCAGTCACAGCTAAGACTAACAGGTCATGAAAACACTTGGGCATGCAACGTAATGTTTTCACGAATGAAACAAGCAATACCAATCCTTTCAAATCCTTTCACCAGAGCCTCAATTGCACTACATCTGTGAAGGCAGAATGCATTTACAGTCTATTACTTAAGAATCACTCTTTCAGATATACGAATGATCAAATCTAAACTGGTTTTCTTTTTGCTAATCAAAACATTCTGTATTATTTATGAAAAATGGCATATATTTCATCGTTATTTTACTGGGGAAGATATTTTATTATCCTTTTAACCCCTTGGAGCTCTAATTTCTGTTGTGCTCCCTGGTGAATTTTTTTGTCTGAATGACAGTATGGCTGCTGCCAAGAAAGGGTCAAAGCTACTAACAGTTTTAATATCACAGTTAATGTAATTTGTAGAATATACATTGTCTGGTACCAAAATTTATATTTCTAACTTAGAGCAAATCACTCACTCTTTCCAATTTACCATCATTTCAGGGGCCAAGGCTGTCCAAGATAATGATCACTTTACATAGTTACTTATTTAAAATAAAACATTTAGGTTATTCATTTCCTTGGGTAAAATGCTCCCATTTGAGACAAACAACAGACTGTCTGCATAATGTCCGTCTTTTAATAAGTTTATAATGAAAAACCTGATCCCTGACATTGTGTTAATAGAGAAAAGGGAAAAAAGGGAAAGGGAAAGAAAGGGAAAAAATGTGATGTTCTCTCTCTCTTTTTTTTTTTTTAATCTCTCCTCTCATTCTCTAGGATGGAGGTTGTTATGGAGATCTATTTTGTAAAGCTCTGAAAACATACAATATGCTTTGCTTTGGAATTTATCGATTAAGGGATGCACATCTAAGTACTCCCAGCCAGTGCACTAAACGGTAAGTCCAGTCTTGTAGAACATCTCAGCTTCGCTGTCCTTCAGACTTCTCAGCAAGGAAGATCCCAGTGCCTGTAATAAATCTAAAACAGAGCTTTCTCCATTTTTGGCATAACTTTGCCCCAATAGCTAAGTCTTTGAGGACTTCACAATCACTCTTTAGCTGACTTTAAATTATAAGCTGGATATCATAGCACAAACTTTCAGCTTTCTTTTTTTTTTCCATTTTTTTAAATTGAATTTTTCGAATGCATCTTCATCTTGTTTGATTTATGGTTATTCACTGCTTGCATGCAAGAAAAAGACTTCAGTTTCCTCATATCAATCAACTGTAAATTATGGGACAATAATTCAAGTTATAGTAGCTAGTCTTTTTTCTGAATGCTCAAAAAATACTCCTGTGAGCTTCCCATCAGTACTATCTGTATCTAATCATAATTTCTTTCAGTAAATGGAAGTCCTTCCCTTGGTAGACTACATTTTTACTTCAGTAGCACCAAGCCAGACCTCAGTGCTTTAAACAGAGCAGACGCATTTCCATCTTTGCGAACTGAAGGCCATTTAGCAGCTTGCTTGAAATGTGTCTTAATTAAGTGCCTCCTAGAAATACACATAGAGACCCATACCAGAAGTATCACAAATCTACCATCTGTTACTGTTTCATGCTCTACAAAAAGCATCATTATTGGGTGAACCTGGCAATAAACAACACTGCAACCCACCAAAGTGGTTTCTCCTGTAAGGATTTAGATAAATTCAGTAGAAAAATTGATTTGCAGCTTAGATTTACACTGTATTTGCTATACTAGAATTATTTGTTGGATTATTAATGGACTTCTGTCCCTGAAGCAGCTAAACAGATTTCTTATGAGCACAGAATTAATTTGAAAAGAAGTTGTGAACTTCGTGTTTGGTTTTTTACTCATTTCTTGCTTGGACAGAGAATGCCTATTGCCTTGCTCAAGTATGGTTTTCATGTGCATGAAAAAAATTTAGCAGCTGCTCTATAAGCCCTTCCTACCCTAAAAGGGCACTAAGTGAAGGTAGATATTCTTTAAATTGAGCGAGTTTTTATTTCAGACCTGGGATTTAGGCTAAGCAATGTTGGATCCTTGAATGTGCAGATTTCTCTTTGTAAATGCTCTTTGAGGTCATGAATGCACATGTCAAATGAATGAACAAAACTAACCTCACTATAAATTTACCGATCTATTTTTCCTTAACCTGTTTTTATGTAGTCACAAACCAAACAAGTAATTGTAACCCTAGCTCTATTGACAGTATTTAAATATTTGATAACTCTATAGCTTAAATATGTTTTTAAATAGAACTGCATATAAAATCCTCCTCTCCCTGCTTTTCAGCCATTCTTTTAAATCCTGTTTCTGGTGGGTATGTTATTGGTTTTTGTCAATATGTAAATCTATTTGGTAGAGTCATCACATTACGGTGCAGCTAGAGAAAGGAGGATGGTTTGTATGGTGTCGTCTCTGAAAAATCATTGTGTGATTCACTTGAAGGAGTTCCTTCTCAACATTATGTCTTTGCAACAGCAAACATGAAAAAAGTGATAGCTGACATAAGAAGGTCCTAAATCATAATGGGAATTATTTGAGCTAAAACACACACTGCAGGAAACAGAAATGCAAAAATCTGGCTAAATGCTCATGAGCTAACAACTCTAGAAGAAATTTTTTAGAATACATCTAAACCTGTTTTCTCTTTTTTTTCCTTTCTTCCTTTTTTTCCAGTTATGTTATCACAAACCCACCATATGAATTTGAGCTTGTGCCGACAGACCTGATCTTCTGTTTGATGCAATTTGACCACAATGCTGGCCAGTCCCGAGCCAGTCTTTCTCATTCCTCCCATTCCTCCTATTCTTCCAGCAAGAAGAGCTCATCAGTTCACTCTATCCCGTCAACAGCAAACCGACCGAATCGTACCAAGACCAGGGATTCCCGGGAAAAACAGAAGTATGTGCAGGAAGATAGACTTTGATATGTGTATCCACTCCCACTGTGTGTGAAACTTGCATTCACCACCCATTCTCCCCAGTTAATGTTTCCAGCAGTAGTGTTCCCTGTTTTCCCATGGAGTTCTCCCTTTTTGTACACATATTTTGCATATGTATGACAGTGTGCATGTGATTGTCATTTTTATTTCACCACCATAAAACCCTTAAGCACAACAGCAACAAAGCAGACGGACCAAAAGTTATTTATGATGCTAGGGGAGAATAAAAAAGAATTCCAAACCTATAGGCACACTGAAAACATAAATAACTCACTGCAGTTACTTTACGTATCCAAAAATAGAGAATATTTAACCTGAACACTTGCTCTTGATGTCAGAGTTACACAAAGACAGTCATTTAGTGCACAAGTGTTGACGTATGTTGTGGTAGGTTCTTTTTATATTCGTATTTACAGGAGCTGATACATTTATTTGAAGCTTATAAAACTATCCTATTGAAAAAAAAAAACCAAAAAAAAACACCTGCCAAAAAAAAAAAAATCCCTAGTGATTTTTCACTCTCAAAGCTTGTATTATATAGGGCTTACACTCTTTGTATAGATTATTGCTACGCACCTGCTTTATACCAAAGCAATATCAGGGACTTTACTGCTTGTTTAAGGACTTTCTCTAAAATGCTAGCCTTTTGGAGATGGTGTATTTTCCCTTCAACACTGAAATTGTCTGTGCATGAAGTTTTAAAACTCCAATGGTTTAATTTAAGTTTAGAAAGAGTCTAATTGCATATTAAATTATTATTCTGTCTATTTATACTGCCACATGAATAGCTATATTTTCTTTCACTTTTGACATTTGGGATAAAAAGCCATATGTATCATAAATATTGGATGTAAGTCATTAAAAATTGCCTTCCTGGGACTTTTACGTCTTTAAAAGGTGAGTTAGTCACCTTATGTACAGAATAAATAATGTTCAGAAAAGAGCAAGCATTTTTCTATGCTTACATATTGGATCTCGAGGGACTTTGTTCCTTTCCCCAGATGGTAGTTTAACTTTTCCGAGTTAGAGCATTGGTATAAATTTTCTAACAAGAGTCTTAATATGTGAAGATCCTGCAGAAATCTTGCTGCATGTTCTACCTGGGTTTTTTTCAACAGGTGCATGCCAGTATGCAGGAATAGAGGGGAAGACAACTGAGTGCCTTTAAGTCTCTCCTATTTGGGAAGAGAAGGAGCTGTGCCCTAGGCAGCTAATGAGGAGAACAAGAGGACTGGGTTGGAAAAATTCACAGTGCTGAAGCATCATGTTCTAGGCACTTGCCAGAATTTAGTTCTTGCAGATTATCACCAGTGACACAAGTAGCCAAAAAAAATTGCGACAGGGAACTAGATAAAGTTGTGGGAAGAAACTTACCCTAGTCAGCCATAGAAATGATACTTTGGGCTTGCTTTTACTTTTTTTTTTTGTTAAAATTTCAGAATCCAACCTTTTGATACGCAGCTAGCTCTAGGTGTATGTAGAGTTTCCTAGGGTAGGGAGGGCAGAAACACATACCCTCTTCCCTGGCTACCCAGCAAGAAAGCATGCAGACACAAAATAAATATTTGAATTTGGAATGATTAGCATTGTAACTGCCAACCAGGACAAGGTGCTTTTATGGTTAGTATTGTTTGCTACCTTCCCCTTCCCCAAGCATGATAATTTTGAAGATTTGCTTGCTGTGTGAATTGAGAATGAAGCCAAGCACTTTTACTGACAAAACCTGGAACCATGTAAGTGGGCTACAGAGAATACCACTGTGCAGTGCTGAGCATAATGATTGGAACACAGTATATATGTGTGTGTGTGCATTCAAATGCAGCTGTAAGTCCGATCAGTGAAATACGTTGCAAATTATGGATGTTCCCCTACAAATGAGGCTATTACAGTTGCTCTTCATCATAAAGAAAAATTCATGTGTTTCTTTTTGCAAAGAAAGTTATCATGTTTTGCCCTGAGAATATTTATTACTTCAAGGATGTGCCAGTTAAAGTGCTCAACCAGAAATATGACAGTTTAAAAGCATTGTAAAACTTACATAGCTTACTTCTTTTTCTAAAGTGCAACAAGGATGAATAGAATGGGCCAAGGTATGAAAATTAATGGTTCTGCATGACCTAGCAACTGCTGTGGGTTTCCTTCTATAACTTTGTCCTTGTGAAAACTTGTGAAATTAAAAAAAATAGTTACAAACTTTATTCAGTTATTGGTTTGTTTGTTTGGTTGGTTGTTTTGTTGGTTTTCCTTTGCCTTTTTTTCCCCTCCAAACCAGAAGTGAAACTGGCTGCTGCTGCTGCTGCTGCTGTTGCTCAACCCTGTTTTATTTTTTATCCTCTCATCTGCTTGCCTTTCTAATTGCACGTGTCCTTTTGTAAACACCCAGGTTCGCGCTCAATGAAGATTCCTATCCTGGTGCAGACATTAATTTCCCATTCCTCATTCCAATTTCTTTCCTCCCTTCCCCTCCCTACTCTCCTATCCCCTGTGTATGTACATGAGCATCTTTTTATGTTGGCAATATTGATTGAAGATAGTCAAGAGCAGTTACACATTTTGGAAGAATGTTAATGGCTTTGACACCAAAATGCTTTTCCATTAATGTTTTATCTGTTTTCCATTTAGCAGACAAAGGAAGGGTGTTAATATGAAGCCACTTGTCACATCCTACATAATGATTTTATTAAAAAAATAGTATTTGTGTAACTCTGCAGCTCAGAAAAAATATAAACAGCATACATTAGAGAAGGAACTTGTCTACTTTTTGAGCAGCAGAAGAGAAATATCTAATAGAGATTAAAATCTGAAGTCTTCAAATTATATTGAAGTCTAATTCACCGCTGTCCTAAAGTTAGAATTCTAAAAGTTTTGACTGTTAGTTAGATCATGTGCAATTTCCACTGCTGGTCAACTTGATCAAATAGTTTATTACAATGATAAAGATTTTCTGATATGGGTACACTAAGGGAACTGTGAGGTTGGTCATTACATGTAGAGAAATGCCTAAATCAATTAAGTTATATTGGGTTTTATATTGAAAAGTAAGAGAAAATCTCCTGTCCTATTCCAAGGCAAACACCCTTAGTAGAATGGCTAGTTTCTGAAAGTGTAAAACTATCACCAATGTCAAGAGATGAGGTTTCAGAGCTTTAAATGAAGGTCCTGCCATTTATATCAGTCACAGCACAGTTTCAACGTTGAAAATTAGGTTCTTAGGAAACTTAAGTGTTGACACAAAGCCATATCTATCAAACCTGCAGGTTCTTGGCATTGGTTCCTGCTGACCTAAACAGAGAGTCAGGCATTTTCCAGTGACATTTCCATTGTCAAAAGTCAGAATTTTCCTAGTTTAAAAAATAAAAAATCACTAAGAGTAAGTGCACGACAGCAGTTTTGTCGCAAATTACTTACTACCTGCTATATGTGAAATATTCATCTGCCAAACAAAGAATTACGGAGCGGGTGAGTGGAGAAACTTTCCTTAATTTTTTCTCATGCAGGAACAAATTGCATGGGAGAATTTCCAGCTTAGGTATAAACAAGGTGACTGCGTGAGGGGGTAGACACACAAACACATACACATAGACTAATTTGAAACTGCAGGTGTCACAAAAGAGAAAAAAAGCATGTTTTAAACAATTGTAAAATAACCAGGGATTACGGTGAGAATACAAATTTAGCAAAATCTTTGTGTTATCTTTAGCTAGTACTTTCTTTGCCTCTGCTAAGAAGAGGGGGTGTTTCACAGTGACATTTGTTCTAAGGTGTTACTCAGTCCAGAATGAATGGTAGAAATATTAAAGCACCAGAACAGTAAAACTGTTGGAGAGAATTGCTGGAGTCTTTTACAAGCTAAAGAAATCTGTATTTCGGTCATTTTTACTTTTATTATTTATATCCTTTTTTATGCTGCAGGGAAGAGTCTTACACAAAACTGCTAATTTTTATTTATTTGTAATAAGAGCACTTTGTAATGAAGCCTTAGGACCTTCATAGATGCAGTGGGATGCTGACAGCCCATTACAAACACAAGTGTTTGAGAGGAAAGTAAATGTTTTCTGCTTTCTGATACATGCAGTTACTTAGTTGTTCCAACATTTCTCAGGTGATGCTGTCAAGAACAAACCTGCCAAATAGTGTAGGAAGATCAAGGACTCTCTTCAACAGCTTTTTTAAAAAAATTAAAAAATATGCCTATTATCACTGTAATGTAGAAAGACATATGGTAAGGATCAATATGCATATTCCAAAAGGGAGAGAAACAGGAATGTGACAGGGAATTAAAAAGAGTTTGGTGAATATAGCAATATAGAAAGACTTAAAAAATTGTTTTCCTGAACTGATTTAATGGAAAGAGTAAGTAGTTTATTTAAGATAAGTAAAAATCTGTTCTCGAACTCTGGAAGATAAATTGAAGTCAGACTCTGAGCATAGCATAAAAAACTGGAAAGTGTAAGGGATTCAAGAAGGACATTTAGTAAATGGGAGCAGAATATCTTAGTCATCAAGAGTAAAGATGAGGAGTGTTAAGCTGACATTGCAAAGGTAAGTATAGAGGTCAATGAACTTTTGCAGGAGATTCATCGTTATGTGGACAAAGACAATTTTAACAGCAGAAAGGAAGAGGAAAGGTATAAAGCTGGTTCCAACCATTTGATGCTGGAGATGCTAATACTTCGATCAAGGTTTCAGCACTGGCCAAAGCAAATCTAATCTACCAGCTTCTGCATTTATTATTAACGTTTTGTATTTATTACTTGCCAGCTAAATGCAAGAGACTTGATGGTGTCTTTTTAAAGATCAGGTCCCTATATAAGAGTTTTATTGTAAAGATTAACATATAAATAATTAGCTTGTTTTGAAATTTTTAGGGAAAGTAGGACATTTGGAAGTGCTTTGCACTGGCTGCTGAGAACCATAACTCAGTTCTGATCCTTAGCACTCAAGCAGTTCTCCCCTTTCTTGCTACAACATTGAATTAACTTGCACCAAGTTCTGTTTGTAAGGAAAGTTTGTGCACCATGTGTTAAAAAAGGAGGTAGCAATAGAAGTTCACAGTGCTTAACTTGCCTCAAAATCATTTAAACAAACCATTAGAAAACTGTTAGTTTGAAATTGTTTATGTGATCTCCGAAGGCTTTTAAAACAGGATAACCATCACACTTTACACCTCTCTGAAAGGTTAGTTTAATCGTAGATCACATAAAATTGGTTTCCACAAATGCATAATGGTTCATGTGTCACACTTGAACTAAATGGTTTTTTAAATGGAGCTGAAATTATTTTGATGTGTACACATTCCCAGATTTTTTTTCCTACAACCTTTCTTAAACCAGCCCCCATCAGGAATCATTCCCTTAAAGTCTCATTAATATTTCAGTTGTTCTGATTACTTTGAAAGATCTATGGAATTGAGGCTTTCTCTTTTTTTTTTTTTCTTTTTTTTTAACTGCTTGACAAAAAGATAAATGAATGTAGAAAGAAGCGGTAGGAGTCTGGCAAGCTGTAGATCATCTCTGAACAGATTGTAACTTTATCATTCTGTCACGAAGAATAATTTAAAGCACTTAATCAGTTAGCTTCAGAGTGCAGGATGTAACATTATGAATTCCTATCGTCCAATCTGTTCAAATCAAAGGGAACTTAATTATAATAGGTAAGAGAGATAGGGAGATGGGAGATTGAACATTGTTCAGACTCAGGCAACTTTAAGGGGGTAGGGAATTATTCAACCTGGTCGCAGACGAGTAGGATAGTTTTAAGCAGAAGTAAAAAGCATTTTAGAAAATGACAAGAAAAACAATAAGGTATTTCTGTTGGCCTGTGGTAATAAGCCATTAATGAGTAATATAATTCCTTTTATTTTCAATTTCTTTCTTTTAAAAGGTGTAAGAACAGGTAACAAATGGATCTGATTAAAAAAAAAGCTGGCTTAAACAGTCATGAGATTGGGACTTGTTGTTGGGGAATGGAGGTGTTGCATGTATATTCTTGAAATCCATATCGAGTGTTAAGTGTTTAAGTGTGATATTCACAAAAGTGAGAAGCCCAAAAATTCTGGAAATTAATCTACTTCTTGAGAAGCTCTAACTCCAAAGCTGGTTGCTTGTTTTTGTGCAGTTATGCCGAGGTATTTGTCCTTTATTCTTCCCAGTCTTTCAGTTTCTTTTCTCTCATTTACTTCTTGAGCTTTTGTGCTCGATCCTTGGGTTTCCAAGGTGGATTTTGCTTTGCTTATTTTTAATTGCTTTTTTATTAAAAAGGTGAGCATTCCTTCCACTCCTGTCCTGATTCCAGATACTGCAGCATTTCAGTGGTCAGCAAAAGTAGCAGTAAGTGGGATACTGAAACTTCTGCAGAATTTTGGGTTCCTCATTGGAATGAGAAGTAGTGCATACATGTAAGAGCAGGAGCTCTGACATGGCACACTTTTACACTTGCATGTAATAATGCGAATGCCCAGGACCATAAGTGTCCACTACTCTGCACTCCCACCTCTGGAATTTGGGGAAGGAGGACAAGAATGGAGACCCCTGTTTACAAATGCTTGTCAAAGCACAAGCACGCCTAATGGCCATAAGCCATTTTTTAGATCAGGAGTTTCTATGTCTTTGAATACAGCTATCTTCTAAAGTTGCACACATAAAACTGAGAAATTACAGCTGAAATTTCTGCCTAAAGGGTTTAAGATTTTTTTTTTCTTTTGTGCATTTTAAATGTTTTTGTCTACACCTGCATATGAACAGTGCAATATAATGGTTACAGTGATAAACAGCTAGGGAATGGCTGCAATGCTGCAGCCTCTCAGCGTCCTTGCTCCCTCCATGTTGCTCCCTCCCATGTTAAAGTGTACCATAAAATTCCTCCTATGTTCATGGAAACAGACACTGCCCAGGGATACAAGACAGTTTACTCTTCCTTTAAGTCCTTGCTTCCTTTGCCTTGCTGTCACCTATCACAGCCAATCCATTTATGATTATCCGGAGCCCCTACTACAGTCACCTGCTACCTCTGGTACGTCCCATACCCCTCCTTAAACCATAGGGTTCAGCAGTGCCCAAGCATCCGTGTTTCAAAGTAGCGATGTAATTCCCACCCCGTGCAGGAAGACTGCCATCTGGCAGAGTAAATAGAAGTCCTGTTTATTCTAGCAGCAATTGCAGAAAGTTCTTCTCATTCTCCTGCATGAATTCTGAGCCAGCAGTAGCGACCACACTGAGGCTGAAATGGTACAGAGAAGCCTCTGACTCTTTAGGTGCTCCTCTGTGTATAGACTCACATGCTCTTTTCTGCATTACCTTTATCCCAGCTGCTTTTCCTGGCTTCTCAGTATCATTTTTTTCAATAAATGAGTCAGAGGTTGTTCACCTAAGCATGGGGGAAAAAAAAGAGCTCCTTTGGATGCAACAAGCCAACTGTTAGCTTTTATTATCAAATCTGCAGACGTCATCTTCCTTTCATGAACAGTATTTTCAGAGGTATTATTCTAATGCTGTACTGCCAGTAACTAGTCAGTCACCTTCTATTGATCTCTTTTCTCTATTAACTTTACTGACTGCTCTCCCTCTTTTTTTTTTTTTAATGTTTATGTGTATATGTGGTTCACTAATTAAAACTTTCATTTTTCCTCCTTATTCTGTCTCTACCTGTTTTGCTCCTTAGCAGAAAAGAAATGGTTTACAGATGAGCCGGATAATGCCTATCCCAGAAACATTCAAATCAAGCCCATGAGCACTCACATGGCCAATCAGATCAATCAATATAAATCGACAAGCAGCTTGATACCACCAATCCGAGAAGTTGAAGATGAATGTTGACTCCTTCGAGGCCAGAACTATTTTTTTAAAGCCTGACAAACTTCATGAATGGTGATGTGACATTTATTCCTCTTACATGCTGAACCACTGATGGAGAAGTTACGAAGGGCAAGCTTAATGGGAAAATGAAGTAGACAGATCTTTGTTTGTCTGCCTTTAATATTGCTTCCATGTATTTTGGAAACTATTTCATTTATAAATGAACATAATCAAAAGTAGTCATGTATAGCCTCTAGCATTTTAAATTATTTTTATTTATTAGAAAAAATATATTTTTCTTTTTTTTTCATTGTCAAGTATTTTCCCTTAGAAAAAAATTGCATATGTGGCCAGACTCCTAAGAATTAAAAAACCCCAAGAAACCCCCAGACTTTGGCTTAAAGGAGAATGACGGTCACAGTTACAAGGATATGTAATTAAGGGAGATAAATGATATATTTACAAAAAGGGGGGGAAAAAGGTCCAACTTGTATTTTAGTAAATCAAAAAAAAAAAAAAAAAAAGGAAAAAATCTACAACAATTCACCAAAATGTTTCTTTACTGGAGGATGTGTATTTTGTTCAGCATTGACACCAGCTCTTAATAAACTGGACTTATTTATTTTCAAAGTTGAAAGTCATATTTTTGTACATGTAACATTCTTCTGAGATGCTCTTTGTTTTATTGACGTAGATCATCTTAATTGCCAGTTATGTGAGACCAATAAGCCTCCCCACATACTGTGGCCTGCCCTGTCTCAAGTGCACACACACACACACCAGAAACCCAACACCCTCGATAACTTTCTGTAACATTAGCATAGGGAATGTCACTACCCTGCACCAAGGGCCTTGTAGATAAGGTGCACTTGCTATAAATGGCAAATCTGGCAATTCCACTTCAATTCCCATTAGCCGTCAGCAGTTGCTAATTTCAGGAAGGCAAGTTTGGCAATTTTTCTGTTGCCATGTATTACAGTGCATACAGTATTACAGACTGCATAAAATAGCGCTCAGAAGCATAAGTTATAAACTGTCTCATCTACCGTATTTTGTTACTTCTTTACTTCAGAAATGCTGATGGCCTTTCATTGGTCTGATTTGGTTCGAATTCTTCCTGATATGTATAGAGATTTAGCTCCAGACCCTTGCACTTTGGTGATAGCTCATACCTTGGTAAAGGACGCACTGAATCTCCTTGGGGAATTCAGATCAGGGTAAAAACTGGTTTAAGCCTCAACTCTATGATCTTACAACATGCTGTCCTCAACTAATTTTTGCACCAAGCAACATCTTGTTTTAGCAGTTTTTGGGGGTTTTATGTTTGTTTGGTTTTTTCCCTCTAATTTATTTTCACTTTGCTGGGATACCATACATAAAAGTACAGTAACCAAATCAAAATAATAAATGTAATGAATGTATTTATTATGATAACATGCAAAAGGCCTTTGATGGGTGCCTTTTGTGTCAGCAGTTTCACAAAGTTGCCAACAAGCTTTATAGCCATCAGATAAAAATGTGATGTTTCATATCTGTGCTGCAGTACCTATCAACCCAAGCATTTATGTTCTAAACGATTTAGTAACTCTCTCTATCTCAAATAAGCAACATCTGACACAATTGTGTGAAGAAAAACAAAGAGAAAAGGCTGTTCTAATAAGAAAACAAAAACCAAAAACCTAAAACAGAGTCATCAGAAAAGGCAGATTTTCATTGTGCAAGTTAACTTTATGCTTTGTAATTTTGCAGAATTGTTAAACACCACAATAAAACATACTGTGGTATTTTTATCATTAGAGAAATATCAGTGAATCAAACAAATACAAAGCAGATGATGAATTTATTGTGAAAACGATGTCCACTATATAATCCAACATTTAAGCCAAACTATTTCAGCTTTAATGTTTGTCCACTGGCTGCAGTACAAGTATAACCATACTAACACCTAATAGGCTTTATTCTGGAGTGACTTCTTGGACTGTGACTATTTTGGTGTTGCATTTTGTAGAATAGCTATTTAAAAACAATAACGAGAATTGTTGATACAGTATCTGTAAAATTGGATTGTTTAAAATACTTAACTCTCCTGCAAAGTAAAAAAATAATTCAAGCTGTTTTTCATAATTATTTAGACCGTGCTTGACACATTTCACAGTCCCCCAAAAAGAAGATAATTCCGGTGAGTTCTTCCGATCTATGCTGCTTCAGCTAGTGACATGTTATAATTTACATCTAGTTTCTGCATTGGGTCATGTTAAGCCTTTTTTTTGAAGTCAGTGCTCCTTTTTCATTTATGAACTCCATATTATAACCAGAATGAAAAAAGCTGGTCCCGAGTACATTTTAGAAATTTGTGCTCAACCTCACCAAGTACATGTGAATTCTTTTATATTTTTCTAGACCAGAGTTTATTGTAGAGGCATAGAACATTATATCTTCTACTTTATCATACATTTGGTGCCATTTCTGGGTGTATTTCCTTCAGAAGTGAGCATTCCCTGAATAAAACATACTAGTTAAACAAATACATCACTCCTCCATAGCTAAGGTTTGTGTGCGGTGCGTGTCTCTGTCCGGTTTAACTGTCACACCCAAAAACACCATGCTACCAGCTGTGTATAAATAAAGGAGAAGATCTGAACACACTCAAACACTCTCCTAGCACAGATAGTTCCATATGTAGTGATGGTCAGACAGAACACCACCTGTAGAGAGCAAACAAGGCAGAGAGAAACAGACGGAGTTATGGCTTTGAATTTCCCATTTATGTAAAAGCTAAAATTGATATTTTCTTATTCCCATTTTTGATGATCAAAGACACAGGACTAACTTCTGACAATTAGCTGGAGGAACACATAAAAAACCTGTTGGAGATCTTTGATATTCATCCATTACAGACTACAATAAGGCCAGCACCAATATGTGGATATATGACGCTACATTAAAGCTGGGGAAAGGCTGAGAAAGGGGCCTAAGTGACAGCTGACAGACCACACGACGAGAGATGTAGAAATAAGTTCTTGGTCTTTACTCCTTTCTGAAACAGCAAAAAGAAAAGGGTTGGATTGGGGGGGAGGAATTTCAGCTTTTTCGATAGTTGCATGCACTATTAATACAGGCCATACAATCTTCCTTTGGTAGCTCACGTATTGAACAGGTAGTGTGTGTGTGTGTTTGCATATATGCATGTCCACACATACACACGTATGTGGATATACACACACACAGACATATATGGGAGTGTATATATATTTGACTGACCATGAAAGTGGTCATCATTTTTATTGTACATGCATTGGGGTGAAAAAAGACACAAAAAAAAAGAAAACACGTGACTTACAGGGTAGCACAGGGGGGGAATTGTATCTGCGGTTTCCTCCTGGTTTGACCAAAAAGCAGTCATTCCTGTTAGTTTTGTGAGGGATGCACAGACAGTGTGCTGCAGACCCCTCTCTCGCTGCTCTCATTGTGCTGCTCACACCCATGCACTTGCATACTCCCTCATTGCCAGGAAGTCTGCTGTCTCTCTCCGTTTCACGCCTATTATTTTAATTTGTCCCCGTGAAGCACTAAGTGAAAGGATAAAACTGTCCTCTAATAGATTTGGCAGCAAGTGCCAAGCACAGCGAAAGTTAAGGTATAAAGAAAATATTCATCGCCTAAATGCAATTTTTAAGGCCTCAATGTGATTGTCTCACTGTTGCTTCCAAAATGCTAAGTGTATGCTGTATTTGTTAATAGGAAAAAAAAAGATGAAAACACTTTTAAAAAATGTTCTAAAACTGACACTGCCATCTTAACCACTTGCCTTTCATATCAGCATAGATGGCCAAAAGGTAGAAAATACATGACAGAAAGTACAAACCCTTCGATCTGTGCTGGGCACGGTCACTTGGATGTGAAAAGACTTAATTGGCCTTCGCCAAATGTGGAAAAGGGCAAATGTAGTTTTCACGCACTGTACAAGAGACACTACAAAAGTATTAGCCTTTTATTGTAGGTTTTTGGGTGGTGGTGGGTGAGGTTATTGTTGAATATTTTTGGTCTGTGTAAGAAAGATTTTACATTTCTTGAACTTTCCATATAGGGAGAGAAGGAGAGAGTGCAATTGTGTGTTCTGATTCAGGGATGACTAGTTTTACTGGGGTGTGGGTGTGTGTATGTTTGTGTGTACACTACATCTAAGAACTACTGCAATAATTGGATGCATAAACTAATGCATGACAAAAAAGCAATAATTCATAAATGGGTAACTATTCATGTTTTCACTGCTTGATGACTCAGAGGCCTATCCATAAAAATGTTAGCAACTGCCCTGGTCTAGCTGACTCACATGGCTCAAACTCAACCACAAAGCAGGTGCTTAAATGATTTTACCAAGAAGTGAATTCCTAAGGGCTCCTGAATCTCAGTGTATTTGAAATGAACACAAATTGAGGTCGGTTGGGGTGTGTGTGTGTGTATGTTATTTTGGTTTTACAGCTGTTATCATTGTGAATTTCTTTAGCACCAAACGAAGTGTGTGTCTCACCTTTCATTTCTAGTTTTAAATGTGCTTAAACAAAGTAACCAAGTGTGTGAAAGGCAGTGAACAAGACAAAGTGAAAACAGAAATCCATTCCCTGTGTTACAGTGGTTTAGTCTGGGAATATCTGTCAAAGTCAATGGCAGATGCATTTAAAAGAAACAGGAGAAAGGAGAGCTCTTTATATTCTTTTTGTTGTTTTCCTTTCTGTGCCATGTGAACCACCAAAATCCACAACATATGAACAAGCACCTTTTTTTTTTTTTTTTTTTTACTTCTAAAGGTGCTTGAACAATCACAGGCTTCAGGGAAATAGTTTGGTTTTTAAGCCATTATATATGCACACCAGGTCTCCTAATATTCTGTTAGCAGGCCTAAGATCTGTAGTACTTTCACACTGAGCAATAGTAGTGGGTGTGGGTTACAGCCCCCATCTGGAATAATGAACGGAACAAAGTAGCTGTTCTGCTGTGGTCGCTGCCTAGGAAGATACGTAGGCCTATAGTATTGATAAATCTGTCCCAGTATTTATAAAATATATTTATATAAGTAATATATCTATTCTGCACAGATTTTCTCTGCTATAGAACATGCAGCCACATTGAAACTATGTCTGTGCAGTAGTCTATGTAACCAAGTAAATGCCACTGAAGCGAATAGCTAGGACTGCTGGTCTAATGTATCTGTTCTATACAATGGTGTGTTGCTGCTAACTGTCAAAATGAGAAGACATAGGGAAAATGAAGAAAATATAAAATATAGGGTATTATTACTTTGGGTCTGTTTTAGAACAATATCTAACTTAAGAAGCTAAACACAGTAATGCTACATCTAACTAGAATCTTAATGAGGCTGAGAGAAGGCTTCTTACTGCTTCTGTCAATGTATTTTAGAGATCTCTATAAACTAAAAAAAAACCAAACCAAAACAAAAAATAAAAAACCAAAAAAAGCAACCCAGAACACTACGTATATAGGCAGTTGAATACCTGTAATAGAAACATAGATTTTTTCAGAAACAAATAAATGTGGCGTATGAGCATTTTGTTGACTGGGCAATCAGTAACAGGAACCACGTTAAGATGTCAGCGGAAGTTATCTCAAGCAGTTAAAAAATGCCGCTTCTGCCATGGTATAGCTTGGGACACGTGCTTAGCCAATGCAAATAATCTAACCTCTGACAAAAAAAAAAAAAAA